>JAHTLZ010000235.1:2328483-2357856 GCA_023846285.1 Phrynocephalus versicolor
TGTGTGTGTGTGTGTGTGTGTGTGTGTGTGTGTGTGTGTGTGTGTGTTTGTGTTGTTGTTGTTGTTGTTGTTGTTGTTGTTGTGTAGGGCCTCATGAAGGATGTGGGTTCCCCCTGCTCGCTCCCCATCCTCTCACCACAATCACAGGCATTTTGCTAGTTGATGTAGGCATCTCTTTGTGCTTCTGATGATTACTATTTGGGGCTGAGCTTCTCCCTTGACCTGAGTGAGGCCAGTCCATAATTGACATTTTTGAAGGCTAGGAAACTGAGGCTGAGAGAGAAGGTGACCTGGCCAGGTGGGCCTGCCTTTTAGCATAGACTTGTTGCCTGATTTCCCAGGGTTTTTTTTGGGGGGGGGTCACGTTATCTGGCAGCCAAGTGTGCAAACCTTGTACCTTAAAAATCCACTGGCCCTTCTAGGGTTCATCCTTGCAAGCTGTTAAATCATTATAATGAAATGAGTGTTTCTGGGCATGCGGAGTGTGTTCATCCCAATCGTTTGTGATGTACAATTGAAAGTTCAAATCTCTCTCTCAGTTAATGTCAACTCACGTTTATCATTAAATGATGAATAATGACCAGGGTGGGTGTTTTTTTTAAATTATTTGGTGGAGGCCTTTTTGGTGCAATGTGTGAGAATAATTAATATCTTGCACAGCGTAGTAAGCCTGGCCTAAATCCGTTGGTTGTCTCTTTTCCTCTATGGTATGTTCCCGTTCCTGCCGTTATCTCTTGAGTCAGCTTTTTTTCTCCTCGGGTGTTTTTTAATCCCTCAAGAGAACCATGATTTGCATTTCAGTCATCACATGTGGGAGCTGCTGGCGCTTGGCTATGGTTTCTAAAATCAAAATCTCCCCCTTTGGGCGGGGGGGGGGGAAGCGTTGTTTTTAGAATGGTCTGTTTGATCTGAATCGTCAGACAGGGGGGCGGGTGGAGTGGGCGGAAGACAGGAGGGGAGCTTTCCTTATAGCCTGAACTATCTGGTGGCTGTTATACCCTCTGTCTTTTGAAGCTGGGGTTGGTGATAATATGCTGACGGTTACGGGAAAATCAGGGAGAGGTGGTGAAACTCTCTTTCTCCAAACCACCCCCCCAAGCCCATAACAATAGAAACATGGCACCAAACATATAGACCGGACAGCTCCTCTCTGCAATTGGGCTCCACTCCCCAGGTTCAATAGCAGAGATGGCCCCTGAAGAAGCAGAGAGACATTTCCTTGATAATGCTGTTTGTTTGTTTGTTTTAAGAAAAATCCCTCTTGGGTGGTAGCAGCTGACTGCAGAGCTCTTGCCGTTTGGGCAGGCAGTGGCTTCTAAATCGAGCCAAAACAACCCCCCCCCCCCCACTCCAGTCCTTTCTTAACAAGGAATTTCATGGTCAAGCCAGTGCACCCCAGAAGCTGTGCTTTTTCTGCTCACCCTCCTTTTGGTTGGCTCCCCCCCCCACCTCCTTTTTTGTCACCCGATGGTGGGAAGTCATGGGATTTCCCGGGTCTCATGTCCTAACCGTGAACTGTCTAGCTGTGAGGAACCACAGTACCTTGGCACTGTCCCTGAGCTGTCCAGGGTGGACCAAACAGAGTATTCCAAGCAGGCTGACCTGGCTCCCTACAGCAGGCATGTCCAAGCTTCGGCCCTCCTGATGTTTTGGACCACAGCTCCCAGAATTCCAAGCTTGTATTTCCAATGGCAAAGGAAGGTGGGAGTTGTGGTCCAAAACATCTGGAGGGCCGAAGTTTGGGCATGCCTGCCCTACGGCCATCGCTGGCAGCCCCCCCCCTCTTTTTTTTTTAGAGGTGGCAGCCCTGAGTCTGAGTGGAATTTTGCTTCCCCTTTGGAGGAGAGTTCAACAGATCCTTGGGTTGGCTCCTTTCTTTTACGACCTGACTGTCTTCCTTCTAGCCAAGCAGAGTGATGACAGTATGTGCAAAGGCACCCTTGTAATTCATGAACGCATTTGAAAAATGCTGAGGATTAAATTGGGGGGGGGGGTGAAGAGCGAGAGAGATGGGGTTGGGGGAATGAAAAGAAACCAGAATTGACAGGTTCATTCAACTCGAAGAACGGCAGCGCTGGACGCAGAAGAGAACAAAGATGACAGAGAGTGTTGATGATGTATGACGTTTGATCACCTGGAAGCCATTCCAGCTTACCACAGGTGACTGGTGTGCTGCATTTTGGGGGGGATGGGGGGAGAAAAAAACCCATTTTTTTTTAAAAAAAAAGTCTAGGTGGAGAGATCCCCTCTCATGGACGTAAATGTGCCTCCGTCTCTCTTTTGCTGCCAGACGTGTTTCTGCTGCCAGGGATTAAAAATAGCATCTTGTCCAGGGAAGAGGGAGAGGATTCAGTGAGCCGTTGAATTCTTGCAAATCCCGTTCCGTCGCCTGCGTTCCTCTGGTGAGGATGACCAAGGGGTAGAACGTGGACGATTCCCCCCACCCCAATGCCTTTCGTTGGTTGGGGCTTTGAAAGTCATTGCGTTACTCCCCTGTGGGGAGCGGAAATTGCTGTCAGGTGACCAGACCGGAGAAGCTTCTATCACGTTCTGCTCTCTTGTTCCGCCACCCCCACCCCATGTACCCGACTGACATTCAAGCCAGGAAAACCTTTCAGTTTTGCTTCACTTTGCCAAGCACCCCCACCCCCACCCTTTGTGCCTCAGTTCATGAATGGTTTATTTCGAATGCCCACATTTTAACCTTCTCGCTTGTATATAGGAACTTGAGATAAATGTGGATTTTAGAGAGTGTGCGGATCTGTTTCCTAGCCCTAGGGGTATTTATTGCTGACTTGCTCCGTGGGGCTTTTTTCTATAGCAGAGCACAGCTATGGCGGCCAAAGCACTGTCTCAAATCAAAACGTAGGGGTGTCCTCCGGGGAAAGACACGCGAGTGAACAGAACGAGGAGTGTGGAACCTAAAGTCTACACACCTGTACACCCAGAGAGGCCTTCCTTGCATAATTTGCGCTCTCACTTCGGGTGGCCGTGCCCAGGGAGGCTCGGAAAACGGTGACACGTCACCAAGCCTTCTCTGTGGCTGCTCCTGTGCTCTGGAACCATCTCCCAAGTGAGTTGCGCCTTGACCATCCCTGTCCGCCTTTAAAAAGGCCTTAAAGACCTGGCTTTTCCGCGAGGCATTTGGCAACCATCAATTTCCCCCCCCCCTCTCTGTCCCGCCCTCCGGCCCTTGAATTTTGTTTTCTTCTTTTGGTGCAGTTTTTCATGACTATTGCTTTTTTACTTAGTTTTGTTATCATTGATATATTGCTGTAAACCGCCTTTCTTTTTGTCACCCTGGCAGGGACGCCTCTGATCGATCAGTCGGTGAAAAGGAACAGGCCCGCTGACCCTCTTCCCTCGCTCTTCGGCTGGGACTGAAACGGATGGGTTGCCCGGAAGCCCCTTCCACGGGCCTCCCCAGAAGATCCACTCCCCTTGGTTTCCCCCTGCCCGCCGGAAGGTCGCAGGATCGCCTCTCGGCTTGAGAGTGGTGGATCAGGCTGCTTGGGAGCTGTCCGCCCTCCCGAGTGCTGAACCGAGGAGGCTTCCTCTCCACCCTGTTCTGTCTGGGGGGGCTTTCCCTTGCGCTGCCTTTTGATCTTGCTGCCTGAAGGCCAGAGCCATGGATGAAGGCTTCAAAGACCGGACCGCCTTCATCCGTGGGGCCAAGGACATCGCCAAGGAGGTGAAGAAGCACGCCACCAAGAAGGTGGGCAAAGGCGTGGACCGGGTACAAGATGAGTACACCCGGCGCTCCTACACCCGCTTCGAGGAAGACGAAGACGACGACGACTACCAGCCCCAGGACGGCTACTACCGGGGGGAGCCCTCGGTGGACGACGAGGGGGCCTCCAGCGACGCCACCGAAGGGCACGACGAGGACGACGAGATCTACGAGGGGGAGTACCAGGGCATCCCCCGCGACGACTCCCTGAAAGGCGGGGAGCCCCTGGCCGCCGACCAGGAGGTGTCGAGCGAGTTCCGGGACTTTGAGGACCTCTCGGGGGATCGGAAGAAGGAGAAAGAGGAGCTGGCCCAGCAGTACGAGCTGATTCTGCAAGAGTGCGGCCACGGGAAGTTCCAGTGGACCCTGTACTTTGTCCTCGGACTGGCCCTCATGGCCGACGGAGTGGAGATCTTTGTGGTGGGCTTCGTCCTCCCCAGCGCCGAGAAGGACATGTGCTTGTCGGACTCCAACAAAGGCATGCTGGGTAAGTGTCCCCCCCCCACCCCCCACCCTGCAGGAGGGCAGGCGGCCCCCCAGGAAGGGAAGGCAAGTGAGGTCACCCAGATGAGGTTTTGAGAGGCAGGAATCGGGGTGGGGAGGGACCACAACTCCCAGAATTCTAAGCTTAGATTGCCAATGACAAAGGACTGTGGGAGTTGTGGTCCAAAACATCTGGAGGGCCGAAGTTGGGACATGCCTGGGTTATAGGGTCAGGGTCCTGGGTTCAAGAGCCTTCATCCAGGAGTGGCTGGGTCTCTGGGCAAAGCCACCCATGATTTATTTATTTATTTATTTATTTATTTATTTATTTAAATCTAGAGGTGATGTGCATCTTTTGGCCTTATATCCAAGAAGATTTAAGTCCTCAACAAGGGAAGACTCCGGTACAGAAGGATAAGTCAGCACTCAGGGAACTTCTAAAGCAGTGGTTCTCCACCTGTGGGTCCTCAGATGTTCCTGGACTGCAACTCCCAGAAATCCCTTCCAGCACAGCAAGTGGTAGAGGCTCCTGGGAGTTGCAGTCCAAGAACATCCGGAGACCCACAGGAGGAAGTGTAGTTTTTTTTTAATTGAGACTACTGCATTTTGTGCTTCTAGGAACCTAATACAAGGCCTGGGTGTTTTGTGTGTGTTTTCTCACTCCTTGTTTAAACAGCCTGATTCCCAAGGGAGGAATCAAACCGTGGGCAGCATGATTTGATGAGAGGCACAGAGGATGCGAGGACTGAATTGAGTGCCTGATGGGGGAAGTTATGCACAACGTTGTCAAGCCAGATTTAGTGCATAGGCGGTTGAAGCAGTGACTCTGAGTGGTGTGTGTGTGTGTGTGTGGGCGGGGGGGGGGGGGGAGGCAAGACAGACAGGAAGCAAGCTCTCATAGCCTTGGGCAGGCACCTCCTGCCCATTCACACAGAATCCGGTGGTACAATTCTGCGTGGGCTACGCCGCTTCCCTGCCTTCCCTGTCCACCCCCTAAAGTCAGTATCCGCAGAGTCCGACCTGAGGAAGAAGGCTTCGGAGGAGTACCAGTTCTGGGTCTCCCACCTGGAATTCCCTCCTCGGGAAGCCGCTAACCATTCAGGGTGGACGAGCGTAGCTCTGTGTGTGTGTGTGTAACACGAGGAGCATCTCGACATTAGGGCTGTTCCATCCAGCAGGACTAGAACTGGGGAAGTGGCCTTTGAGGAACTACAATGCCCAGGATCCCCCAGCCAGCATGGCTTGGGGGTGGCAGATTTGGAGCCTTCTCGTTCTGCTTTGCTTCTCAAGCTCCGGAAAGCGAGCCAGTCTTAAAATTGGCGCCGTCCCTGGCTAAATTTTGTGCATTAATTTTGGGGGTACTTGTTTATCCTTCTCTCCCACTCCCTCGGGTTCCCGAGGAAATACACAGGAGGAAACAATGACAAAAGTGAGAAATCTTTTCTAAAGCTTTACGTTGAAAGCCAGCAATTAAGCCGGGAGGTCACGGCATGCTCAGAGGCCCTCTTGCCTCTCCTCTGAATCGTTCCATCACAACATCTGGAGGTTCATCTCTCGAGCTCCGGAAGAGCTTTGATTCCTTGTGTGTTCCTGCTTTTCCCACTCGGCTCCTCCTTGCGGCTCCAGAACCCAGCGTGGCTATGACAGGTGGTGACTCATCTCTTTCCCCACCACCACCCATTTCTCTCTCTTTCTCTCCCCCCCCCTCCGTTTTCTAACTTGAGAAGCACCGCCGTGGCCCCCGAGCTTATCTCTCTCCTCCACAGAGGCCCTGCCGGGGCTTGGCTATGTTCTAGCCAGAGCGCTTAGGCAGAATTTAATCCTCCGTGAAAGGAAGCAAAGGAGGTGGTAGAGGAGGAGGAAGGGGGGGGAATATGTCTTTTGCGGGGGTGGGACGCGAAGGAGGATCTGTGGGGGCGGTCTGCGGGCAGGGGAAACACTGGCATTTTGCAGCGGGGATTCATCACCCGATTTGCCCACGCCACTGCACTGCGGCAAAGCTGGGTGCCCGGCCACTTCTGCCCACCCACCCCGGCCTGCTCCTGGCTACGGGCGAGGCTACGTTTAGGCCCCCCGCCCCCAAGTTGGAGTGTTTGTGTCTGATCTGGAGTTGGTGAGGTGGCGGGCTTTCCGATCCCGCCCTACTGCAAAGGCCCGTCAGCTTTGCCTTGTGGGCAGAGAAGCAGTCAAAAGGCAGGCATGGGGAAGGGGTAGGGTATTTTGTGTGTGTGGGGGGGAGAGGTGTGCTGGATCAGAGGGGCCTTCATGGAGAGACCAGTTTGGCCTTTAGGGGGTGGGTCCTTCGGTTGTGGCCTGAAGTCCTCCAGGGAGGGAAATCCCAGCCGCCCCCAAGGGAGATGGGTTCCAAAAGCGTTCTTGAATGCCACCCCCCCGCCCCCCCCAGAGGGGGGGGGGGCGGGGAGCCCCCCCCCAGCTCAGTGTTAGGCCCAGCTGTTCTTGCCTTGCCCTAGGCCGGTGATTCTCAACCTGTGGGTCCCCAGATGTTCCTGGACTGCAACTCCCAGAAATCCTGGCCAGCAAAGCTAGTCATGAAGACTTCTAGGAGTTGCCATCCAGGAACTTCTGTGGACCCACAGGATGTGAACCACTGCCCTAGGCGGAAGAATTCGGGGTTGCAGCCACCTCTCTTTAGGAGGCGTGCCCCGTCCTTCTTGGGGTGCCCTCCCGTCACGCCAGTGGAAGAAGCTAGTGTGCCTGATCTAGGGCGGAAGGGCTCGAGTTCAGCCAGAAATCAGGAGTGAGCGTCCGGCGCTTTCCGACACGAGTGGAGAAGGTCAGGCTTGAGTAGTTTGTGTTTGGGAGAAAGCAACCAATTGCTGGGAAGAAGGGAAGATCGCCTGGAAGCACCTCCAGCATTTGCTGATGTCATCCTTCCCCCCCCCAACCCCCCAATAGCCTCCCCTCCCCACTTCCCCATATTTTCCCCTGGTGGGATGGTTCCCAGGGGAAAAACGACATCATCAACAACCACAACCACAACCGGCTCTCTTGTTCCTCCAGCCAGCCGCTTGTCACCTTGCATCGCCAGGCGCTTGAGTCTCGTGATTGCAGTTCAAATGTTACGTGGAAGCCAGGATAAAAATAGCTCGGTCTCTCTCTCTCTCTCTCTGCTCTCTTTGCTGCGTACAGTCTCTGCCTCCCAGCTTCCTCATCATCTTCCGTCGCAGCATTTGTGCCTCTGCGACCCTCTCCATCCAGGCCTGAGCCCCACTCAGAGGAGCCTGTGGGGCTGGAGTGGGTGGCGTTTCACCTCCCAGCTGCAGCCGGAGGTTTCCCCCGCCGCCCCCCCCCCCCCGCTTCTTCTCAGACCATGTTTTGGAAGCAGATTTGGCCCTGAGCCCTGCCCATGACTCAGAAGGCAGGGTTTGGGGTGTGTGTTTTTTTTAAGTGCAATGATCATTCTCCGATGCTCAAAGCTGACGCTCGCTTCTAGACTGGATTGTTGTTGTTCATTTCGCCTGGAGCGGCCCTCGGAGATAGTTAAAAAAAACAACAACCACCTGTTGTTGCGATTGTGGCACCTCAGTCTGAATTTTAGGGTCAAGCAAGTAACAGGGCGGCCCTCCAACATATCACCCAAAGGGAGGGGAGGCGAGGATTCTGTTTTACCTAAGACTGCATATGGTAACTTCTGTGTAGAGATGCAAAATTAGAAATGGTTTTAGTCATTGCACGGAGGACGCCTGTCATAAAGCTTGCCTTGAGTGTGCATTTTGCAGAACGGCTAGGATGCCATTTGGGATAAATGAGGCAACCCTTCCCTCCTTCATCCCTGCGCCGCCCAGGGTGGTGGCTTTTTGCACGTATGAACAGTCTAATAAAACAGAAGTGAATTGGATAAAGGGGGTCCCATTTGTAAAGTTACATCTGGCATCGCCCTGCCCGGGGGTGTATTTGAGAGAGTAGAGTAGTTTTTAAAAAGATTGTGTGTGTCCACGGGTGTCAGTCAGTTCCAACTCAGTTCCTTTGCCTGGAGGTGGTACAGGTTATGTTTTTGCCTTGTGTCTTTGTTCAGATCTACGGAGCCCTAAAAACAGTTTTGCGATGAATATGATTTTTCTAAAACAACCCCAGACCTTCTGGTCTGCTGGGAAGCTCCATTTTTTAAACCCACGGATGCGGCTACCTCTCTTCAGAGTCTTTTGGAAGGTGCTTTTAACACCTGCCGGCTCACTATGGCTGTTTCGTGTTGGCCCCACGATTTACATTTTCCATGACCGTTGACCTTCCAGGACTTAAGGGGGGCAAGTTCATCTAACCGAGACCCTGAGTTCCCTTGGGCAGGTGGGTTGCTCCAGCTGTTGATGGAAATCGGAACACTTCCGTTGAAACGTGTGTTTTGAGGCCACTGGGGAGGGGTGAGCCTTACCTGCGACAATGACACTTTGACCCCAGGCAGGGCCAGGCCTTGGACACCCCCACCCTCTGCAGACCGCCCCCCCCCAGTGGGGATCCCGGTGCTGCCTCTGCGTGTGCACGATTGCACCTCTGTCAGAACAGCCCTCATCATCATCGTCATCATTGGCATCCTTCAGTCTCGAAAGACTATGGTATCATGCCTGGAGTAGAGACCCTAAAAACAACACCTAGTGTGACTAAATAGACCAATTCGGGAATGGCAGTCTGTACCGCACTGGGGGCAGATGTATTCTGTTTCTTGCCCGGTCCTCGAGTTTCGTTCTTTCCGTGCCTGCCTCTTTTCCTCTGCCTGTTGGACAAACGCCTCATCAAATTTATGTAGACCATGCTGTATCTCTTGCCTCCAGACAGAGCGATCGGAGGTCAGGGTTTCCCAACTGTTGAGGTCCATTCCCAAGGCCTTCAGGTCCCTCTTACAGATATCCTTATACCGCAGCTGTGGTCTCCCTCTGGGGCGCTTTCCCTGCATTAGTTCTCCGTATAGAAGATCTTTTGGGATCCGACCGTCATCCATTCTTACAACGTGTCCAAGCCAGCGTAGGCGTCGCTGTTTCAATAAAGTGTCCATGCTAGGGATTCCAGTTCGATTCAGGACTATGCTATTTGGAACAGCCCTGAAAGGCTGCCTTTGGGGGCACATTTTGTCACGCTAGAAATGCAGCCAGCGTTTTCCAGAGCATCTCGGGGCAGGGAGGCTTGGGGTGGTGGTGGTGGGGGGGGGCTCCCGAATGCCGCACTGCAGTCAGGAATGGCCAGCACACCACCGTAGGGAGCTGCGCAGAGGAGGCGAAATCCGGTAATCCCTTTTCAGCTCCGAGCCCCCAAACACCCTCCTCCGTTCTGGGGGCAGCAGGAGAGGCGCCTCCATCCTGGCCTTGGTCGTCTTCTCTACATCTGCCCCGGGGCCCTCGAATTGGCCTGGTGTTTGGCAGCTTAATCCCAGGATTAGACAGCGGGAAAAATGAGCAGCTAAAGCCCCTCTAAGAGGAGCCGCTGCTCGCGCACCGCAGGACTCCCCAGCGTCATCCCTGCCAGGCAGTTGGGCGGCGGCGGTGGTGGTGGTGGTGGTGGTGGAATAGAACCAGGGATTTGCCACCCAGACCATGCCAAAGCGGAGTGCCCTTCATTCCCTCCCCTCCTCTCTTGACAAGCCCGACGGCACCACCAGTTGGGTTTTGCCAGGGCGAGAGCCCACCGAGCTGCCATCGCTTTCTGTCTCTGCGCCACCCACGTGCTGAGTCACCCTCGCCCTCCAAGGCAGGCAGGCAAGCAAGAAGGCAGGCTGGCTGTGCTCATCCCCTTGCGTCACCCTCAGGGGACGGAGGAGCTGCCGTAAATTGGAGCCCTTCCACGCTGGGGTTCAGCTCTCTCATGGGAACCCCCGAATTCTGGTGTGTGTGTGTGTGTGTGTGTGTGTGTGTGTCCCTCCCAACCATATACACCAGGGGTCCTCAGCCTAAGGCCCTGGGGCCGGATGCGGCCCCCCAAGGTCCTGAATCCGGCCCCCGGGGACAATTGCAAGCCCCCCCCCATCTACCCCCTGCTTTGCAAGCAAGCCAGCCTCCGCAGCTGCTTCTATTGCTGAGGCAGTTCAAAGCAGTGGGCTATGTCGCTTCTCCCACTCCCCACAACTACCACGCAGATGATCATCATGCTGGCTAGTGGGGCATTCAAACTGGGAGGGCTACGGCAAGGTCCTCCACACTCCCACGCCCACTGTGGTCCCGCCCTCAGTGGTGTCTGGGGCATGGTGGACCGGCCCGCTGTTTGAAAACTTGGAGTCCCCCTGATATACACAAATGATGCAAGGTGGTGCAGGCATAGTATAGAACAGGGTTTGGCGAACCTATGGCACGGGTGCCAAAGGTGGCACTCGGAGCCCTTTCTGTGGGCACCCGACATCGCCCCTTCACAGCCACCCGCGTTTAGGTTAAATTGTTGTACTGGCACTTTGCGGAAAAATTAGTGGGTTTTGATTCACAGTTTGGGCACTCGGTGTCTAAAAGGTTCACCATCCTTGGTATAGAATGAGGAGTCTCCCTGCTGTCTCTCTGCATGCTCTTTCCATTTCCTCTCCCTCCTGCAAGCCCGGACGAGGCCTCCCCCCTCACCATCTTCTCCCCCCTCTGGTTTTCCCCGCAGGGCTGATCGTCTACCTGGGGATGATGGTGGGAGCCTTTCTCTGGGGAGGCCTGGCCGACCGGCTGGGGCGCAGGCAGTGCCTCCTGATGTCCCTCTCCGTCAACAGCGTCTTTGCCTTCTTCTCCTCCTTCGTCCAGGGATACGGCACTTTCCTCTTCTGCCGCCTCCTCTCCGGCGTCGGGTAAGGGCGGGGGGGGGATCGGCAGGAGGGGGGGCCCTCCAAAGCCTTGAGAGAGAGAGACCCTCCCTCCCCCCGTGGGGTGGGCTTCGTCACCTCCTCTCTACCACCTTGAGGACTGGGACCTCATTTAGGAAAAAAAACCCCACTGGTCGGGGCTCCTGCTCAGGCCAGAGTTTGCACCGATCCCTCCTCCTCCTCCTCCTCCCCTCTGCCCCCCCCGAAAAAAAAACCCCACCTCCTGTTGTTCAGGAACACACCTTCCAGGGTCCCACGCTGGCCCAACCGGGAAGATTGGTTGCAGCTCTCCTTTCGGCCAGTGTTGGATGCTGGGAGTGGTGTTCCCAAGGAAAGGTGTGTGTGTGTGTGTGTTTGGGGGGGGGCAATATGTGGGTGGACCCGGCCCTGAAATGGGGCAGGCCTAGCGGGAGCCCCATCCCGTGGGCTTTTGCTTCTACCTGGAGCCCCATATCCATGCCTTCCTCTCTCTCTCTCTCTCTTGTCCCCCCTCCCCTGGTCCCCCCCCTCTCGTCCAGCATCGGGGGCTCCATCCCCATTGTCTTCTCCTACTACTCGGAGTTCCTGGCCCAGGAGAAGCGCGGAGAACATCTCAGCTGGCTGTGTATGTTCTGGATGATCGGAGGCATCTACGCATCGGCCATGGCTTGGGCCATCATCCCCCATTACGGTAACCGGCGGCAGGGTTTTTTTTCCTCTCCCCACTGGGTGCACCTAGTTACTTTCTAAAGCTTGCCACGAGTAACAGGAACTCCAGTTACTCTTTAGAGCTCCTCGTCGGCAAGGGGTGGAAGAAACCGCTTTGAAGGAGAAACCCCCTCCCTCCCTCTCTGTTTTGAAAACCTAAAGCTTGTCATTCTGGCCGAGGGGAATAGAAATGGGTCCCTGTGGTTTGCATAGGAGGTGCTCATTGTTCATCTTATGAGCCTAATTCAGGCCAGGGTGACAAGAGGTCAAAGCTGACTATAAGATGGAGGATTTGCACCAGCTGTATTCAGACCGAGGAAGCTGTTTGGATGAACAGCGAAACGTTTCTATCTCTCAAAAAAAGAAGTCCAGTAGCCATGACTCAACTTCCAGATAAACTCACCTGGATGACTGAGAATCTTCACAGACATACTCTAAGGTAACGGTTTCTTCTCGTCTGCCTCCCCCTACCCCGATTCCTTTCCTTTTTCCTCTCCACCCCCACCCTCCCGCCATGTGGTGGATCCCTTGTGGGTCCCCCCCCCCCCCCAATAGGATGGAGTTTCCAGATGGGCTCTGCCTACCAGTTCCACAGCTGGAGGGTCTTCGTTCTGGTGTGCGCCTTCCCGTCCGTCTTCGCCATCGGGGCCCTGACGACCATGCCGGAGAGCCCTCGCTTCTTCCTAGAGGTAATCCCTGGGGCCCAACGGGCGCAGGCGCAGGGGGCCAAATAAGGTGGAGGCACAGAGAGAGAGAGAGAGAGAGAGACAGACAGACAGACAGTCTAAGAGCCTTTTCACACGACCTCTAAGATCCGCTGGCCACTTAAATTCGGACCAGAGATCTTAGGGGTTTGTCGCTGTTCCTGCGTTCCCACCCCCTCCGCACTCCTGGCTGCTGGCTGCGTGAGGGGAGGGAGAAAAAAAGGAAGAAAAGAATGCCGCCGTCCCGGCACTGCATTCAGATCTCTTAAAGGGGGGGGGCAAAAAAAGAACAAACAGAAGCAAGGAGAGCCCGGCAGTCACTACGTTATATCCGCATCAGGAATTTTCACCTCCGGAGGGCAGGTACCTGAAAAGTGCGCTGGGACGCGCTTAGGTGGGCGTGGTCGCACTTAATTATCTGTAAACTCCGGAGCTGGTGGGGAAACAATTTAAAGCTCCGGAGCTGGGAGCCATTTGCGACGGAGTTTAGGGGTCGTGTACAAATACCCTCAGTTCCTTCAGCTTCAAAATTCTAAGGCGCCGCTTGTGTGCTTATTCATTAAGAGGGGCAGGGAGGGAGCACCCATGCCTAGGGGTAGTCTACCTCTGGGCATGATAAGTGGGCGGCATAAACCTCAGGGAGCAGCTTCTGGGTCTCCAAGGCAAGAGTAGGAAGGTGGATGGAGGTGAAGAGTGTCCGTCTGTTCCAGCAGGTCTCTTTTTACTTATTAATCATTTGTTAATTAGATTCTTTTTTTGGGGGGGGGAGGGACATCTTTCCCGATGCTAAAAAAATGTGGACCTTGAGGGTTTGTGTCATCTCCTGCACAGAAGCAGGCAGGCAGGCAGGAGCAGGGGTGGGGTGGGAAGAAACGGTGAGCTTGTGTTCAATCCTAATTGCGGTATCGCTTTTCTTAGAACGGGAAGCACGACGAGGCCTGGATGGTGTTGAAGCAGGTGCACGACACCAACATGAGGGCCAAGGGCCACCCTGAGCGGGTCTTCTCGGTACGACCTCCTTTTTTTGTTATTCGCCGGGTGGTGGGTGGGGTTTCCATTTGTTTTTTAAAGCTCTGATGGATCACCTTGGGTGGGGAGTGTTGGGGGGCTAATGATCAGCCATCCTGACCATAGAGGCAGCCATTGGGAGGTGGTGTGTGTGTTTGGGAGGGGGGAGAGATGCAACAACCGCAGCTTGAGGGCACCCCCTTTCCCCAGGATCTCAACATGAGGAACTGAGGCGTAGGAGGAAGAGTTACACCACAAGGGCTGGGAAGGCTGCGGAAGTGACTCTGGACAGCGCCTTGACATAAAAGAAAGGGCATCTTTCCCTGACTCCCCACCCCTACCCCCTTGCAACTCACTTTCCCTCGCCGACACTTTCTCCCGCAGGTGACCCACATTAAGACGATCAAGCAGGAGGACGAACTGGTCGAGATCCAGTCCGATACGGGGACCTGGTACCGGCGCTGGATGGTCCGCGTCCTGAACCTGTCGCAGCAGGTGGGGGGTGGGGAAAGGTCGAGGGAGGGAGGTGCCCTGTGGGCCCAACCCAGCGGGCCTTTTCCCCACCCCCGGAGAAGAAGTTGCACCGTTCAGCAACATTCCGTAGCTGGCGGTGTTGAACCCCCGAGCAGCCAGAATGCTGCTCACAGTACCATGGGAAAGTGCCAGCCAAGGGGGTGGGGGTGGGGGGCGGCGATGGGGCTAGGTGAGAGGAAGTGACCCCTGCCTCTCTTGTTTCGCCGGGGGAGGCTTCAAATATCCCATCATGGGTTTTCTTGCCTTCGCAGGTCTGGGCAAATTTCCACCAGTGCTTTGCTCCTGAATATCGCCGGGTGACTCTGATGATGATGGCCGTGTGGTTCACCATGTCCTTCAGGTGGGGTGGGGTGGGGGTGTCGGTCCAACAGCAGAGACGGGGGAGGGAGGCAAGGGACCTCTCTGGGTGAGGGCTGCACCATGCGGCCCATTTCAATATTTATACAATCATAGAATCATAGAGTTGGAAGAGACCTCAAGGGCCATCCAGTCCAACCCCCTGCCATGCAGGAACCTCCATCACAATATTTCTGACAGATGGCCATCCAGCCTCTGCTTAAAAACCTCCAAAGAAGGAGACTCCACCACCCTCCTTTGTGGCAGCATATTCCACTGCCGAACAGCTCTAACCGTCATGAAGTTCTTCCTAATGTTCAAATGGAATCTCTTTTCCTGTCGTTTGGAACCATTGCCCCGAGTCCTAGTCTCTGAAGCCATGGAAAACAAACCTGTTCCCTCTTCAATATGACATTCTTTCAGATATTTAAACATAGCTACCATATCCCCTCTCAGTCTTCTTTTTGAAAGGCTAAACATTCCCAGTTCCCTAAGCCGTTCCTCATAAGACATTTCCTCCAGACCCTCAACCATCCTGGTCGCCCTCCTCTGGACCCATTTGAGGTTGTCAACATCCTTTTAAAACTGAGGCTCACAGAACTGGACACAGTACTCCAGGTGGGGTCTGACCAGAGCAGAATAGAGTGGTACTATCACTCCCCTTGATCTAGAGACTATGGTTCTGTTGATGCAACCAAGAACTTAGATATTATAAAGAGGGAGATACTGTATTTTCAGCTGAACTGCCTCCCGCCTCCCTCTTCCAAGTTATTAAAAATATCCTTACCGCTCCATCCCTCCCAGTGGCGGAGCCATCTAGGAAATCATTACCAGGAAAGGGTTCATCCACTGGTACAATTAAATGTTGAAATGATCTTTAATTCATGTGACACAGCCCACGACTCAAGGAGAATCACAGGGCACCAATTTGTGCAGGCGCGTAAAGAGCAATAATGTTCATCCTCCTCCTGTGATTGCCTCTTTTGAAACAAGGCCTGGGAACCACCTAGTTCGTTTGCCGATATATCTTGGGGGGGTGGGAGCGGGCTGGGGGTGGGGGCAGAAGAGAACCTGACGTCAAGAGCTGAACTCCTCTGATTGATCTCCTAGTAGCCTCTCCGTTAATTGGAGCCCGGAGGGAAAAATTAATTGCAGGCTGCTCCCTGCTCGGCGGTGGCGGCAGGCTGGCGATTACGCTTGCCGGTTGGGCAAGCCGTTACCTGGCTAATTGGGCTGGCGGAAGACCCCAGTGATCCTCATTAGCAAAAAGCAGGGATTTCTCTCAATCTAGGATTGCACAGAGAAGCAAGGTTCAAGCTTGCCTGAGCCTGGGAGCAGAATAGCATCACCTCTTTACACCTTTGGGGAGAAGGCGGCACACTCAGGGCCTCTTAGGAACTTGCTTTCCTTCCTTCCTTCCTTCCTTCCTTCCTTCCTTCCTTCCTTCCTTCCTTCCTTCCTTCCTTCCTTCCATTTTGAATGTATGGATTTGGAGAGTTGATTCATACCTTATGATTGCCACCTTTTCTCTTTTTTTCCCTCTCCTTCTCTGACGGCAGTTACTATGGCTTGACTGTCTGGTTCCCGGACATGATCAAGCACCTCCAGAACATTGAATATGCCTCCCGCACGAAAGTCTTCATTGACGAGACCGTGCGGCACATCACCTTCAACTTCACCTTGGAGAACCAGATCCACAGCCGTGGGGAGTACTTCAACGACAAGTAAGCGCCTGGCTTGGCGTTTGTTCATTCCTTTATGCTTTTCGCCACGGTAGGCAGCCAGCTGCTTCCGTGTATAGAAGTAGTGCTCCCTGAAGTAGTGAAAAAGGTGTGGTTGTGAAATCGCCATTAAGAAAAGCAGAGGAGAGCTTCTTGCTGGAATTATCCTGGGGGTGTGAGTACACAAATCCTCGGATTGTAAGAGGAGAAAAAACAGGTTTACCTGAACAGTCCTCTGTTCAATGGTGTTGGTGTGTGATTTGGGGTGGTTGGATGAGCATCTTTAGTTGCCCAGTTCCTATAGGTGAAATCTGTGTTGACCAATCTCTCTCTCTCTCTCTCTCATTGTCTTCTGTCACCAGGTTCATTGGTCTGAAGATGAAGTCTGTCTCATTCGTTGACTCCCTGTTTGAAGAGTGTTATTTTGAGGACGTTACATCCAGCAACACTTTCTTCAAGAACTGCACCTTCATTGCCTCCGTTTTCTACAACACAGGTAAGCCCGCGCCTCTGGGTGCCTTTCTGGTGTGCTTGGTGCCCTCTTGGGTTCTCCCTCTGGAGAGGGCGTAGCCGTGAGCACCCAACAGATGAGGTTCAGGGTCAAGAGTCTTTGGGGTGGCTGAGGGAGACCCCCAACCCTAACCCTAATCCCCCAACACCCATCCCACCAGACTCCCCAGAAGCCACTGTGGCGATATCAAGGGGTTAATGGGATGATTTCGAACTTGGCCTATCGAAATTATCTTTATGCCGAGACCAGTGGCCTGTCACTCCATCTCAGTGGTCCTTATGGTGTCTGCAAGGGACGATGAAGAAGCAGATTCCCTTTGGGGCAGGAATAGCCAGCAGGTCTCACGACACCCTGTAACTGCATTTGGCCTTCCTTTACCCCCCTTCCCCCCCCCGGTGTTTATTATTTTTTAGCAGGTCTGTTTTCTGTTTTAATTTGCTAGCTGGGGACTGTTATGATCCAGTGTTTAGAATGCCTTCTTATACTTTTATCATACCTATATTTCCATGGCACTCTTAAATTCTCTCTAGTTCTCAGTTTTGGAGAGTAGGATACAAATCCAGTGTAAGGAAGGGCCGAGTGAACGAGCGAACCGACGGACATGGGGCTTTGTCTTCCGCATTGGGCAGTGACCCGGGAGGGGGGGAGGCGGCCCTTTTGGGGGGCATACGAGACCTGCCCCTGCCCTGTGGCCCTGCCACTGACCTTCTCTCCCTTTGCTCCCTCCCTTTGCTGGCTCCTGCCCCCCCAACCCTTCCAGACCTCTTTGAGTACAAGTTCATCAACTGCCGAGTCATCAACAGCACCTTCCTACACAACAAGGAGGGCTGCCAGCTGGACTTCAGCGACGAGAACAACGCCTACATGATCTACTTTGTCAGCTTCCTGGGCACCTTGGCTGTCCTCCCCGGGAACATCGTCTCTGCCCTCCTGATGGACAAGATCGGGCGCCTCCGGATGCTGGGTGAGCCCCCTTTTTGGTCGGGAGCCAGACCCTCGCCCTGCCGCCTTCTCCACCCCCCTTGTCCTCTTCACTGGCAGCCTCTCTTCTTGCCCAAGGAGGAAGAGGGGGGTTCTTTGGGGTGCATAGCCCCCCCGAGGGGGAGGGGAGGCTGCTGTACAAGCATCATCATGCCAGAAGGTTGAAGATTTACCTGCCAGGCCGGAACTCCCAGAATCCCCAGGCTGGTGCCCGGAATCCTTCAGCCGGTGGGGCTGACATTTGGGCCAGGGGATTCTGGGAGATTTAGTGGCTACCATGGACCCAAGGAAGGCGCAGTGGCTAAATGCCTGTCCTGCAGGTAAAACTGCTCACGACCTGGGGTTCAATCCCAGGTAGCCAGCTCAAGGTTCACTCAGCCTTTCATCCCTCCGAGGTCGGTAAAATGAGTACCCAGCTTGCAGTGTGTGTGTGTTTGGGGGGGGGGAGCAATGTGTAGCCTGCACACTGTAATTAAAAATTGTAAACCACCCAGAGGCTACTTGAAGTGGTATGGAGCGGTATATAAGCAGAGCACTTTTTTTTTTTGCCTCTTCTGCTCCCCAGCCTTCCACTGTGGGCCGCCTGGCTGCAGGTCATAGGTCGTAGTCCAGGCGCCCTTCAGAGAGGAGGATGAGATGAAATGCCTGGATGAGAAGGCCGTGGGGTGGATGTAGATCACAAGTGGGCTGCTGGTGGGGGTGGTGGCACCGTAGGCAAAGGGAAAATGATCACATATTGCTAGTGTCTCCTCTGGTCCAGGTTCAGGGCCCTCGTTCTGTTTGCAAACCTTGGGAGAGCAATTTCTGCATCCAAAGAGCACTGGGTGGGGCTCATGTTTGAGTTAGGATTGTATTTTGATAAGTGGCCTCTCTCTCTCTCTCTCTTTCTCTCCTCCTCCTCCTCTTCCTGCCTGGTCCGTGAAGCCGGGTCGAGCGTCATGTCTTGCATCAGCTGCTTCTTCCTCTCCTTCGGCAACAGCGAGTCCGCCATGATTGCCCTCCTCTGCCTCTTTGGTGGGGTCAGCATAGCTTCGTGGAACGCCCTGGATGTCCTCACGGTAGAGCTTTACCCCTCGGATCGAAGGTAAGCAGGTACCCGGCCTTCCCGTGCCATGCCTAGTGTTATTATTATTTGCTTAATGTTATTATTATTTGTTTTTATTTTTGTTTTTTTTGTAATTTATGGCTATTGAGGCCCGATGTTTTGTAAGCCGCTTAGAGTATATATTGTACATAAGCGGGGTATAAATGCAATAAATAAATAAATAAATAAATGCCCCAGAAGGCTCAGCTTTCCAGAAGGGTAGACCTGGGACGCCCAGGGGCCCACCTGGACCAGTTGCCAGCTGTTGCGGGAAGAGAGCCGAACCCTTTCTGTTACGGAGTGGAGGCAAAATGAGCAGGCAGGGCAGTGCAGCGAGACCCCTGGGCAGAGGATTGGTGACAAACCATGAGATCTAGAAGCTTACATGATTTTGAAAAAAGGAAAGCATTATTCCACAACCCCCAAGTTCTCCTTCCCTTTCCCCCATTTGCGTTCTTCCGTCGTCTGCGCCTTGCTTTCTCCAGAGGCGCCTCTCTGCCCCTTCTAAACTTCTAGGGAAATGTGTATTTCACCCCCACCCACCCCCAACCATACTGGAAACCTAACAAGTGTGCAGGGCGTGTGATCTGTCTTTGAGTCTAAATATGTTTTTCTGGAGCATCTGCAAGGCTCAGGAATCCCCATTTCATCTCTGCTTCCGTTCCAGGGGCATAGGTCCTGTCCCTTTCCTTTCTTTCTCTCTCTGACGATTACTTCACGTCCACTCTCGTCCCGGGAGAAAGTTCATTGCGTGTTGATGTCGGTCGCAGTCACATGGTCCTCTTCCGGTTCTGTCCCTGTTCCCATGTACGCACGAGCGTGATGGATGATACCAGCATGACTGTTACTGCACATCCTCGTTCTGCGATGAGATGTGAAATTCCATGCCTTTGTTCTCCGTTTTCCCCCCGGCCCCGACCTTCCATTTTTCGATGTTTCGATTCTCGGAAGCCTTGCTTTCAATGTGTTACGGAGCTAAGTTTGAGGCATTTGTCTTTTAATCTCTCTGCGCTGCGTTGCTGACTCCATAGGGAATGTACTGGCGAATGGCACTTCACACTCCTGCCACTAGATGGAGAATGGCACGTTGCGTGACGAGCCTTACCTCACGGGCACTCGTCTCGGAACGAGAAGCCGGAAGAGCAGGTTCCCGAGGCCGGAGGGGGGGAATCTCTCATCCCGCTTAAATCACAGTTCAGGGGGCGTGGTCAGGATGATTACTCCGTACCGGTTCCAAGCGGGACCTCAAAAAGCGATGAGATGGACGTGAAGTATCAGCCTCTCTCTCTCTCTCATGCTCTCCTCTCCTCTTTCTTTTCCTTTTCCTTTCCCCTCTTCTCCTTTCCCTCTCCAGGACAACAGCTTTTGGATTCCTCAATGCCTTGTGCAAGCTGGCCGCCGTTCTGGGTATCAGCATTTTCACCTCCTTTGTGGGCATCACCAAAGCCGTGCCCATCCTCCTGGCGTCGGCGGCCCTGGCCGTGGGCAGCTCGCTGGCCCTCAAACTGCCGGAAACGCGGGGCCAGGTCCTGCAGTGAGCCAGCCGGTGAATGAAAGAAAGAGAGAGAGAGAGAAAGAAAGAGAGAGAGAGAGAGATTTGCACTCGGGCCCCCTTTCCTCCACCACCCCTGCCCCATCCCACGTGGGGAAGACTTAGTCTCGTAGGCACTGTGGCCGTCTCGTTGTATCATTTCAAGAGGGGAGGAGGAAATCTGTCTTCAGTTTTACCCCCCACCCCACCCCTTCACAAACCCACGGACTCCTGAAATCCCCCACCTCTTCTCTGCCCCCGGTTCCTCCCCACAGTCTTGGTGTATGTGTGAATCGACCCCCCAGGGAGGCAGGGAAAGAAAGGGGAAATGAGGAAGAACAAGGGGGCAGTTCTCTCTCTCTCTCTCTCTGCTCCGCATTCATGGGGGGGGGGGCAGACCGATGGTCATCCAAGGGGTGTGGAGGGTTTAAGAGAGCCTCCTCCAAATTCATAACCCCCCTCCCCGCAGCATTTCAGGGTGTGACCCCCTGCTTGGCCCAACCAAGCCGGGGCTCCAGATAGCGAGAGAGAGAGAGAGAGAGAGAGAGAGAGAGAGAGGACATCTTTTCAGTGTTTTTACACCACGGTGTAAGCTCGTTAAAAAAAAATCTCACAGTTCTTGGGTGTGTTAAATGTCCCCAACGACCCTTTGACTCCCTTTCTCCACTTTTTTGGTGCAGTTTGCCAAAGGCACCCCTTGTCTCTCTCTCTTCATCTGTGCGCACGTGTGTGTGTGTGTGTGTGTTATGTGTACAGATCAATGCAAAACCGTGGCTGGATCCTCCACCATCCCCGCTCTCTCTCCGTAGACAGGAATAACAACAAAAAGCAAACCGTGTGTCCCCCCCCCCCACACCTTTGCATCTGTTTTGGGGTGTGAAAAAGTAAAACCAACCCACGCCAACCCAAACCCAGACCAACCCTAAGTGTCCGTTCGGGTATAACGTCGTCACCGTCGTCCTCCTCGTTGTAGCTTGACGCTTCCGGGTTCCAAGTGGACTTTCCTTCTGCTCGGTGGGGAACAGGGTTTGGCCGCTGGCTGAGGGTGAAGCCGGGCTTAAGATTTCTGTAGTGGACCTTAAGCTGACTCTCTTGCGCTGTGTCCATCGCCTCTGAATCTGTTCTGTGAAAACTGGCCTGCTGGTGGATCTGCTTGTGTGTTGACTCCCCCCCCCCTTCCACTCCCACCCCAGTCAGTTGGCATTTTGTAGGAGGAGGAGTATTGCTTGGCAATAAGAGAGTTCTGCCTTTTCCCTTTCGGCAGCCCCAAAGGATCTCAGTTCAGTTATCTCAGTGCCCTCGGTGTTAAAGTAAGTGTGGAAGAGCGCACCCATGTTCGTGCGCACATAGAGGCCTCCGCTCCCGACTTAGTCCGACTCAAAGCTGGATTCCAGAGCGGCTCATTGATTCCAAGAGGGTTTTGGCCTTTCTCTGCAGGAAATGTGTGGGGTTTCTAAAAAAAAAACCACATTCGCCCGTGATTCCTTTCCCCAGAGGAAAGGCAGGGTGATGTGTGACCCTGCCGACATTTAATGGCAACTCCTGCCCCCTTCTTCACAGTTGCTTACCATGGGGCTGCGACCCTGGAGTGGGCAATTCTCCTCCTCTCCTCCGCTTGGTTCAGGGCTATCCCAGGAAGTGTGGCGGCTCTGCCCCTGAGGGCACCAGCGGAACTCACTGCCACATGACACAGCTGAGTAAGGGTCCCTGTGGCTGGAGGGGGTGCTCCCCAGGAGCTGTGAGCTGAATCCACAAGAGGGGCCTTTTTGGGAAAGGGTCTGGCGAGGTTCTTAGAGCCAACGAGGACATGACCCATCCTGCCTTTCAAGCCACCCTTGCTCTTCTTCCACCGGGGAGGAAGGTGCTGCACAAAGGTCCATGAGAGAGGCCCCATCATTCTCAGCTGGCAAGGATCCTGTTCCGACTGAAAGAGTTACAGTTCCAAGCCGCTTAGAGTTCTGCCCAGAAGATAAGCGGGATATAAATACAACAATAAATAAATAAATAATAAGGGGTGGCGGGTGGGGATTTTTCAAGCCCCAGCTGCTTTCTCCTCAGTTCTCTGTGGGAATCTGTCGGCCCGGCCCAGCTCACTTAGGCTGCCTTGCAGGGGTGTCGCTGAAGCACAAACAGTCTTTCTCTGTAGGAGCAAAGATACTGCCAGTCCTGCAATTGCCAGACAGGCCCTGGGGTTCCCCCCAGGCTTGTTCTGCCAGGAAACCTAGCATTTTTGAAGTTGACTTCAAGACCTCTCTCTCTCCACCCCACCCCACCCCCAGGCTGATTTCCAGATTTTGGATATTCCCTCTCCAAGGGGGGGGGGTTGAGATTTTATGGAGGGAAATCTTTGCCTTTTGCTCCCAAGGAAAACAGGACCCGGTCTGAAGGAGAGTGGCCGATGCCTTCAGGCCGTTTTGAGAACCTGCGTGCCATTTTTGCTGGGCGGGCAAGTGGACCCACTTGGGGAGGAACGCCCGCAAGGTGGACCCTGGCCGGTGAGGTTTTTGGAACTGCCTCTGGCAGCTTTCCCACACTTTCCCTTTCCAAATTAAGGAATGAAGGGCCTTCCAGGTGGCCAGAGAAGAAACAGGGTGCCAGGTAAGCTGAACCCCACTTTTTTTCTGGTAAAAAAAAAACAGGGTTTTCTTATGCTCCTAAAAGTTAAGTATAGGGCGTACCTTCCTTCCATCTCCCCACCCCCCCACCCCCGGTTTGGCATGAGTACCTCTTTTTGTGCCATTTCACTGGAAAGAATCCTGTCCCTGACTGTCCGAACGGATCTCGAGTCCGGTGTGACCAGCGGGCGCACCACAAACCCAGCCCTTGGTCCCCTGGTCCTTCCTTCCTTCCTTCCTGCTCCCCCCCTACTGCCTCCTTTAACAGTGTAGCTGGTATTTTAAATCAAGAACCAACATACCAACCATACATAGTTCTGTCTGTATGCGAAACTAAACAAAAAACCTTGTGCTGTGGTGTAGTTTTTAGATGTTTGTAAAGACGACAATTGAGAAAAAAAAAACAAAATATCAGGACAAAAAAATAATAACTGTGGTCTCCGGTTTGTTCCGTTTTGTATGAAAAACCAGGAAGTTTGGAAGGATTAGAGGTGATACTTATTTTAAATGTTATGTTTGAGAAACGGGGAGGGAAAGACTCTAAAAGGTGCTGTGAATAAATAAGATTAGAATTTTAACCTTTTGAGAAAGGTTGCGATGTGTATTTTAGTTTGGCGGGGGAAAGGTATGATTCTGGGCACACACAAATTCTGTTTTCCCCTCCAGCGTTAATGAACTCATAGTCAATAAAATTCAATGTAAAAATGAAAAAATAATAAACATTTGAAAAACATCACCGTCACACTTGAACTGCAGGTTTTTAAACAGGTGTCCCGTTCTTCCACCCACCCACCCCCCGTGGTCAAGAAAAATGTTGCAGATAGTGCATTGCAGTTACTCAAAAATTCTGCATTGTTTATGAAGAACTCGTTTTTCTGTCAGTGAATGGACACAATTTATTTGATCCCTCTGCAAAATTAAAAACTCTGGATCGAGAATGACGGGCCCTTTGGATGTTTGGGGCCTCAAAAACTGGGCACCCTTCCTACCCACCCCCACCCCGGCAGGAGAGAGGGGAGCCTGTCCTTGGAAACCAGCTTTCCCCACTTGCTGAGAGGGTGGAAATCGGAAATAGCCTGTTTGAGAGGTCCAGGACATGCAGATTTGGAGGAGAATGGCCCCTATTGATTCAGTTTTGTTTAAAAGGAAGTGTGACAGGAAGAACTCCGCGACCACAAGGTCCAAGAGGCAGCCACAGCGCACACACCGGAGGTTTTCAATCCGAGGACGGACTGATGGACGGACGGCCATCTGCCAGGAATTGACACGCCCAGTCCCCCCACCCTCGCCCCCTCGGGATCCTTCCCGAGACTGCCATTCACTGCTTCTGAGGCGGGCGCCTGATCTCGCGAGCAAAACCTGCCACCCGGTGGGTACCTTTTTGCAGAGAAAGGAATGGCTGCAGCAGAGCCCTCTCAAAAAAAAAACCACCCGCCTGGCCCTGCAAAAAAAGCAGCAGCTGCCCTGCAAAAAACCACACCGAGTGTCGTTAACAAGGAAAGAAGAAAAGTGTTTAATTGGCCTTAAACGAAAGAGAAACCGTTCCGAGATCTTCCCCTCTTCCCCGGTCTGCTTCCCGGACAGGGAACGGAAAGAAAAGAGCCAAAAATGTCAACATGTCATGCACGCCTGCGTCCACGGAGCGCATCCCTCCGGGAGTGGCTGCACCCCGGTTCCTTCTGCCCGGCTTACGCCGTCTTCTCTGCTTTGCCCGCCATGTGGGGGTCGTGCTTGGACCCCCCGAGGCACTGGGGGGGCTGGGGGGCCTTGGGGTTCTTCTCCCACTGCTGTGGGGTCTTGGCCTGGATGGAGAGGGCATGGACGGGTCCGGCCAGTTCCTCCTGGAGAATGTCGTTGACCAGCCGGTGTCGGTGGATCAGGGAGAGGCCCTCGAAGCGCCCGCTGGCCACCACCACCCGGAAGTGGGTCTCGGAGCCCCGCGGCACGGCATGCATGTGGCTGTCGTCGATCACCTCCAGGTGGACGGGCGCCAGGGCCTGCTGCAGCTTGGCCCGGATCCGGGCCTCCACGGGCTTCTCCATGGAGGGGCCCCCCTGGACCGAGTAAGGGGCCCGGGGCAAGCAGGGCCGGCCAAGGAGGAGGAGGTGGGCGCGGCGCAGCACCAGCAGGCCGGTAGGCAGCATTGGGGACGGCGAGGGCTGCAAGGCAGGAGGCAAGGCAGGAGGTCAAGGGTCGGCCTCACCCAATCCCAACAGGTAAGGCCTGGTTTTATTGTGGGGGGGGGAACCAAGAGCCCCTGGGGCCAAGCAGTGAGCCCAGGCACGGATAAGTTGTCATGTGACTATGGGAACACAACCTTGCCCTTCTCCAGGGAACACCTACCTGGTCAAGCCAGTGGCATTTTCCCCTCCCGCACAACAACCCTGCCAAGGAGGCCAGGAGGGGCCACTAGCCAGTCCCCCCCCCCCTTCAAAGGCCAGCTGCGAAGCAGGAAGACGGGAATCAAAGGGCGTGCGTGGACTTAGCTCCTGCACCCGGGAGCAGTGGTGGGGCGGCTGCCAGCCAGGGGATGCTGGGACTTGGAATCCTTCTCGCCCCGCCCCCCCCCCCCCCCCGCGCACGGTCCTGCAACCCAGAGGGCGCGGAAGGGCATGCAGGGGAGGCTGGCGAAGGGAGCCTGGGGAGGTTCAGGAGGCGCTCGGGACTGCGGGGTGGTGGTGGGAGGGGTGGGGAGGGGAGAGGAAAAGGATGATGGGCTCCCAGATCCTCCAGCGGCCGCCGCCAGGAGCGGGACATGGCCGGATCGTGGCTGGGCGTCGCCGTGCCGCTTTTGCGCATTGCCCGGGGAGGGGGGTGGACGTTGCATGGCTGCAGCCCCCCCCCGGACGTGCCCACACCCCCCACCCAGGTAGCAAGGGGGATTCCCCAGGGACCCCCACCCCACACCTTCCCCAAGATCGCACCCACCTGTCCCTCCAGGCGAAGGCGGGGAAGCTTCTCCTGGAGCTGACCTTGGTTCCCACGCCCTCCTCCAAGAGCCACGCCCCCCTCCGCCTCCTTCCCCCAGTTGGATTCTGGGAAATGTGGTTTTTGTTGCTGAGCCCACAGGACCACGTTTCCCTGCAGGCCCTGCGGCTGCGCTCTGGAACCCTGGGAATTGTAGTCCACCGAGGGGGAGGCTTGCCCTCTGTGGCACAAAAGCTGGTCTCTGTCGCCCTCCTCCGGCGGCCAAAGAAGGCGGCTGAGCTGGCCCAGGAAGGAAAGGGGGGAGGAAAGTTTCTTTTCTTTTGGACTGCAACTCCCAGGATTCTCCAGGGCGGCTGGCCGGTGGGCGCCGGGAGTTGTAGTCCAAGCCCAGGATGTGGCCCAGCACGTGGCTCCTGCCCTGGGAAGGACCCCTCGGGCTTGTTTACTCGTCGGGAGGAAAGCCCTCTCGGGAGCCACGGGGCTCTCCCGCAGCTACGGCCGGAGGGGACTACAACGCCCATCAGCCCCAGCCAGCGGCGGCTTTGTAGTCCGGCGCTCTTATGGAACAAATGGGGAGCGGAGCATTCCCAGGAGATGGCGCCGCCCCGTGGAGGAACGGTAGGTGCCTCGGGGCAGAGACCTTGTCCCCCCACTTCCTTGCCTTTGGTCCCTTGGTTCTCGTTGAGGGAGGCGCCTGTGGGGTCCCAGCAGGACTGGGGGAAAGGCGGAGTACAAAATGGGATCAATGAAGAATAGGCAAACGTTGCCTGCAGAGAGGGGCGTCCAGATTTGCATTGGAAGAAGGCAAGAATTAGCTAAGCGTAGACAGAACTGGACGTGGTTTTGTTGGTCTGTGTAAGCCAGGCATGTCCAAACTTCGGCCCTCCAGATGTTTTGGACCGCAACTCCCACAGTCCTTTGCCATTGGCAACCTAAGCTTAGAATCCTGGGAGTTGTGGTCCAAAACATCGGGGGAGGGGGGGCGAAGTTTGGACGTGCCTGTCCTAACTCAAGCGGGGGGACGCGTGGCTTCGCGTCCTGACGACCCGTGTCAACGCCGTTCGACAGACGCGCCTCTGTGCGGCAGGCTGCACTTCCACTTTCGTCCACGCGGCGGCGACGTGCAGGAGGAGATGCGCCGCCCAGAGTCCTTTGGGGGAAATCGGAGTGGCCTAAGAGTAATGCAAAAATAAATAAACAAATAAAAATGTCACCCAGTAGGACATTTAATAAGATGTCGCAGCTGTTCCTTTCTGAGGTCTTTTTTTTTTTTTGGGGGGGGGGGGACTGGGAAAGACCCCAGGCCTGCCCCACTGGCAGCGGAGGCAAGAGACCCCTGCTGCTCACACAATTGTGGGATCCCACAAAGGCGCACGGCTTTGCGTAAGAGAGGTGGGCCTTTGGTGGTCAGCTCCTGAAATAGGCTGCTCGGGAGCGGGGGGGGGGCTGGTCCTCTGAAACTGCCCCCCCCCTGCAAAAGGCAGAGCAGGAAGGGTGGCTTTGGGGCTGGGGAGGGACCCTCCACTGGGGTGTGCGTGTTGGAGTTGCCCGGGGTGCCCCATGGGACGCCTGGGTGAGAAGGAGGAGGGGGCGGAAGGGAGGGGGCCACACCTGGACGGCAGCCCCTTCCCCCAGGGCCGCAGAAGCCAAGACCCGCAAGAATGTCCCTCCATGGGGCTCTCCCCCCCCTTCCTCACCTAAGCTGCTAATAATCACCTGTAATGATGAGCCCGGGATGCTCCTGGACAGGTGGGCCTGCCTGAACACGAGGGGGGAAGAGGTGCCCCCACGGGATTGTCTGCCCTAGAGAATCTGCACCTTGAAAAGCAACACAGCAGGCAGAGGTTCAACAGGCCATGCCATTCCCCTGCAGCACCCCTGAGTGGAAAGCATCACCGGGTGGATTCCTGCCTGCCTTTCAAAGCATTTATAAAAAAAAAACCCAGACACACAACAAGGCAAAGAAAGGCCCATATTGCTCTCTCTGGCCCCATGGACTCACACCGAGGAGAAGCAGGCAGAAATCCACCAGGTTTGGGTCCTTCTTCTCCTCCCCCTTTTGTTTGGGGCAGGGCCTGGTTTTGGGATCCCCTGACCATTCCCCCGACAAATCTGGAAGCGGAGGCAGGTCAGGGAGGGTCAGGCAGCTACTTGTGGGCATTCTCCGAAATTATATGGCCTGCCAGAATGTATCAAAGTGGCGAAGGAAAACCCTTGACCCCAGAGCCAGAGGGGTGGCCGCGGCAGCTTTTTTAAAATAAATAAAATCCCTGTCCCCCCTCCTTTTCTTTTCCCCTTCTATGGATTCTCTCTCTCTCTTTCTCTCTTTTGAATGGCCCTGGTTGTTTGTTCTGCTGCGAAGGGTGGAAATCGAAGGTCACCAGAGGGTTAATTTGGTGCGTCCAGGCAAATGTTCGTCAAGTAGTTAAACAGCTTTCAGGAGGAGAACGGGGTCACCCTCTCCCTGCCCCTGTCACCCCCCTTCCCAAAAGGTTTTGGTGTTTTTGGAGTGGGGGTGCTTGGTGGATCAGGGAGGGCTCGTTATGATAAGGTGGTTCTGGTGTCGTCGGCTCAGAGAGAGGAAGGGAGGAGATTGCGGGCTGGGGGGGGAGTCCCATGTCTCGCCCATGGCAGGGCCCCCTCCCCTTTAAAGAGGATGGAGGGTGTGGGGAGGAACCAGGGGGTGGTGGTGAGACATTTAGGCTGTCCCACTCCTTGTCTCTGACACAGATATTCTCCACGTGGGCTCCAGTGGCATAGAAACCAAGTGATGTTTGGCAAGGCACCTTTGGAAGGTCTGTGGAACTCCCTGCCTCAGGATGGAGCCACCCTCTCATTCATAGCTTCCCTTACCACCACCACCACCACCATCCTCCAGGCTGGATGCACAAGCTGGGGACCGATTCTTAGATTCCACAGTTTAGGGCAAAAATTAAAAAAAAAAAGAGTTGGGGGGGGATTCTCCCATGGTACGGATGCCACAGCTGCGAAAGCCTGACTGACCTCCGACTTCATTGGCGCACTTGTGTGTCTTAAAATTCCTTCCCGGGCGAATGGCCAGCCTTCTGGGCGGACAAAGGAGTCAATTTGGCCACTGGACTTTTTGGGGTTCGCTGCCTTCTGAAAACGTGGCCACAGCCCACGAACGCTGGTGCCAGGCAGGACTTGCTGGCTTTTCCGCTGTCCCCCCCACCCCCACCCAGGAAGGACTCTCTGAGGTTCAGGAGGAGGCTTTTGGTTTAAGAAGTGAAGCTGACAAATCTTGCCCCCCCCTCTAGCACCACCACCCCAACGAGGGCACGATGGGGGGGGGTTGGTCATCCTTTGTTCCCTTGGTTTATGTGCCACCCCTTCCCCCAAAATGGGACTCCAGGTGGTTTAGAAAACTTTGAGGGAGGGTTGCTGGCATGCATCATTCTAACGTGGTAAAATGGAGCCCTTTCTTCTGGGAGGGCTTGCGTATGTGTGTGTGTGCCCCCCCAAGTTGCCCCCTGGGCCTGCTTGGCTGCCTGATCCTGTGTCCCCCCCCCAAAAAAAAAATCATCTGCTGAATGGCATTCCCTGACTGTCGGCTTCCAAACAAGTCCCCCCTCTTGTCCGCTCTCGCCCCAGACTCCCCGTTCTGCAGCAAGGGTCACAACCTCCTGGCGCCCTCCCCCACTTGACGCCTACGGGCATCCCTCCCCACTGCATTCCACACACACACACACACACACACACACACACACACACACACACACAC
>JAHTLZ010000235.1:2372195-2385754 GCA_023846285.1 Phrynocephalus versicolor
TCACACCTCTGAGGCTCTCCTGAGAAGAGAATTGGCTGCAGCAATAAACCATGGCAGCAAAACAGAACCGGACTCTGGGAACGACCACACCCAGGGCTGTGGGTCATGCTGGTTGGGTCCTGGGAGTTGTAGTCCCGCAAAAAATATTTTTTCCAGGCTACGAGAAGAATTGCCTTTGTGAGCACTTCCAGAATTATCTGTCCACTCTTTTGCTCCTGAATGAAACTGGAAATTATTATTTGTTTTTTTGGAACATTTGGAACTTTTTTGGAAAAGGCACCTGGCAGGTATACAGAGTCCTTCTCCCATATGTATTATCAGCAGCTTTAAAAGGTGTTTCTGGGCACCCACAAAAGAGCCAGGTTCTTTTAATGCCAGATGAGATTTCAAAGGCAGGAAATTAGGGGCACTCTCTTTGCTGTCAGTGCTTCTTCCGACCTCCTCCCAACCACCCTCCTTTTCCTCGGATTTCCTTGGGAAAGAAAACTGCAAGCTCAGTGGGGCAGAGGCTTCGGGACACCTCCTTAGGTGACCCTGTAAAGCAGGCATGTCCAAAGTCAGGCCCCGGGGGCCAAATGCAGCCCATTTTCAAATTTCAAGTGGCCCACAGCCTCTTCTCCCTGCCGGCTCAGCCTGTCATGCATCCCTGCCAGCTGGCCCTTCCCCATATGGGATGGAGGCATCAGCTTGCAGTTTTATGTTTTGCCTGCCCTCCCTGCTTCTGTCCACCACCACCCAGCCACCCTCCCAGCCTACCCGCCCCCGGCTCCGTTGCTGCAGCATCCTCCCTTCCTCCTTGCATGTTATAGAAACTTGTCCAATATCTGGCTCGAGGGCCAAATATGGCTGAATGGTCGGCCCCCACACATTTTCACCTCGCCAAATCTGGCCCTCCTTGCAAAAAAGTTTGGACACCCCTGCTGTCAAGAAACCCTGCCTGCCGGGGAGGCTTCGCAATTGTCATCCAGGGCAAAAAGAAGAGAACCCCCATTGGCCCTCTCATCTCCCCTGACTACAAAAGACAATGCCCCCCCCTTACCACTCGTATTTACGCAATTTATTCCACTTAGATCCCACCTTTCTCTCAAGGCAGCTCACAACCTGTGGCTAAAACATGACCATTTATATCTAAAACACAAAACGGGAATACAGCAAAGCAGCCGACAAATGGAAAGTAATATAGATGTTCCACACATGCACACATTACAAAGATCCTGCAAGAGACCCATTCCACCCCCCACCCACCCACCAGCCTGTCTGCCTGCATGAAAAAAAGAGCTGCCTGCCCAGCTGAAGGAGAGCGGTTGAGTTTATGGCTTCATTTGACAAAAGCCCATTAGAGAGACGTCAGAAATGGCCTTTTCCGAGCAAAAGAACTGGGCAAGTTTGCATTTGACCTGGCTATAAATATCCGCCCCTCTCCCCCCCCCCCCGCTAGGTGGAGGGGAATCTTCCAATTTACATCCAGAACAGCAGCATAAGGATCTGGGAGGCATCTATAGGGTGCGTTCTCGGAAGGACAATCTGCAAGAGGCCACCTGGAAAAAGGGACCAGGGGCTTCGATGCATTTGCAGGTGGGGGGGGAGAGAGAAAAGGGTAGTGCTGGCCCTGTTTACTACTTGTGACCAAGGAAAGAACCAGCCCTGAGTTTCGCACGTGTCAAATATGTGATCTGGACATGTCCAAGCCAGGCCTCTTGTGCAGCCTGAGGCAGTGCAGCAAACAGGCAACCTCCTTCCCCTAAAAGGCCAAGCCGAGGTAGGTTAAAACCAGCAAATTTCAGGGAGGGGAGGGGGGGCTGAGAATAATATAAATGGTGTGCCATTTGCAGCCCTTACAAGAGAGCCCAACTCAGCTTCAGGACAGGGCTTGAGACCTGATTCAAATCCAGGGGTGCTGTGCAATTTGCATTGCTGGGATTGGAGGTGGTGGTGGGGAGACACAAAACAGAGGGTGTAGCTGTGTTTATTACACCCTGCAGGCAAGCCTTCCATTGCGGGCTGCAGTGGAAACAGGAAGGTGAATAAGAGAGGCTTTGGAGACCTTTCATTCTCTAAAATCTTGATACAAAGCTGGATACAGGTTTAACGGAAAAATAATTTGAAGTGGTTTGATAATGGCTTGTGTAGGGTTTACCTAAAAAGACAACACAGGTTCTTAGAACAGGAAGAAACCTACCACACCTGTTTACCTACTAAGACAACATGGATACCCCTGCCTGGACTTAAGGCAAGGAAACACACTTTGGATCAAGAGACACAAAGCAATTGTGACTGTGAACTCAAGGAATGCGTGTGCAGCATCAACATGGTGAGGCTCAGGATTATATATATATTCCTTTAACAAACACACACACACACACACTCACACACATACACACCAGAGTGCTAACGCAATGAAAATGCCACCAAGCAGATGGCAGTTATGTCGTGAAAGCTACATTTATCGGACAAAAGTGTTGATTTCCAAGGCTACCCATTTCCCTACTAAATGGCCCAAGCGGGAATGATCCATTTCTGGTGGAAATCAGGAGCAGGATAATAAGCCTTCAGGAAGACAGGTGGAGGTACTTCCCCAGCCCTAAAAGAATGGAAAGAATCAGAAAGAAGGGACAGTGGAGCTGACCCAGGGCTTCAGAGGTGGCAGGTCCCGGGATATGATACGATTGTTGCAACTCTAATGAACAAGGACGATGATGAAAACACGACACTGAGATCTTAGTTGTGCAGTGTGCACAGAGACTTTGGTTGGTAAACCTGTACTGCAGCTAAAACTGTGCTCACAACATGAGGTTCAGTCCCAGGTAGCCAGCTCATGGTTGACTGCCTTCTATCCTTCCGAGGTTGGTAAAATGAGTACCCAGCTTTGCTGGGTGGGGCGGGGCAATGTGTAGCCTGCATAATTAGACATTGTAAGCCGCCCAGAGAGTGCCTGAAGTGCTATGAGGCGGAATATAAGCGGAACACTTTGCTTTTGCTTTGCTTACTCGTGCTTTCCCACCAGCATTCCAACCCGTCAAAGAAAATGAGACTACCAGAAGGGTTCTCGTGTATAAAAAGAAGTGAAAAGTTTCTTGTCAGTTTTTTTAAAACCCACAAAATGACTGGTTAAAAATAAATATTTGTGGATGTTCTTTCTTTCTTTGCTTTTTTTTTTTTTAAGGAACAAAAAGAAAGATCCCATTCCTAAAGGAGATCTGTTCTGTTCTGCAACACCTCCAGCTTTTTAAAGAAGGCATACTGTATATTCGAAAGAAAAAGGCTCTGGCAAAGCAAAGACATATCACTGGTGTCAACACCATACGTGGGAGGCGTTTAGCATGTGAAACTGACCCGTGTGTGTGTGTGTGTGTGTGTGTGTGTGTGTGTGTGTGTGAGAGAGAGAGAGAGAGAGAGAGAGAGAGAGAGAACCTCAGACAACAGTGGGTTTGAGTAGACACACTTTGCAAGCTGCGCGCCCACCTCCCTACTCCTTTTGTGGTCCCTGAGTCTGTTGGGAGGCTTATTTTTTGAGCCACAACTTAAGCGAGGCATCCTGTAGGAGGAGGGCAGGAGGGCTTCACCCGCTGCATTCTCCCTCCGTCTCTACCGCCCAAGTTGTCTCAGTCTCCTCCTCCTCTTCCTCCTCCTCTTCAGCTTGGTTCAAACATGAGCCCTTCATTTTATTCTGGGAAAGCGGCAGTGTGTGTGTGTGTGTGTGGGGGGGGTGTTTCAGGGAGATAATTAGGGGCACCATCTGTGAGAAGGATCCAAAAGGAAGGGGAGAAAAAGGAGGTGGGTGGGATGGGGTGGTGGTGGAATCTAAGCCAGAGAGAAAAGAGTCAGGCAGGCAGAAAGAGTAGAGGGTGGGGGGGGGAGAGAGAGAGAGAGAAGGGAGAAGAGAGATAAGGCAAGGAGAGGAGGGGGGGAATGCCTGAAACTACGATTCCTTATTGATTGGCATTTATGTGACGCGAGGCATCACACAATTAAACACACACACAAGGAAGGGAGAGGAGCAAGGACATCTGAGGCTATATTTTGATTAAAGGGATATATAAGTCCAAATTGCAGCTTTGTTGGAAGCCTTTCCAACTCTCAGGCTGCTTTTTGCTCTGATCAGGTTTCTGCAGAATTTCTGCCCGCTGGCACTAAAGGGAGCGTTCTGATCCAGAGCCCAAAGGCCGTGGATGGCCTGGAAAGAGGGAATTCGACCCCCTGAGGCGGAGGACAAGAGAAGTTCCCCTTTACTTCCAGATGCAAAAACCCAAGCAGATCTGTTTTCAACAGGGCAGCGAGGGCCACCACAGCTAAAGAGGGCAGGGCATGGTCCACCTTGCTGCCATCTTCCAGTATCTTCCACGGGTGGCAGCTGCCTCATTTTGCCTGCTGGCAGGGCCGGCTAACCAAGCTGTGTCTAAAACGAATCTGCCCCCTCCTTTAAAAAGAGCTGCACCCCCTTCCCCATGCGGAGGAGATTGGAAACTGGGATTGGGAGGGGGCTGGTGGGGTGGGCGGCCTGCTCAGCCCCCTTCCCCCTTGCTACTGTCCTAAAAGAAGTCAGCAAAATGCTTCGGGTCCCAGAGGATGGGCTGCCACCTAGCTGGCACACATTGTGCTCTGGGTGGCCCTGCTTTTAAAAAGGGTGGAAAGTGGGTGGGACCGAGTTCAAAACCTGGCAGCAGCCCAGTTACAGTGAGGAAGTGTTAGGAAGGAAGGGCAGAAGGGGGGGCACTCTAAAGACCCAGCTTGGGCAACCATCCCAGTTGTCCACCACTGTCCCCTATGAACGAGGTAGGAATTCCAGTCTCTTTCCCCCTTTGCTCTGCCCCCCCCCTTGGCTCCTTTCTCCTCCTCCTCCTCCTCCTTTTTCTTTTGCTGCTGCTGCTGCTGCTCATAGTCACAAGGCCATGGGGCTCTAATGAGATCCAGCCTGGCAGGTCCTTATTTGCCAGCAAACAGAGCTGGGGAGGGAGGGAGGGAGGGAGGGAGGTGGGATTCTGCTTCCTAATGAGCCGGCCACAGCGCACGGCACGGGGTGCCGGAGAGGAATCAATAATTTGGGGGTAAGTTTGCGGTCAGTAGCTCCATGCTATGTGGAAAGGTTATTCTATGGCAGGAGTGAGTGAGGGAAGGCCCAGCCGAAGCGCTTAACTCTTTGGGGGTTGGTTGTGGTCAGAAACAGGGACCTTGTCCCACCAGAAGTCAAGTCGCAGATGGAGAGTAGGGCGCTCACACACACACCCCACACATACACACACCCTACAGAGAAGGGCTGTGCCCTGCCAGGGAGACCAGAGGCCCAGCCTTGTACTGGTCCTGGCAGGGGTACTGATTTTTCTGGAACCCGCCACGGTTGTCCCCTTCTTTTGTGGGACCTGCCTCCTCGTTCCCAGAGATCCTGATGCCTCTGGAGTGTGACAGGCGCTGCTGATAACCAGCAAGATCAAATGTGATTTTTTTAAAAATAGTAAAAACAAAACTGGTTAATTGTTTTGCTCTGTTTTTATTCTCTCTCCCCCACCCCCCGGTAGTAAAAGTGCTATTTTGTAGCTTGCTCGGTTGTGAACCACTTTGAGTGTACTGCTTATGGAAGAACAGTGTGCAAATAAACCAAATGATTAATTGGCTGATTGAAAATAGCTGAACTAGTACTATTATTACTCAGTGGCCAAAAAGAGATAACAGAGAACAGACAGGAGGAAAACAGATGAATACTCTTGTTATTATATTATAATTGCCATTGTATAGGCATTACTATTACTATTATTGTCTGTCTCGCCATAGCATGTTCACGCCAGCTAATGACAAAGGGAATTAATGCAACAACCGAAACAATAGATATTGAAATCCCAGATGAATTGAAAAGCAAAACTCCTTGACAGAGTGGAACAAGGAGAATTTTTTCCCCCCCCTGGCTCTCCGGCATGCTCTAAAAATGAATCTTCCCCTTCCATGGAGTCATCTCAGATGACCTCCCGTTCTCCAACAGCTAATTTAAAATCCTGGCATTAAGAAGAATGGATTTTTATTTCTACTTCTTTTTTTAAAAATCTCCCAACTGGTTGATGTAGGAGGGGCCAAATTTATCACGCAGGAGGAGAGGTGAGAGCCCTGTGTCTGCCAGTGCTAGAAAGGAAAGGAGGAAAGAGAGGAACAGAGGAGGAGGAGGAAGAGGAGGAGGAGGAGGAGATGATGCTGGAGCCTGTCGCGAATCAAACTAAATGGGCCAAGTGACAGGAGGTCACATCACACTAACCTTGTTTTTAATTGGGCCCATGTGGAATAACCACCTCCTCAATGGAGGCGAGCTGGCCACGATACGCCCCTAAGCGAGTCCCACCCGAACGTGTGGGTGGGGAGGAGGGTTGGTTCTGGGTGGGCAGGAGCGTTTTTTTGCTCGGTGGGGGGGTTGCTTAGCGACGCAAACCAGCCAGGCCACAAATATCCTTCGTTAGGAACCGGCTGACCTCAAGGCACCCCTCCCGTCAGACACAACAAGAGACAAACAGGCCCGGCTCTCTTTCTGAGCAGCAAAGGGCAGAGGCTGGCTGGGGTTTGGGGCTGGGGGGCTGGGCTCGGGTTCGAGGGCAAGTGGTGTCCAAGAGAGCCCCGGGACCTACTAAAAATGCCCGCAATATAAGAAAGCACCAGCTCCATTTTAGATGGACGTGGACCTCACCATGCCGTTGGTTCAGCGTTAGAAATAGTGTGGCGGTTATTCGGAAAGAGTGGGGTGCTCCCTGGAGCCTGAAATCCTCTCTGCCTCACCTACTTGCCTGCCTGGCCTCCAGATCCAGGGCCAGGAAAGGGAAGGGGGGTGGGGGAGAGAGAAGTCTTCAAGCAGGGCCCAAGGCAGGCATGAAGCCAGCTCAGGGGGAACTGTCCAAAGAGGTCCGGTGCTGAATCGGGATCTGCAGCAGAGGGCCTGGCGTCATCTGCTTCTGCTTGCGCTCCAAATGGCCCTATAGGACACGGGGTGTCCCCCGACTGTCTTGGTTCTGCCCTAGGAAAATCACGCCCTCCATGGGGGTCAGTGGGCAGGGTGGTCCCATGCCATTCCTGTGATCTGCCCTCCTCCTCCAGGGCGTTTTTCTAAAGGTAGGGCTTGACCCCTGTGAGCCTTCACAGAGCTTGGCTCCAAAGACTTTGGTCTGACTTCTAAAGTTCTTCCAAGCATGTGGCATTCCTCTCCGAGCTATGTAACCTTCTCTTTTTTGGCCTTTGAATAATAGCTTGCAAATTGGCTTTTTTTGTTAAAAAATAAATAAATTCTGAGGCGCACTCCCTGCTCAGATGGGGAAGATGAAAAGGGTAGGGACACGCTATTATCGGTGATGGATGCCCTCCTGGCTGGGCCTTTGGTGGCCATCGGCTTTACTCACATGCCTTCTGACATGAGGGAGAGGGACTGCCAGGCAGCTGCTCGTGCCAACACGGGGGTGCCAGGATTGATGGCAAGACCTCTGGTTTCAGACTCATAAATGGAGTGTGTGTGTGTGTGTGGGGGGGAGACAGCAAGGGAGGGAGAAAAGGCAGGACAGTTGGCCATTTAGCGGTATCTTCCCAAGCCTACAAGCTGGACAAGTGCACCAACATATTGCTACTCCTAACCACCATTGCCACTGCCATCATCATCATCACAGCAACTAATCACCACCACTATCATCCTTTTACCTTTTTTTTCTGTGCTGATTTTTGGGGGTTCCTTAAATCTCCTTTCTGCACGAGACGTAAAGCCCTTATTAATCTCTCTGTCCATTTAACTTGGTTTTTCCTTGGTGGTGGTGGTGGTGGGGGACATCTCTAGGGTTAGGGTATCTTCATAGAAGGATTTGTTTCTGCCTGAATGGGAACACCCACCTTACAATTAAGTCAGACGAAACAGCATCTTCTCAGAACCCTGTCCTTATGCCACTGTTGCTAACAAAAACCAGTTGCTAAGTTGTAGTCACATGCTGGATTCTTTGATTCAGCCTCTCTCGCGCACATTCCCTCCACTAAGGTGGGCGATAGTTTATAAGGGTGGACTGCAGAGCTCATGAACCACGTGGGAGCAAGATTCCATTATACGGTGGCCAGCACTGAAATGCGTCTATTTTTGAGAACTTAACTTCTTAGTTTACAGGGCTATTCTTTTGAAAACTATACACCTTCTGGTTGGTTTTTTGTTTGTCTGTTTTTTTTACTCTCCTTTAGCGGTGTTATCACTTACACAAGGGCCTAAGAAACGGTCTAGTTTCCCCATTCCTGGTCTTCCATTGGACTTATTGTCATCCCCAGGGGCAACAGCTTGCCTCCTGGAAGACAGATTTCTGTATCGCAAACAGATTGGCAATGTTCCTTAAAAGGACAACTGGGGGGAAAAAATGGTATCTAAGCCAATTCTGTGACATGTATGGGGGAAATTTATTTTCTACTAATAAAGCTATAGCACATTTTAATACAGGCATGTCCAAACTTCGGCCCTCCAGATGTTTTGGAAGAAAACTCCCACAGTCCTTTGCCATTGGAAATACAGGCTTGGAATTCTGGGAGTTGTGGTCCAAAACATCAGGAGGGCCGAAGTTTGGATGTGCCTGTTTTAAAACATACTTTATTCTGCTTTTATGCATTGTTACTTGGTTTGTGGGTGTGTAATAATATACATTGCATGATATGCTTCCTGTCCACTATCCTGCTATCTTTAGGAATCTGAAAGTTGTTATCACAAAAAAAGCATTCCCTCCTATCTATGGTTTTTGGTGTAACTTCTAAGGGGCACTGCTTTTCCTACCTGAGCTCATATTTATGTAAAGGAAAAAATCCTGTGATAATACAGATTATCAACTTGTGTGCTCGCATGTTGCAGCTGCTGTGGTTATTCACCACAAAAGCGAAAGTGCTCCAGAAAAATGATTCATTCTGAAATGTGCTGGGCCTGGGTTGAGTTTTCCCCACCTATAGGTGGCCTTTGCCTTTGTTTTGTCTTTTTGGGATTAAAAGATACTCACAGTTCAACTTTACACCTCTCATGCACCTTCCTCAGCAACAAAGTTGCACCCAATGAGTTTTTGACGCTTAAAGATATGAGACTTTATCAGAAAACTAGGAGAGGTTGACCATACTTGTGTGAAAGGTGTTCACTGTTTTGGAGATGCCTGATTCTGGGGAACAAGGCAACCTTTAAAAAATAAATAAATCCTGCTGGATTAGAAAGCGGGAGATGGCCATTAAAGAGATTGGGGGGGTATTCTCCCCCTGCCTTTGGTTCGCTTTGGTTCGCCCTTGCTTCCTCTTGGCGGCCAACCTGGTGCAAAGGTCGATGCAAGGTCAGCTGTCCATCCCATCAGTTCGGATCAGAGGAACGCACAAACTAAGTTAGCCTGACAAGTTTGTGGGCCATTAGCAGCTTTCTTTCGGAGGCCCCTGGATGAGGCAGGAGTGGAGGGGGGGGTTGCAGCAGCCAGCTAAGGGGAGGGGGCCCAGGGGTCTGTAGGCTTCTGCTTGAGCCCCTCTTAATGGCAGCTCATGGCACCCACAGCAGGGAAGGAGCTGTCTCAGCTACAGAACAAAGAGGAAAGTGGCTCTTCCGTCATCCAGTCTGGCTGGGCTGAGTAAAGTTCATGGATCGCAGGTTGATTCTGGTCCGGGAAAACATTCTGTGTCCCCTCCCCTGCTTGACCAAAATATTTGTTTTAGGGGCTGCAACTCGTGTGCATTATTAACACCTAGAAAACACTCATACAGGGAGCAACATCTTCAGCCGAAGCAAATTGACACACCAACCCCAATCCTGCCACCCCCAAATCCCTAACATATCCAAATTTTACTCTGGCCCTTCTCAGGGTTTTGTTGGCCTGTGAACCTCCTGGCTAACTGGGAGGCAGTGGCTTTGGAGGGTGATTCTCCCTGGGCAGATTGGCTAATTCGTTCATTATCTTTAGTTCCCAAGCTCTCCAACATGGTGGAGCAAGACGTGTTAAAATAAGTGGGTTTCCTTGCAGAAAGGAAGGGCTGGCAAGCAGATGACTAGGAGGGATCTGTAGAGCTTTGAAAAGTGCCAGAATCCCATCCCCCAAACAATAGGTAGGAGTGACTAGACGCAGATGAGCTATGAAGGAGCTGGACTTGCCTCTCTTTGCTTGCTTGCTTGCTTGCTTGCTTGCTTGCTTGCTTCCTTCCTTCCTTCCTTCCTTCCTTCCTTCCTTCCTTCCTTCCTTGCCCCAGTATTTTTAGTCCAGCCTGCAGTAGAAAATAGGAGGAATCAACCCTCAGTTAGTAGCCAATCTACCAAAGAACAGGCCCATTAAAACAAACAAATGAGGACCGGCCGTTCAGCTCCTTCTCCTCCATCCTGTCCAGCCACTGCCCTAACTGTTGCTGTGCCATTCAGAACCCTCTGGAGGAATTTAAGAAGCCCGGCCCCTTGTTGATTCAACAGCATGCTTCAGTAACCACCCCCACCCCACCCCACCCCCCAGCAGGCGCCTCGCCTGGCTTCCCTCTGGCCCTTATAAATCTCCTGCCTCGGGAGGGAGGCCCACCCATCTGGAGTAGGGGGCCATGGAGGGGTCACGGGCAGATTGAGCATTGGGGGGGGGAGCTGAGAGGGCCATGCAGTGGCCACCCTCCCATCCTTCACTCTTCCCACGTTTTGACCCATTTCGGATTTCCTTCACAAGGGCCATCCTCCAACCTGGCCCTGCCTCCAAAAAAAAGGCACCCATGAATCAAATCCTTCTGCTTTTTTTTGCCACCAAGGGGGTGGCAGGGCCTCCCTCAGAGGCTAAAACCCACCCAACCCCTCCGCGGCTGCGACGGAGAGAAATTCCACCACCGGGATGGAAGGCGTACATTGGAGTCAGGCTGTGCCTGGATCAGCCTGGATCAAGCAGACCAGCCCGGGGGGCCACTTCCCCACCAAAAGAGAAACAAATTGATTCTTCGAAAGGAACCCGTTGTTGCTGACAAGGAACAACCCTCGATCCCCAGTTTCACCACCCTTGACATAAACAAGAGCATATTCAGACCCCTGTTCCCAGCTGGTTTTTTTTAAATTTTATTTATTTAAATGATTTTCGCCCCACCTTTCTCCTTAGAAAGGACCCATGGCGGCAGCTACAGCATGAAAGGTAGGCATGATGACGTACAGGTGAGGCCAGACAGCCTAAATACCACAGACAAAAGATTTGCCTTCAAGACGTACATGAGTTGATTTCTTTTTCCTCCAAAGGAATGCAACAATGAGGACTACAGCCTTGTGCAAAAACAAACACAGCCAAAGATATTGCCATTTTTGGGGAGCTCAGTCCTGCCTCTAAGGTCACATCCTGCCCTTGCCGCCCACCCACCCACCCATTGCATCTGTACATGTGCAAATCTCTGCTGACCACTAGCCGTGGGGTGGTGGTGGTGAGGTGTGTCTCCAGAATGGTGCACTTACATAAGAACATAAGAAGAGCCATGCTGGATCAGGCCAAGGGCCCATCTAGTCCAGCTTCCTGTATCTCACAGTGGCTCCACCAGATGCGTCTGGGAGCGCACGAGACTAGATCTCTGTCTCCCGATACCACTCCCCTGCATCTGGGATGTGTTGTGTTGTGTCATTACAGTCGTGACTGATTCTTCGTGACCCCATGTCCATGGAGTTTTCTTGGCAGGAATACTGGAGTGGCTTGCTAGTTCCTACTCCAGGCGCCTACAGCACCTGGTACTCCCTGGTGGTCACCCATCCAAGTACTAACCAGGGCCGACCCTGCTTAGCTTCTGAAATCAGGCGAGATCGGATGTGCTTAGGGCATCTAGGCAGCTGCATCTGGGATACCACTCCACTGTATCTGGTACCACTCCACTGCATCCACTTCCTTCGGCTGGCTGTGGTTCTCGTCTCCTGTGAGGACAGAGACTCCACCCAGCTCTCCTTGGAGACGGTCGAACCTGCCATATTGCTGGCAGCCTCTGTGCAAGCTCTCCAAATGCTATTCATCTTTTTGAAGCGCGGGGGGTGGGTGGGGAGAGGAGGGTGGAAGAAGTAGAAAAAAAATCTCACCCTTGAAGAGCCCCTTTCCCGTAAGTGGTCATTAATTAAAGCCAAACCGTGGTACAGGGAAGTCAAATGACTTCACAGTGATTAAAGCCTATTACTGCCGAGAGAAGCAGCACGCATGATAATTTGTCGCTTATAGGAAACGGTGCTGGAGGTGCCAGCGCACTTGCTCTTCTCCTTAATGGGCCCCTCCCTCGGAGGCATCCTGCGTCAGACCTCAGGGCTCCTCCCAGCCAAGGGTAGCCTGCCTTGACGGATAAACTGGTTAAGGCAGGACCCGGAGGGACAGCTAGCGCTGTTTGTTGCAGCTTCTTCTTGTAAGAATTTGCCCAACTTCTTGTATTTATTTCTAGCTCAGATGGAAAGATCTCGAGATAAAATACGCTTGTGTTTTGGGGTCCCAAACTCCTTGGCCTGCAGCCCCAGACACCAAGGGAACCTTTCTGCTGCTCTCGACCGCCCGGAAAGGCCAGTGCTTGAGGTCAGACTGTACCAAAGGGTCTTCGTATCTGCGGCCAATCAGTCGCTTGGCGCAGAACACTGTGTTGTCTGGGTCGAGTCCCACCTGTAGCTCCCCAGCTTCTCCCACCAAGTGCTCTTTGTCCGTGAAAGCCACGCAGCTGGGGGTAGTGCGGTTGCTGTGGTCATTGGCTATAACCTCTGTCCTCCCTCTCTGGCAGACCGCCACACAGGAGTAAGTGGTGCCCAGATCAATCCCCACAGCCAGGCCTTTGGGACGAGATCTAGTTGCCGCTATTTTCGAGCTGGAGGCAGGCTCTGTGGGGGAGCCATTGCTTGCAGCGCCCTGAGCTTTCTCGTAGCTGAGGTCTGCTCCCATAAGTGTTTCCACCCCCAGGCCCCCTGAGCCCTTCTGCCAAAGATGGAAAAATTGGGGAAGAGCAGATCTTGGCTCCTGGGGGTGAGGAGGAGCAAATCTTGGCTCCTGGGGGTGAGGAGGAGCAGATCTTGGCTCCTGCGGGTTGGGAGGGTGTTGTTTCTCTGCCTCTTTCCTTGGGTATTCTTCCCAAGAGGGCAGGTGGTCTCCATCATGTCGTATGTCATAAAGGGCCTCATGGCTTCAGGAGGCTTGCTCTCCACACTTGGAACATGCTTCATCTTGTGTACTTGAGGGAGGTCATATGGGGTGACGCTCTACAAAGGCCTCTGAAGTACAGTTGGTAAGTCAAACTAGTCATGGCTTTCTGGATCAAGTGGACCAGAGGCTCCGTCGCTTCTTCGGTGGGACAGCCCCTTCTAAAAACTGCCAAAGGCCACTTTGTTGTCCATCGATGATAGCAAACTAGCTCTCTTGGGGTTTGCTTGTGTTGTTTATTTAAGTTTTTGTTTTTGGCTTTGTGACTAATTGCTCCGGGCATTGTTCCGGGCATGTTTAATACTTCTTGCATTCAGGATGCCTTATGGAGGGAGCACTTGAGGACAGCAGGGCTGCCTAGTTTCTGCCCCTCAACCCAAGAGAAACAGAAGAAGAAGAAGAAGAAGAAGAAGAAGAAGAAGAAGAAGAAGAAGAAGAAGAAGAAGAAGAAGAAGAAGA
>JAHTLZ010000236.1:0-26923 GCA_023846285.1 Phrynocephalus versicolor
TTTCTGCTAGAGCTTTGCTGTATATAAATCAAATAAATAAATAAATACACCTCAGTGACTTTCAGTTTAGGCCACCTTTCCTAGGGGAGACATATTTTAAAAGTGTTCTGCCTCGGTCGCCTCGGTTTGTTGAGTTCGGACCTGTTACACCTGCGGATGCCTCCAGGCCGCTGGGACACTGCAGGCCTGCGGCCTCTCCGTTCGACCCTTGCCCTTCCTGGTTGATTAAGAGCGCAGGGGGGAGCATGCCGAAATGGGCTTCACTGATTGCTTCGGCCTCCTTCAGAGACGGGATTCTTCCCAGTCTTCTGAAGGAGACGGTGGTGAAGCCCATTGTTAAAAGATCCGGCTTGGCTGTGGACGATTTGTCCAACTATCGTCCCATAGCCAATGTTCCCTTTTTGGGCAAGGTGATTGAGCGAGTCGCCGCCCTGCGTCTTCAGTCGTTCCTGGAGGAGAACCATGTCTTGGATCCTTTCCAGTCCGGGTTCAGGCCGCGTCATGGGACCGAGACGGTTCTGGTCGCTCTGCATGATGATCTGTTGAGGAGGGCTGACAGGGGTTGTTCTACTCTGCTGGTCCTTCTCGACCTGTCAGCGGCTTTTGATACCGTCGACCACGGTATCCTGCTGGAACGGCTCTCGGAGGTTGGGATTGGTGGCCAGGCCTTGGCCTGGTTCCGGTCCTTCCTTGGGGGCCGTACCCAGCGAGTGAGCTTGGGGGGTGAGCTGTCGGCTCCCTGGACACTTCCTTGTGGGGTGCCGCAGGGGTCGTCACTCTCCCCAATGCCCTTTAACATCTATATGAAGCCGCTGGCTGAGATCATCCGGAGTTATGGAGTCTGCTGTCATCAGTACGCTGATGACACGCAGCTCTATCTCTCCTTTTCCACCTGTGCAGTGGAGGCCGTCCGGACCCTTGATCGCTGCCTGGCTGCGGTACTGGACTGGACCAGGACCCACAGGCTCCGGCTCAACCCAGGCAAGACCGAGGTTATGTTCTTCGGGGGCTCTTCGGAGAGGTACTGTGGCCCTCTTCCCAGCTTGGGTGGGTCCGCCCCCCAGCTGGCGCAAAGAGTGAGGAATCTGGGCGTCGTCCTGGACCCGGACCTGACCCTGGAACCCCAGGTGTCAGCCGTGGTCAGGTCGGCCTTTTACCATCTAAGGCTTATCGCCCAGATTCGCCCGTACCTCGATGAGAGTTCCCTGAGGACTGTGGTACAGGCGCTGGTCATGTCGAGGCTGGATTATTGCAACGCTCTCTACATGGGGCTCCCCTTGAACCTTGTTCGGCGATTGCAGCGGGTCCAGAATACGGCGGCCAGGCTGGTGGTTGGCGCGCGCCGTTACAACCGCGCCACCCCTATCCTGGTCCGCCTATACTGGTTGCCCGTTGCCTCCTGAATAAGGTTCAAGGTGTTGGTTTTGATTTACAAAACCCTCCATGGCTTGGCCCCATCTTATTTGACGGAGCGTCTCACCCGGCAATTAGATCCGGCCCGACCCACCCGCTCCTCGGTGGCTCTTTCACTGCGGACAGTCACCCCGAGGGAGGCCCGTAGGGCGAGCACTCGTGGGCGGGCCTTCTCGGTGGTGTCTCCTTCCATTTGGAATCGACTTCCCAGTGAACTACGGCGGGCTCCATCGCTGGCGGCTTTTAAGAAGAATTTGAAGACCTTTCTTTTTCGAGAAGCCTATGGCGATGCATAGGGACCTGTGTATATAGTTTTTTTTTTTTTGCCCGCCTAATTGCTCTTGGATTTTACTCTTTTATTGTTATTGTTTTTGGTATTGAGTTTTATCTGTTTTATCTGTATGTTGTGAACCGCCCAGAGTCCCCTTGTGGGAATGGGGCGGTATACAAGTGTAACAAATAAATAAATAATAAATAAATATACTGCCCTAGAACAATTAAAGCAGTCACCAGACGGTTTACAGTTCAATTATGCAGGCTACACATTGCCTCCCCCACCTCAGAAAGCTGGGTACTCATTTAATCAACTTTGCAAGGAGGGAAGGCTGAATGAATCTTGAGGCTGCTACCTGGGATGGACCCCCAGGTCGTGAGCACAGTTTTAGCTGCAGTACAACAATTTATCCACTGTGCCATGAGGCTCCTATTTAGATGTCAGTAAGGAGTATGTGTGCATCAGGTAGAATTCACAGAAAGGGAATAATGGGATTTGGAATTCAAGAAAATGCTCTTCGGATTCTCTTCTAAGTAGCAATGCTAAAAACGGAGATACCGAGAGACCTTTACCTATTGAGGTCAAGTTCCTCCACGTCTCTTCCACCACTTCCTTGTGCAAAGCTCTCTGGCCTGGATCCAACTGGCCCCACTCTTCCTCCGTGAAACTCACCACCACCTCCTCAAAGTTCACTGGGCGCTAGAAGAGAAGAGAAGATAAAAGGAAGCAGTTGCTCAACTCGGGGAAGGTTGCGATCCAAAAAGTCAGTAAAGATCAGATTGCAGTAAGTTCTTCTGAGGGTTCTTAACAGAGGAAGCAGACTTAAAAGGCCACTTGCCAACATAGGTAAAGAACTGGAATATACCCACAGAAGCCTGCAATGTTTTTTTTAAATCAGTGGCCTAGAAACATTTCACTTATTCATAGAATCATAGAGTTGGAAGAGACCTCAAGGGCCATCCAGTCCAACCACCTGCCATGCAGGAACCCCCATCACAGGACTCCCAACACATGGCCATCCAGCCTCTGCTTAAAAACCTCCAAAGAGGGAAACACAACCACCCTCCGTGGCAGCATATTCAATTCCCAAACTTCTCTAACTATCATGAAGTTCTTCCTAATGTTCAAATGGAATCTAGTCTCTGAAGCCATGGAAAACAGAAATAGATGTTTCCAACGGGGAACTACTACAACTGACCACGAGTTGGAACCAGAAACCACATTATAAACAGGGAGGTTAAGGGAAATGCACTCATGGCTTGACATCACCTGCTGGAAAGCAGCTTCCAATGAAATGGGGAAGCCACGTTTGGGGCAGGGAAGGGGGCTGGAGGGAGAAATTTAGGCTGCTTTTACATGACCCCTAAAATCAGAGGCTAAGGGCTCCCAGATGAGGAGCTTAAAATTGTTTTCCCACCAGCTGCGGACTTTAAAAAAATTAAGTACGACCACGCCCACCTAAGCGCACCCCAGAACATTTTACAAGTACCTGGTCTCCAGAGGTAAAAAAATTCCGATGCGGATTATAAAGCTGTGGATGCCGGCACTCCTCGCCTTGTTTGTTTTTTTGTCCCCGCCGCCCCTTTAACAGCCTGGAATCCCTACGGGCTGCTCCAATGGCAGACGGAGGTGAGCTGAGCGGAGGTGAGCCTGCATTCTTTTCTCCCTTTTTTTCTCCCTCCCCTCACGCAGACAGGAGCAATGGAGTGCAGAACGGTGGGAACACAGGAAGCAGAACAACCCCCCCCCACACACAATCGCTGGTCCGAATTAAAGTTACCAGTGGATTTTAGAGGTCATGTAAAAGCACCCTTAGATTACAACACCCTGCTTTCGCTGAAGGCATGGTGTGAAGAAAGTTAACAAGGAGATGGTCTATTTTGCCTTCCTTACTCATAACATTAACTGCACAAAGAATGTAAAAGAGGGTCAAGATGGGCCCTTGGTTAGAATCCAGAAACGTCTTCTTATGTTCCCCTTATTTCTGGTGCTTTGGGATCTGAGACATGTGGGAAGGGCCAACTTCTTTCTCCCTCCCTTCGTTCTTCATCTCCTACCTGATCTCTTCGTCCAAATCCTGTTTCTGCTCCTTCAGAGGGAGGCCACGAATGAAGCCGTGCGGTCCTTCCACTACCTGTTCAGGAGGATAAGAGAGGAATAAGTAGCTGGCATTTACGATCCGGGATTCCAGCCAGCCACTCAGGATCACTGTTTATTCTTTATTCATTGATTTTTTATTGTTCCAAAAAAGCTTTGATTCTTATATGTTCAGGGTTCATGAGGATATGAATTGACAAATTAGTAATTTGCAATGAATTTTTGCAATTTGCTTTTCAATTTGTGCCAACCTCGACTTAAAACAATAAGTACTTTTTGACTGATAGCAACCCCAATAGGGCTTCTGAAGGCGCATGAGATTTATATGCTATAGTATGTTATTTTAATTTTTTTATATTTCCTGTATTTTTATGTTCTTTATTTTATTGTACCCTAATGTGTTAACTAATTGTTGTCTTCCGCCTACAGTGGCCGCACTGCCAGATGGGTGATATATAAATAAAATCATTCACTCACTCATAAGAACATAAGAAGAGCCCTGCTGGATCAGGCGAAAGGCCCATCTAGTCCAGCTTCCTGTATCTCACAGCGGCCCCACCAGATACGTTTGGGAGCGCATAAGACGAGATCTCTGTCTCCTAATACCACTCCCCTGCCTCTAGCCCTTGAAGTACCCTGGTTTTAAGCCTGAAGATTACACATCTCCATCATGTTTTGTAACCCATGATGGACTTTTCCTCCAGGAATCTGTCCAATATCCTTTAGGATATTGTGGCAGGGAGTTCCACAGACTAACAACGCGCTGGGTGAAAAAATATTTTCTTTAGTCTGTTCCCAGCCCTCAGTTTGACTGGATGTCCCCTAGTTCTGGTATTTTGTGAGGGAGAAGAGCTTCCCTCTATCCAATTTACTCATGCCCTGCATTACTTTGTACATCTCAATCATATCCCCCATCGAGCACCTTTTTTCTAGACTAAAGACCCCAAATGTTTTAGCCTTTCCTCATAAGGGAGGTGCCCCAGCCCAGTAATCATTTCAGTCACTCTCTTCTGCACCTTTTCCAGTTCTACTATGTCTTTTTTGAGATGCGATGGCCAGAATTGTACACAATACTCCAGGTGTGGCCTTACTATCGTTTTATGTTCAAGGACAAGTTGACCATTCCATCCACCATTTGGTGGATATGGTTGGGCAGAGATTTCAACTCCGATGTCCTGCTTCCTAGTCTGACACTTTCCCCACTACAACTATATCACCTCTCACAGGGATGTGACAGCACTGGATTTTCCACTGTACGATGAGGGCTATTTCGGCTGGCCACATTCTGCTTTGAGCAATCCCATTTCCAGAAACCAACAGGAAGTCACTTAACGGAGATATAAGGCTTTGTTCATACACAATTCTAAGACAATATCTTACAGCAGTGGTTCCCAACCTTCCTAATGCCACGACCCTTTAATACAGTTCCTCCTGTTGTGGGGACTCCCTTGCCCTGCTTGGAAGAGGCCACAAGCCCTCTTTGGCAGGCCACTGCCCTAGGTGCCATAGAGACCGTCCTCTACAGGCACCCTCAGCCAATCGCGGCCTCTGGTGCCATTGACTGACATCCCCTCCAACCTATCAAGCTGTAACTCACTCTTTCTCCCCTTCCTCCCCCTGATCCTCCAGACCCAAGCTCTTTGTCCCTTTTTCTTCACTGGCTCATGGCAACACTCTGTGAAAAGGCCGTTAGACCCCCCGAAAGGGGTCCCGACCCCCCAGGTTGGGAACCACTGCCGTGTAGGAAGGAACTGGCTGCGTAGCTCAGAGCTTAGATGTTAGGCTGCACAGCCAGATGTTCAGAGGATCCCCTACTGAGCATCCCAGGGAAGCTCTACAGTCCCAGGACAACCCAGGAAAAGGGAATGGGGAAACCACTTGGGGGTACACTCTCTACCTAGAAACTCCCAAAGAGGGTCAGTATAGGACAGAAATGCCTCAACGACACAGACCTTTTAAAACTAGGAATGCACACAGATTTTCAAACGCACCCAAGGCTAAAGAGAAGCACACCTTTCCCAAGTCATGTTGAGACAAGCATTAAAGAAGCCAGAGTTCTTCAGAACTCCTGAGAAAGGGAGGCCAAACGAAAAAAGAGCCCCTCTCTGTCTCTTACCAAAGGAGGCCGCGCTTCCTTCATTCTCCGGCACAATCTGCGGGTGCTCCTGCTTCTGCCTGGTGTCTCTTTCTGCGGCTGAGTGGCTCGACATCTCCATCGTCTGAAAGAAAAGGGGAGATCAGAATCTCTAGATCAGGGTTGTCCAAACTTCGGCCCTCCAGATATTTTGTACCACAACTTCAAGTGGGGTCTGACCAGAGCAGAGTAGAGTAGTTCTATCACTTCCCTTGATCTAGACACTATGCTTCTGTTGATGCAACCAAGAATCGTGTTGGCTTTCCTGGCTGTCGCATCACACTGCTGACTCATGTTCAGTTTGTGGTCCACCAAGACTCCCAGATCCCTTTCACAGGTACTATTCTCCAGCCAGATGTCTCCCATCTAATATCTGTGCAATTCATTCTTTTTACCGAGATGCACCACCCTACATTTCCTTCTGTTGAACCCCATCCCGTTAGCTTTGGTCCCGGACTCCAAATTTGCCAAATCCAACCTTGGTCTTCTAGTCCAACCCCTTCCAAGGCAGGAGACCTCAGACCAACTTGGACAGATGCCCGTCCAATCTTTTCTTGATGGGACATCCACAACATTGGGAGGCCAGCTGTCCCCTCTTGAATGGCTCTCATTGTCAGGAAATTTGTCCTTATTTCCAGGTTGGCGCTCCTTCTAATGAGTAGCCACACATTGGTTTCTTGTTGTAACCTCAAGGGCAACTGAGAATACCTCCCTGCCCTCGTCCCTGTGGCAGCCCTTCAGGTCTTGGAAGACTGTGATCATGTCTCCCCTCAGTCTTCTCTTCATCAGGCTAAACATGCCTGGTTCTTTCAGTTGTACTTTGTACAATTTAGCCTCTGGTGTAATTAATTTAGACAAATATTCAAGATATCAAAAAGAGAGAAAAATCGCAAGCCTGAAGCGACCGAACGTCTTCAACGGATATGACCGTTTCATTTCAGGGGGTTACCCTACAGCTCACCTGGCCCTCAGAACTGTGGAGCTGAAATGGTCCCACCTGTTTCTGTTCTTTCTCCTCTGCTTGGCTCAGGAGGAACCCCTCCGCCAGGGCCACCGCCTGAGACGTGGTCTCTGCTCCACATTCCCGGATCCAGCTCTCCATCTCTGAGGGCAGGGCAGTCAGGAACTGCGCCAGGATCACCAAGTCCAGGATCTGGCTTTTGGTGTGCCTTTCAGGCTTCAGCCACTGGTGGCACAGATAATGGAGTTGGCTGCAAAGCTCTCGGGGTCCCTCGGCCTCCAGGTAGCAGAACCTCTTGAAGCGCTCGTGCCATTGCTCTGCACTGCCAACGTCCACCTTCCTCAGGCTTTTCGGCTCCGCAGTTTTCCAGCATGACCCAGCCTTCGAAGCATCATCACCAGCTGCATCAGGACCACCACCTTCCATCTTGGATTTCTGTTCCAGCCCAGCCTCCGAGAGGCTCCGAAGAACACCTTGTTCTTGCTGTACTTGGCCCTAGGAGTCGCCACGTGATTTCTGGTTTCTCCCTGTAACACATAAGAGCCGGGTTTCACAGAGACCCTCTATGGAGGTAGGCAGGAGATACATGCAAATAAACTACCACCACCACCACAATTATCTAGACATCCAATACCTCTCCTTCCTTTCTTGTCCTTGGAATACAACACACAACTTCACCGGTCATGAGAATAGGACAGAACCCTGATAAAGGGAGTCTCCACAGAATAGACTGATAAGTCAGTGGTTTAGGCACCTGTGCCTGAAAAGCCAGAGGGTTGGAGTTCAATTCCCCACTGCGTCTGTTGCAACCAGCCTGGGTGGCCTTGGGCAAGCTGCATAGTCCCAGATCACCCCCAGGAGAAGACAAGGGCCAATTACTTCTCCTATCTTACTGTAAAACTCTGAAAAAAGTCCGTGTATGTTAGAATTAATTTGACAAAACGCTGTGATTATTATTAAGGATCATGGGCTGATCGACACTCCTTCAGCAGCCTGTGCTATGAAACTTTATTTCTCCTCTTGGATGGGTTCCTTTATGCATAATAAAACGCCTTTATGTACAATAAAACATGTAACTAGACCAAAACTAGGATATGCTAGTGAAATTAGCTTTACCCAATCCAGGGCTGTTATTCTTTGCATTTCTGAGAAGCGGTCTTAGAATCATAGAATAATAAGAGTTCGAAGAGACCTCAAGGGCCATCTAGTCCAACCCCCTGCCATGCAGGAACCCCATCACAGGACTCCCAACACATGGCCATCCAGCCTCTGCTTAAAAACCTCCAAAGGAGACTCCACCACCCTTCGTGGCAGCATATTCCATTGCTGAACAGCTCTAACCGTCATAAAGTTTTTCCTAATGGAATCTCTTTTCCTGTAGTTTGAAACTATTGCCCCGTGTCCTGGTCTGTGAAGCCATGGAAAACAAACCTGTTCCCTCTTCAATGTGACATCATTTCAAATATTTAAACATAGCCATCGTATCCTCCCGCAGCCTTCTTTTTTCTGGCCAGAATTTGTTTATTTATTTCTTATGGCATAACAGAAGTCAGCGTTGTTTCCTATGCCTTTGCAAAAGCAACATGAAATCTTTATATAACATAAGACGTTAAAAGGATAAATTAGCCAAGATTAATCATCATACAAGACTAGCCCGCTCTGTGGTTTAGCCCAAGTCTAAGTTAGACAGGCTATGCATTTTAGCTGCTGAACCTCAAAAGTCAGAATTTAACTTGGTGGCACGTGACTATTGCAAATAATTGGGAGGGGAAAACAATAATGGACCTAATAAGTGGGAACACCCCCCCTAATTTGTTTCTCCCTTATTTAAAGGACATTTCCTTCCCTCCTCCTCGGACTGTATTTTGGTATTTCTTTTTTGCCTTGCCTGTCCTTCCCAACCCCTCCTTTCCTTCCCCTCTACAGAGATCTTGCAGGCGCTCACCAGAACCCTTCGGAGCACGAGGTGTGTGTGCGATGGCTTCGGAGTTGTGCGTGTTTGTTGAGCGGGGGTGGGGGTGGGGGTGGGGAAGCCGGCCCCTTTCTCACCGGGAAACGGGGGGACGGCCGGAAGGAGATGTTGGACGCGCAGCTTGTTGCTGCCTCTCTAGGAGCGAGGACTCGCTGGTCCGGTACTTTTGGGACGGAAGTGGGGGGGGTTGCTTCTTCTTCCTCGCCTTGTCCTCAGGCAGCGGAGAACCGGGGTGGGCGGTGGGGCGAGGCTTCCTTCCTTCCGCAGCGCAGAGCCTGCGACTTGTTCCTTGTCGTTTGGGGGACTACATGCACCACAATCCCCCAGACAGCTCTGCGAGTGGCTGCTCCCCCCCCAAAAAATAACGGGGATTCTGGAATTTGGCAGCCTCTCCAAGGGATTCTGGGAATTGTAGTCCCCCCTCCCCTATGAGGCACATGGGAATGGTGAGTGATATGCATGAAACCTGTTAAAGTTATAAATCCTAATCCGTGGTCTCCAATTTTGGGTCCTCAGATGTTCTTGGACTACAACACCCATAACTCCTGGCTAACACACCCCAGCCACTTCCCTTCTACTGGGATATTGTGTGTCTCCTGGGACACTGCAGCTTCCCCAAGGACATACAGGCTGGTGCTTTCCCCAGGAGACACAGTGGAGTCTTGAACCCACCCAACATCTGGCTCAAGAGCTAGATATCTAAAAGCCCCCTGATCTCTCTCTTTCTCAGTTTGTGTTCAGTTAAGGAGTTCAGCCCCTTTAAAATTACAAAAGCACACAGCTACACAGCAATTCTGTGTTGTTACAGATGAATTGACCCTTCAAGGAATTCAGCCACATGAATTTCATCCCTGCTATAACCCAATAAAAAATAATCCCTACAATCCCTGATAAAACATTAAGAAACCATAAACTAAATGTTACAGTTTAATGCCTCTCCTAATTCCCTGTTCTTAATTTGAATATGCCTCCCTTATTGTTTATTATTGCTGGGGTTTATCTTGTAGTTGGGCAGTCGGGTGACGTGTTGTACACCGCCCAGAGTTCCCTAAGTACAAGAATGAATAAATAAATAAATAAATAAATAAATAAATAAATAAATAAAAGCGGTGTGATGGCCTGAAGAGCAATGGGCGTTAATCTTAACTCCTTGTCTGATGGGAGTGTTGCAAGAAATTGTAGATGCCTTAGATCCAGTTGAGGCAACCAATTACGGCAAAGTAAAGGATACTATTTTATTAATTCTTAATTTAACACTGAGGGCTTATCGGAAAAGGTTCTCTGCCTTGGTATACAAGTTGGGGATGCATTCTCATTCATTAGCCCAACGCCTGAAAGCCAATGCATTTAAGTGGTTGCGTCCCCATGATAACTCCAAAGAACAAATTATTGAGGCTATAACTGAACAAATTTTAAATGGCGTCCCAAGTGCAACAGCTAACTGGGTTAGAAGAAATTGTCCATCCTCATTGGAAGATGTGGTGCATATTTTAGAGAGTTGTGAAATCACGGAGGACAAGGCTCAACATCGCGAGAATTGTGCGGGTGAGAAGACAGCTAATCAACAGGAAAGGTGGTGACCGGAATGTTGAGTGGCGTGCGGGGAGAGGTGACAAATGAACAGAAGAAGGTTTCTCGTATCAGAAGAGGACTGATGGGGTTATATAATCAACCAAGATCTCCTAAACCTGTATGTTACGATTGCAAATCCACCCAGCATTTTAGAAGAGACTGCCCAAAATTAGACCGTGTGTGGGGAGGAGAATATGGCGGAAGGCCCAGTGAGAAATTGAAAGAAATTTATTTATTTATTTATTTATTTATTTATTGTACTTATATACCACCTGTTTTCCCCGGGGAACTCCGGGCGGTTCACATCAAAGAATATGAACAATCAAACAACAAATAAAACAATTTACAACAAGAGTAATCTAACAGAGCAAATAAAAATAATAATAGCAATAAAATAAAAATTAAAAAAGGCAATTAACAAATAGCAGATGGCGGGTTAAGATTAAAAAAAAAACTAGTCACCGTACGCCTCATCTTTCCTTCTCCCTGGCACTGGCTAATCAGACAGAGAGGCGGGATGATGCACTTCTCTGCACAGCTCCTGATTGGCCAGTGCCAGGGAGAAGGAAAGATGGTCTTGGAGGCTTCTTCCTCGTTGGAGCCCAGCCCCGCGCAACCTCAGAGCAAGGCAAAGGACCGGCGGACCCTGCCCCGGACGGACAGCCCGGCTCCAAACGCCAGCCGGGCTCCCGCGCTTCGCCTCGGAACCGGACCACCTCCGAAAGGAAACACCCACCTCTATACTCAAACTATGCAGGCTCCACTGAATTTCTTAAACTTTGTAAGGGAACACAACGAAGGCAGGGGGCTTAGAGGTGTGTGCATAGTGTGCTGCTGTCCCAGTAGTGTACTACTGCGTGGTGTTACATGGTTTGTGCCCATGAATAGATGTGGATGTTCAGGACAGCACAGAAGATAAACAGGAGGCCCTTATGAACCAACATTAGGGTATCCTCTCCTAGGAGAAGGTTCCCCTTGCTATATTTTTTTAAACCAACTTCTGAACCTAATGGAGCCCAACTAGAAACCATCACAGGACATAACACGACCCCACTTCTGGAAGAGCTGCGCAAAACTGGATAAGGCCGTGTCCTCAGAAGCAGGGCCCAGTGGGCAAAACGTGGAGACGTCTCTGGCTGGCGGACTTAAGGAAGAGCCCGTGTGGCCTTGATGAAGTTCAGAACTTCTGAAGACGACAGGTAGTGCGAGAGGTTTTTGGGCTGTTGAAGGAACAGGCCAACCTGCTTTGCCCACCGACACTGCCACAGGTTTGCCCGAATAATGCGGATGATGGTGAGCCCACATGAGTATAAATTTCTATTCCAGGAGGTCAAGCAGAAGAACAGCAGTTTCCCCACGTACTGGGGGCCACGGCATTTCCACAGATTCAGCATTTCCTCTTGATGGCAGTGGAGGTCATTGACAGTCCGGGCCAGGACGGTGTTCAGTGCCATCTCATGCTGAGCCAGGGACTCCAGCAGGATCTCCAGAGCCCAGAAGTTCATCCTAAAAGCCAATATGATATCTAGGCAAGAGCTCAGGGAGTGATATTCTTTCAGAATCATCTGCTGTACTGAGTTGGCAGCAAAAATAAGGCTGGCTGGCGTGCATGTGTTTTTTTTACAAAAGTATCCCCACAAGGAGAAGTTCTTTAGGGATAGGGTGTCGATGTGTCGCAGGAGCTGCCAAGAGTCGGTCCAGACCATCTTCTGGAAGTGATAGGTTGGCTCCTCCACAGTGTCCATGATCAGCTGCGCGTTGGGGTTCAAGTCGTGGCGGCTGCTGAAAGTCCTTATCAACGCACTCCAGCATTTGGGGTTCTTGTACAACGTGGGTTTTTTGTACAGGACCTTGACCGTCCATTTGATGAGCGCGTGCACTTTCAGATGCCGACCTGCCGGAGACCAGGGTGTACTACAGTCCTCCAGATCCCTCCCGGAGGGGACCTGCCCTGTATGGAATATCTTGAGGTAGGCCTCGAACTGCAAGGGGGAGAGGCGGCAGGCGACGCAGCAGGTCCCGGGGTAGGAGGCAAAGAGCGCCCAGGCGGCATTCACCATGGGGCCGCTTTTACACAGGTAGAAGGGGATTCGATCTCTCAGCTCACGCATCCTTTGATAATCAGAACACTCCACTCTTTTCAGATACCGGCTCAGCTCCCTGTATTGTTTCTTGGTTTCCATCCTTTCCACCCGTGCCTCGACCACGGGGAAGACCTCGAGAAGGGTCTCCTTCTTTTCCCTCGCCAGCTGGCGGGCCATCTTGATCTTCCCCTTTAAGACGAAGGTCAGCAAGTCATGATCCCACGGAAAGAAATCCAGGCTCTTAGCGAATCCGGCGCAGTGCTCGGGGAAACGGATCGAGCGGTAGAAGTGGGTGAGTTTCTTGTACAAACGTTGGGGGAGGTCATTCGTTACTAGGAGCCTCTGCAGTTGCCTCATGATCCTCTCCATCAGACACGTCACAGCCTTGCTGAGGGAGGCCATGGGATCCACGTTTGGTGAGCAGGAAGCCGGGTCCTTGTAGAGCATGATCTCCCAGAAGGGCGATGGTCTCCGCTTTGGGTTTCTCTTTTGCAGCCTGGTCTAAAAATCCCGTCACCAGATCGGAAACAGGGGTGTACCTGTATATGATGGGAGGGTAGAGGGCGTGAAAGTAACATTGCCAGGGCCCCACATTGCAATGACATAAACATTCGTGACAATCCGAGAAAACCTCTGTGAGGGTTCGGTATTATCAACAGGTAATTCTGAGTCACAAATGAGACGAGGATCATTTTGTATAGAAACATTAAAAGGATTTTTATTGCATACAGTCTCGAATTGGCTGTAGGAGTTCTCTTTAGTAACAGGCGTCAACTTTGGCATAAACCGGGTAACCGTTTCATCAACACTATAATCTTCATAAACAACGTCAACGGGCTCTGTAGCCAACGGGCTACCTTCTAAAGAGGTGGGAGGGAGGGTTTCCCGTGTCCCCAACATTGAGTGCCGCAGCAAGGGTGACAGGCCCACTGTGCTACCGGATTGGGTGGTCTCTCGCTCCTCCATTTTCTCCTAAATAAGGGAGAAGTCTCGGGCCATCTCAAGGGCTTCACATGTACAGACCAGATGAATTCTTCACCCCTTCGGACCTTGAATCGACCTAACCCTCCTTCTTCTCCTCCCGATTCCGTCTGAGTGCCAACGTCCTTCAACTGTCCCTCATAACTGTCACGACTGGTTGCTCCCATCAGCCCCGCCCCCTTATCCGGCTCGCGCTTCTCTTGTTCACCCCCCTCGCGATCCTGCTCCCTTACTATGGGATCACTAGATACCCACAGTATCTCCCGCGTGCCCGTGCCTCGGTTCCCGTGTCTTTCCTCCTCTAATTCAACCATCCTCACTTCCCGTATACAAGTCTCTAATTCCTCCTCATCATCTTTCTTTCTCTCAACTATTCCAGACGGCACACTTTCATCAGCATTGGCCGGTTGGGTCTTCTGTCCTTCACAACCTCCTCGCCCATCAGGTATTGGTTATATTTCACGGTCACATCGTGGACGAATTGCTGCAGGAGAACTCCTCCACACTTCACACCCTCATTTATCTCTGAGCGCTCCAACTTGAAGATCGTGAGGCCTCCGGTGAGGGCAAAAGTCAACTGTTGCTTCCAGTTCCTCCTTTTGTTGTGTGCATTGCAGTGGCAAAGGGAAGGGGCCACCCAGTCTTTGCATTCCACAGCCGGCCTGTTGCATATATAACAATAGCACTTGCTGCATGTCTCTGCATTTCTTTTGAGGGGGGCTGACGTCTCACATTCAGCCCGCCTGAAGGGGTAGATTGTGCAGTCGTATCATGCGTGCGGCATCAGTTTCGCTCGTTTGTAGAAAGTCACTATCAATTCGTCTGCCTCTTCCTCGCTTCCTTCTCCCAAGCTCTCGAGGCCTCCCCCACCTGCTCCCTCCGTTTTCCCGCCCTCGCTGCCCCTCCCCCCAAAAGTGGACGTTGGGAAATTATTGATTATGTAAATGGAGAATGTAAACATGTTTTCATAGATACTGGTTGTGCTGAGACTTTAGTTAGATCGTTAGATAGTTATAAACCTAATAATAATACGGTGGCTGTGAAATGGTGGTGATTTAAAATCTTATAATACTGTGTGTTCTAATGTGGAAATTGATGGGGAAAACAGAATGAATATTGGTGTGGTGCCTACATTAACTCAGGAAATGTTAATTGGAAGAGATTAACATCTCGTACAAACACAGGAAGGAATGCAAGGCAAGGTTGGAGCTGCTGAGGAATTCATGCGTGACGAGATGGTTCAGGTGTCACGTGATCGGGTGAGATTTTTGCAGCAGAATTATGTAGACCTGGTAAAAATAAGGGAAAAAATTGGGAGTGACGAATGTACAATGAAAGATGGTCTAATGTATTACGTTAACATAAATGGAAATGAAAAATTAATTATTCCTAAAATATGGAGAATGGAAGTTATGTGTTTAGCTAATGACATTCCTTTGGCAGGACATCTAGCTGTGGAAAAGATGCTATCTAGAATTAGACAAAGGTTTTGGTGGCCAAATATGAAAAAGGATATAGACAAATTTTGTCAGCCTTGTGAACAATGTCAATTAACGCAGAAAAAAACCTCCTCCGGGGGCCCCTTTGATTTCAATGCCAATTATCGATCAGCCCTTCGACCAAATAGGTTTAGATATAGTAGGTCCATTGCCTAAATTGGCTGGAGGTCATTTATATATTTTAGTAGTAGTGGACTATGCAACACGACGTCTAGAAGCTGTTCCTTTAAGGTCCATTTCTGCAAAGGTGTTAGCTAAGGAATTATTACAAATTTTCTCTAGGTTAGAATTTCCAAGAGAAGTCCTTACTGATCAAGGAAGTAATTTTATGAGTGTTACTAGAAGTTAAGCCCTTAAAAACCACAGTTTATCATCCCCAGACAAATGGTTTGGTTGAGAGATTTAATAAAACATTGATAAGTATGTTAAGAAAAGCAGGTTTGGATAACCCCAGAAAATGGCATTTATTAGTAGCCCCGTTTTATTATTATTTTATTTTATTTTATTTTTTACAACTTATATGCTGCCCACTACCCAAAGGTCTCTGGGTGGCTTACAATAAAGAATTAAGACAGTTAAAACCTCAAATATCAATAGATAATTAAAACAATAATAAAAACCTTACACTAAAATCATTGCACTAAAATTGCCACTAGAGGACCCACAGTCTCCTTTGTATCAGTTAAAAAACTTCTGGAACGGGAAGGTTTTACCTAGCGCTGAAATGTCATCAATGTTGGTGCCGGGCGGATCTCACTTGGGAAGGTATTCCATAGCTTGCGGGCAGCTGCTGAGAAGGCCCTGTTCCTACAAGCCATCCCTCTCACCTCCTTGAGGGATGGCTCTTTCAAGACGGCCCCCTGGCTCGATCTTAATTGCCGGGTAGGTTCGTATGGAAGGAGGCGGTCCTTCAGGTATCTAGGCCCTAAGCTATTTAGGGCTTTATATGTCAAAACAAGCACTTTGAATTGGGCTCGAGCAGCAACTGGTAACCAATGAAGGTTATACAGAATTGGCGTGATGTGATCCCTGGCGGCCCCACCACTTACCAGTCGCGCCACACGATTCTGAACCAGTTGCAATTGCCGAACTGTCCTCAAAGGCGGCCCCATGTAAAGCACATTGCAGTAATCAATACAGGATGTTGATGAGTCACTATGGAAATATAAAAAATATATATATAGAATTCACTAACCTTTAACCCCCCCTTAAAAGCCAGCCAGGGATGCAACTCAGGGAGCCCAGTCCCCCCCCTCTCTCACCCCAATTCTGTCATCTAGCCCTTCTGCCTCCTTTGCCCATGTCCCACATCACTATCTAACCCTTCTCTTGCCTTTTCTTTTCTCTAAAAGACCCCAACCTTGCTCCTAGTCCCTCAGTCCTTGACCTCTGCCTTGTTCCACCATTCCACTGTTCTTGCCCTTTCCCCAAACCCTGAACCAGGCAACCAGGGGCATGGCTTAGACTGGGCAGACTCTAAGTTGGCTGCTCCCTACCCCAGCCAGCCAAGGGAATGATTCTCAGCTATCAATCCCAAATGTTCCAGCCACATTACCTCCACAGAACCAACTCTCTTTTTCCTCTATCCCGCCAATCACTCTCTCTCTCTCTCTCTCTCTTCCTTTCCAGACAAATCCCTTTCTCTCCTTCTTTCCTTTTGCCTCATTCCTTTCTGGCCTCTCCTATTCCTCTACACTCTATCTCACTAAACCTAGGTACTTGGAACATTTCTCTGCTTCCCAGACCTGAGCCACCTTTCTGGGCAGCAAGAGGGGTTGCCAGCTCAAATTGGAGGAACAGATCCTCCAGACTCCGTTCCCCCAACATGGAGAAAACACGTCTCCCCAGCAGATGAGCAAGATGTTATCGCCGTCTGAAGCATGCTATTGTTCCATTCCTATATCCAACTAAAAACACCATCTGGCAGCAAATGACTTTTCCTGATTAGCCTTGCCACCTCCATTGTGATCCTCCAAACCCCCCACCGTGGCTGTTCCGCCCTGCCTACCTGTTGATTGTTCCCTGACTACCTAAACAGATTAGATCACCGCCTGGAGGAATTTATCATTTCCACCTTTCCTGGACTCATGAGAAACTGACAAATCCCTTTTGAATAATCTGACTGGTTTTTCCTGTTCTATATTGACTCTGTCCCTCGACCCCCCGTTGACTTTCTGATTCCTACAGTGTACCCCGGCTCTTCCATTGTATGTCCTCGGATGGTCTAATCAGAGAACACCTGGGCTCATTAACATCTGCATGGGCTCCCTACCCCAGCCTGCCAAGGACCGCCCAGGGCCACCCCTGGCCAACCCCTAGACTATCCTGACTGGACGATTTGCCAGAGCCACCCCTGGCCACCCCGGACTACCCCAATTGGACAATTTGAACTTCCTTCAGCCAATCCCTGGACAAGGCGCTGTTCTGTGATGGGAGGGAGGGAGAAACAATAAAGGTTTGGGGTTTCCATGTGCTCACTGCTGAACACCTTCGCTCTGTCTCTGGCGTGGGTGTTCGCCTGCTGCTTTATTAGGCCTAATAAACACAGTATTTGTCTCAGGATCTCTCTCTCGCTGGACTTTTATTGGCAACTGGGGATCCAGCGGAACTCAGCAGGACTAGCCTGACTGGAAGGTAATTTTTAGCTTATTTTAAACGCAACAATGTTACCAGTGCATGCGTAACTGTCATGAGGCTCCATTCATCCAGGTAGGGGTGTAGCTGATATATTTTCCGCAGCTGGAGAAAGGCACCCCTGGCCACCGAGTCCACCTGGGCTTCCAGAGTTAGACCGGGGTCCAGGAGCACCCCCAAGCTACGGACCCTGTCCCCTAGGGGGAGTGCAACCACGTCCAGAAGAGGGAAGTGGCCCTCTAACCTGTCCGGTGAAGCACCCACTAACAGCACTTCCATCTTGTCTGGATTGAGTTTCAATTTATTAATCCTCATCCAGTCCATTATCTGGTCCAGACACGAGTTCAGTACAGAAACCGCCTCAGCTGGATTGGTGGAGAATGAGAGGTAGAGCTGAGTATCGTCAGCATATTGCTCACTCCTCAGCCCAAACCTCCTGATGACCTCTCCCAGCGGTTCCATGTAGATGTTAAACAGCATGGGAGATAGTATTGAGCCCTGTGAAACCCCGTGACGTAAACGCCATGGGGCAGAGCAACTCTCCCCCAGCACCACCTTCTGGACACGGTCAGCCAGGAAGGAGCGGAACCACAGCAAAGCAGTGCCTCCAACCACCAACCTGGCCAGCCTATCCAGAAGGACACCATGGTTGGTGGTGTCAAAAGCCGCTGAGAGGTCCAGGAGTATCAACAGGGTCGCACTCCCCCTGTCTCTCTCCCGGCAAAGGTCATCATACAGGGCAACCAAGGCGGTCTCTGTATCAAAACCCGGCCTAAAACCAGATTGAAATGGATCCAGAAAATCCGTTTCATCCAGCAGCGCCTGGAGTTGCCTGGCCACCACCCGCTCCAACACCTTGACCAAATAGGGGAGGTTCGCTACTGGCCGGTAGTTCACCACCAGCCCTGGGTCCAGGTTAGGTTTTTTAAGGAGTGGTCTGATTACTGCCTCTTTTAAGACACAAGGGACCACTCCCTCTCTTAATGAGGCATTTACAGCTTCCTGGACCCAGGTGCGAACCTCCCTGGCAGATCTTTCAATTAGCCAAGAAGGGCAAGGGTCGAGCAGCGTGGTGGTAGAACGAACAGATCCAAACACCCTGTCCACATCCTCAGGTCTCAATAATTGAAACTCATCCAATAATGCTGGACCTAAGCACAGCACACTGGACACATCCCTTGATTCTGCACCAATAGTGGAGTCCAATTCCCTGCGAATCTGAGCAATTTTCCCCTCAAAGTGAACAGCAAACTCGTCACAACAGGCTGCTGAGTGGTCCAGAACCTCCACCGTATTTCTCAGATGAAGAAGGTCCTGGACCACCCAAAACAGCTCTGCTGGATGGCACTCTGAGGAAGCAATACGGTTTGTGAAATATTTCCTTTTCGCCAACCGTATCGCCACAGAATAGGCCCGATAATGGGCTCTATGCCGTGTTCGATCGGACTCACAGCGATATTTTCTCCACTTGCGCTCTAGCCATCTCCCCTCCTGCTTCATTGCCCGCAGCTCAGATGTATACCGAGGAGCCATCTGGGCTCTGCGTAAGGCGAGAGGGCGCTTAGGTGCGATTGTGTCAACTGCTCGGGACATTTCCCTATTCCATAGGGTGACCTGAGCTTCGACAGGAGCACCGACCATATCAGACGGATAATCCCCCAGAGCTTTCAGGAAACCATCTGGATCCATTAGTCTCCGAGGGCGGATCATCTTAATAGATCCCCCACCCTTGCAGAGTGTAGGAGAAGCTAATAGCCTAAACTTGACCAGAAAGTGGTCTGACCATGACAATGGAGTCAGGACCAACCCCTCCACATCCAAACCACCATCCTCCAATCCTGTTGAGAAAACCAGGTCTAGAGTACGACCTTTCTCATGCGTTGGGCTGACATGTTGAGAAGTCCTGAGCCGCCCCGGCCAAGGCAGCCTCAGCGTGGATGTTGAGGTCCCCCAGCACCAACAGTCTGGGGGGCCTCAACACCAGGTCCGAGACCACCTCTGTCAGCTCAGGCAGGGAGACTGTTGGAATGCAGCAGGGTGGGCGGTACACCAACAGAATCCCCAATCTGTCTCGTGAGCCCAACACACAATACAGGCCCTCCAGACCTCCTCCCAAAGAGACAGGAACCCTGGTCAAGGAGATAGAACTCCTATAGACTATAGCAACTCCCCCTCCCCGACCTTCCGCGTGACACTGGTGCTGGACCGAGTACCCAGGTGGGCATAGTTGGGAGAGGGGAACTCCACCTTCCTCTCCCACCCAGGTCTCAGTAATGCATGCCAGGTCGGCACCCTCATCCAGGATACCATCACGAATGAGGTCGGTCTTGTTTTTTACCGGCCTGGCATTCAACAACAGCACCGTGTGGCTCGTAGGTTCGCTGATATAGTCACCTGATACCTTCTGGTTGGGGGTGGAACCAGAAGAGGGGATAGATGTAAGATATCTAACCTCTCTTCTCCTACGCGGGCACGTTCCACTCCCACCCCCATACTTTCCTCTATCCAGCACAGGCTCAATGGCTGTCCCCTCCATTGTCCTCCCTCCTTCCTGTTCCATCAGTTCCATTGTGGATCCTTATCTCTATCTCGGATGGCAAGAAAAGGACAAAAAACAAAACAAAACAAAATGTTTAATGTTTGCTACTAGGGAAGTGCCTCAATCTTCTACAGGATATTCACCCTTTGAATTACTTTATGGTAGGAATCCTTGTGGCATTTTAAATTTAGTAAAAGAAAAATGGGAAGCTGGAGAAGATGAGGTGAGTACAACTTTACAATACAGTAGGACCTTGACTTATGTCCCGCTTGACTTGCATCATATTTGACTTGCATCCACTAGGGGTCTGTTTGACTTGCGCCGCGGGCTCCAAGTTACGTCTCAGAGCCCCGGTGTAAGGCTTCGGCGAGGTGAGCACCTGGAGCTGGTCCTCGGCCTCGCCGAAGTGGCCGCGGCGGTGGCGAATGAAGGGTCTCCCGGCTGGGCTGCCTGCCAGTGAGAGAGAAAAAGAGGGTGGGCAGTTGGGACCCGGGCTTGCCCTTCCCTTCCCTTCTGGTCCTCACTCTCAGCGAAGCCTCCTCCAAGACCCCCGGCTCCCCCTCGCCAGAGGGGAACCTGCCAGCCTTTTTCCTCTCTCTGCGCCCGAGACCCCAAGTGGCCAGGCCTGACCTGACCCCGAGAGCTTTCCTGGGCCACAGCTGGGGGGTGCGGCGAAGTCTCCACCAGCTTTTCCGGGGAGGGAGGGGGAAGAGAGACCCAGACCTCGCTCAGCTACCATCTCGCTCTCCCTCCCCCTCCGCTTCCTCTTGGCACCCAGGGAGGGCTTTCGGAGGAGGGAAGGAGCAGGTGCCCGTACCACTGCTGCCGCCGCAATGGCCACCAAGTGAGTCACACGGGGGCGCAGGTACGGAGGTGGCCGAGGGCCGGTGCCTGGAAAGCACTGAATGAAGGCAGGCAGGGAGGCTGAAGGCGGCGTCTTGCACGCGCTGTCAGGGCAAACGCTTCCATCCCGAGATTCCTTCCGCACGTCGCGCATCGCCCCCGCTTCCGCATCGCTCGCCCTCCCTCTAGCACGGCGCGGTGCGGCAGCCCTGCGGCTTCCGCATTGCCTCCGCCCCCCCCCCCGGTTCCATCCCCCTTCGGAGGAGCCGGAGGCCGCCGCCGCCAATGAGAGCCCAGGAAGGCCTAGGTGCGCCCAGGGCTGAGGGGGGCTGCGGCAGCCAGGGGACCCCTCGACCAGCGCTGATCCTCACCGCCGTCTCACTGCTGCTGCTGGGCATAAGTGGGGGAGCCTGACCGCGGGCGCGGGGGCGGGAAGGGGGTCTCCCTGGGCTAGGGAGCTGCTACAAAGCATAGAATCTCCCCACAGGCTGGTTGGGGTGGGTGGGAGTTGTAGTCCGAAACAGGAAACTTTCCACAAAAAACTTTCGGTGGTCATGGGGGATTGAGCTGTAGATCCACCAGGAATCCTTTCCCATGCCCTGCTCAGTAGAGGGAGGGGGAGGCTGGGACTTGGCCTGGGAGACCATGGGGAGAATGGGTTGTGGACTACCAGGCCCAGAATCCCCACCCCAGGCAGCTGGTGAGCAGTTCTTAGGCACTGGTGGGTCCCAATTCACATATGGAGGATGCCAGTTTTTTTTTGGGGGGGGGCTCAGGGGAAGATGGGGCTAGACCTGAAGCCCTGGGGTACTTCACTGTCTTTCCCACTCTGGCAAGTCAGGCCAAATGGGGAGGCTTTCCTCCCTAGTCAAGTTTGTGCCCCCCCCCCAGTTTTGGACAACAACTCCCATCATTATCCAGTAGCCTCAGACCACAGGTCCCTGGGAAGGCTTTCCCTTTCAGGACAACATGCTGGGGTGATGTGGTCACCGGAGGAGCCCACCTGGGCTCTGTTGGGCTCTGCTGCTGTTGACCAACAACCTTCCCCATGTTTTCGGGGGTCTTTTTCATTGTCTGGAATGGATTAATCCACTTTCCCATTACTTTCTATGGGAAAAGTTTGTTTGACTTAAGTCATGTTTGACTTATGTCTAGACTTCCAGAACGGATTAATGACTTAAGTCAAGGTTCTACTGTATGTGATTGAGATGAGGGATCATTTAAGGAAAATTAGAAATTTAGTAAAAAAGAACCTTTTGAATATTCAGGCATCTCAGAAAAAGAGATATGATCGCAAGGTAAAGAATAGACAATTTAAAGAGGGCCAAAAAGTATTACTGTTACTACCAGTAGAAGGGGCTAAATTAATGGCTAAGTGGCAGGGTCCTTATAAGTAAGAAAATTAATGATGTGGATTACAAAATAGAGATGCCTGAGAAACTGAAAGGGAAAGGAATTTACCATGTTAATTTATTAAAAGAATGGAAACAGAGAGAAATTTTTTTGGCTGAAGTTGAAGATAAAGAGTTAAGACCTGATATGGGGACTTTTGGAAGATCTTTAGAACATGTTCAGATTTGTCAGGAATTAACGGAAATGCAAAATAAGCAAATTATGACTTTAGAGAAAGAATATGAGGATACTTTTTCTAATAAGCCAGGAAATACTAATCTATGTGAGCATAAAATACAGATCGAAGGGAATAAGTTTATAAGAGATGAAGGTAGGAAATGGCCATGACATCTGATTCTGGTAATAGAAGAGGAAGTTAAGAAAATGTTAGAATTAGGAGTAATTGAACCTTCTAATAGCCCTTGAAGAAGTTATCCAGTTGTGGTACCAAAATCTGATGGAACAGCGAGGTTTTAGGTAGATTTTCAAAAGCTTAACTCCGTGTCAAAATTTGACGCTTATCCCATGCCACAGATTGATGATGTATTAGATAGATTAGGAGAATCTACTTTCTTAAGCTCCTTGGATCTGACCAAGGGGCACTGGTAGATCCCGTTAGGAGAGGAAGATAAAGAAAAAACCGTATTTGGAACTCCAATAGGATTGTAACATTTCACCAAAATGCCTTTTGGTTTGCATGGGCGTCTGCTAATTTCGCTGAGAAAGCTGCCCCGTTGACTGATTTAACACAAAAGAAGCTGCCTAAAATAGTAAAATGGGGTACAGAAGGACAAAGAGCTTTTGATTTGCTGAAAGAAAGGTTATGCTCATATCCGGTTAGATTGGTTCCAGATTTTTTCAATTTCATTTATTTTACAAACAGATGCTTCAGAAAGAGGTATAGGGGCTGTTTTAATTCATGAAAAGAATGGTGAAGAACATCCCATCTTGTTCATGAGTAGGAAGCTTAACAACAGTGAACAAAGATCTTCAACCATTGAAAAAGAGGCTTTACAGTAAAATGGGGAATGCGAGCGTTAAAATATTATTTATTAGGTGCAAAATTTATTTTCATAACTGATCATGCACCATTGATGTGGTTAAATAAATTGACTCACTGGTATTTAAGCTTGCAGCCTTTCTCTTTTGAAGTTAAATATTGGAAAGGCAAAGATCATTTTAATGCAGACCATTTTTCTCGACAGGGTCCATGGTCTCAGGAAGTGCAATCCTAGATGGCCCACTTGGAGGGGGGTATTGTGTGAGATTGAAGAAAACAGTGAGCCATTTGGATTGATGCATCTGGAGGAAAAGAAGGTGGAAAAGATGTTTAAGTTAAAAGACCGCAAGTGCCTGAAGAGAATACGCATTTAAGTTGTCATATCGTTTCTGTGAATAAAAACCCGTTTGAAGTTTACACTAAATACGACTCTGAACTATTTTATGGATCGGAACCAACGTCAGAAAGAATCAAACCGTTACAAGCCTGCATACTGTAATTAAATATGTAAACTGCCCAGAGATTACTTGAAGTGGTATGGGGTGGCATATAAGCAGAACACTTTGCTTTGCTTTGCTTTATCCCCGCCCTGCATATAATAACTGTTTGCATATATTGCTCTTTGGTGCATTCCCCATTTTTCCATTTCTTGTACTTGTTTTTCTTTATAGTTAGCTGAGCTGAAACGTCTTTAGTAAACCATTGTGGTTTCTTTAGACATCCCCTATTTTTTCGTCTGGATGAAACAGTTTTAGATTGTGCCCTTTATATTTCACTTTTAAGGGACTCCCATACCATCTTGGACTCTCTTCTCTTTCAGTGTTTCAGTCCATGGAATCACAGGCAATAATTCCTTAAATTTACAAAAATTGCCTTTCTTAAATTGCAGGATTCTTGTCTGACTATGCTTAGCTTCTCCTTCCAACTGTATAACAAATTCCAAGAGGGCATGGTCACTTTTACCTAAAGATCCTATCAGTTCGACCCCATTTATAAGGTCCTTCTTATTGGTTAAGACCAGATCTAAAATGGTTGCACCTCTTGTTGCCTCCTCTACCTTCTGGACCATGAAATTGCAAGGTAAGTAAGCAATTTGTTAAGATTTTGCATTCTTAGCAGAGTTGGACTGTCAGCATATTTCAGGATAGTTAAAATCTCCCATTAGTACTACATTTTCCCTTTTGACGGTGTGGCCATCTTAAGAACATAAGAACATAAGAAGAGCCGTGCTGGATCAGGCCAAAGGCCCATCTAGTCCAGCTTCCTGTATCTCACAGTGGCCCCACCAGATGCGCTTCGGAGTGCATGAGACTAGATATCTGTCTCCTGATACCACTCCCCTGCATTTGGCCCGGTTTTAAGCCTAGAGATTACACATCTCCATCATGGTTTGTAACCTGTGATGGACTTTTCCTCCAGGAATCTGTCCAAACCCCTTTTGAAGGCATCCAGGCCAGGTGCCATGACCACATCATGTGGCAGGGAGTTCCACAGACTAACAACGCACTGGGTAAAAATACACTTTCTTTTATCTGTTCTCATTCTCCCAACCCTCGGTTTGAGTGGATGTCCCCTAGTTCTGGTATTTTGTAAGAGGGAGAAGAGCTTCCCTCTATCCACTTTACTCATACCCTGCATTATTTTGTATGTCTCAATCATATCCCCGCTCAGGCACCTTTTTTCCAGACTAAAGAGCCCCAAATGTTTTAGCCTTTCCTCATAAGGGAGGTGCCCCAGCCCAGTAATCATTTTAGTCGCTCTCTTTTGCACCTTTTCCAGTTCCACTATGTCTTTCTTGAGATGCAGTGACCAGAATTCTACACAATACTCCAGGTGCGGCCTTACTATTGTTTTGTATAGTGGCATTATAATGTTGGCAGTTTTATTTTCAATCCCTTTGATAATCCCTAGCATGGAATTGGCCTTCTTCACTGCTGCCACACATTGGGTAGACACCTTCATTAAGCTGTCCACCAACACACCAAGATCTCTTTCCTGATCCATCACGGATAACTCAGAGCCCATGAGTTGATAGATAAAGTTTTGAGTTTTTGCCCCAATATGCATTACTTTACATTTGGCTACATTAAAACAAATTTGCCATTTTGCAGCCCATTCCCTCAGTATGGAGAGATCCTTCTAGAGCTCTTCACAATCTTCTCTGGTTTTTACCACACGGAAAAGTTTTGTGTCATCTCCAAACTTGGCCACCTCACTGTATATCCTTGTCTCCAGGTCATTTATGAACATATTGAAAAGCACCGGTCCTAGGACAGACCCCTGGGGCACACTGGTTTTCACTTCTCTCCTTTGTGAAAATTTGTTTCCTGGATCTCAACCAGTTCTCATTTGATAAGAGGACCTGACCTCTTATACCCTGACTGTGCAATTTTCTCAGCAGCCTTTGGTGAGGGACTGTGTCAAAAGCCTTTTGAAAATCCAGATAGACTATATCCACCGGTTCACCAAAATCCACATACCTGTTGACCTTTTTAAAAAATTCTAAAAGATTTGTCAGACAAGACTTACCCTTACAGAAGCCATGTTGATTTTCTCTCGGCAAGGTTTGTTCTTCTATGTGTTTTAAGATTTTCTCTTGGATGAGGTTTCCACCATCTTCCCTGGGACAGATGTAAGGCTAACTGGCCTGTAGTTTCCTGGGTCCCCCCTCCTTCCTTTGTAAAAAATTGGTTTGACATCCGCTATCCTCCAGCATTGTGGCCATTTTAAGAGACAAGTTGCATATTACCATTAAGAGATCTGCAATTTCATTTCTCAGTTCCCTAATAACCCTTGGGTGGATGCCATCTGGGCCCGGTGACTTGTTAATCTTCAATTTATCAATTAGTCCTAAAACATCATCTCTTTTAGCGTGTATTTGATTTAATTCTTTAGTCAAGAGGGGCAGTTCAGGCAGCAGAATCTGCTCAAGGTCTTCTGTCGTGAAGACAGATGCAAAGAACTCATTTAATTTCACTGCAATTTCCAAGTCCTCCTTAACCTCCCCTTTACCTCCCTCACCATCCAGAGGGCCAACTGGTTCTCTGGCAGGTTTTTTACTTCTAACATATTTAAAGAACCATTTATTATTACCCTTTATATTGCTAGCCATGCATTCCTCAAAATCTTTGTTTGCCTCTCTTATCTTCTTACATTTCTTTTCCCAGAGTTTGTGTTCCTTTTTATTCCCCTCTTATGGGGAAGATTTCCATTTATGGAAAGGCCTCTCCTTGCGCTTTAGAGCCTCTCTTGAAAGGAATGGATATATTCCGGGTCCGTGGCCTGACAGGCAGAGACACTGCAAAATGCAATGAGCAGTCTGGGTCTCAAAGACAGGAAAGAGATTTATTGGTTGTCAACCAGAGAAGTCTCACTCGACGGTGATCGGGTGAGAAGTCCACCGAACTAAGGAAATGCAATATATTTTATAGACTTACAACCACTCTTCTTTCCCCCGCCCGTCCGAATTTGCGTCATACAAATCTGTTACATACATCAAATATTAATTGACATCTCTGACAATTAATT
>JAHTLZ010000236.1:26933-38505 GCA_023846285.1 Phrynocephalus versicolor
AAAGTTTTTTGCAGGAATCAAAGTTCGCCTTGTGACATGAGAATATAAATGTGGATACATGTGGAGTGCTCAGTGGATGTCACTATCTTCTAAATATATGTAATTTGTGTCACTTGTGTGGCTATATTATACAGGGCATAGCTTGGAATACATTGCTTATTGAGCGCATAAGAGTGGCAGTGCATGTGATTTGCTAAAGCAGTTTATAGATAGTAGATCGATACCCTTCACTTGCCCCTGACGAGTTCTGGGAATTTACGCCAGTAAATTACCCAGAGGCTGTTCCTCTTGGCTTCTGTTATGGGCTTGCAAGGGACAAATAAACATATCAAAGGTGTATGTACAAAAAGTGCAAATATTGCTTGATCTTCCCTTCACACCATTCCCTTGGGGAGGGGTTTTCATCATAGCTCAGGGAGTGACCCTTCATTTTCCTGACAAGAGTTTAGGCAGTTCTGCCGGGAAAACTTTTCCAGCTCCTTTTCCTAAAGGGCTTGCTGACACATTTCCAAAAAAATGAATTATCACAAAATGAATTGTGGCGTCTTATGGTAGGGGACGCACTGAATAGATGTATGACAAAGAAATACCCCTTAATTCACTAGGGCACTTTCCATAGTCAAATGCTAAGTTTACAGATAAAGTTTGGCAATGTCTGGGAGGTAAGAAGTCCCTCTGGTCAGACTCATAGACTGCAATGGAGGGATGCGTTTCACAGACCACAACAATGTAATTTCCCCTTTTGGAGAAGTGCTACATGGTCGCAACAGCTTCTAAGGGAGTCTCCTAGGGCGTGTCATTTACCTCTCAGGGACATCAAATTCTCAACGTTTAAAGGGGCTGACACAAGAAATTTTGGGAACATTGTAATAAACTTGGAAGGTTTGCAACCTCGGGCTCAGTGCTTGATATATCATGCCTTAATTTGTGGCAATCAGGCTGAAAAGCCTTGAGGTCTCTCATGCAACATAAAAGACCAACAACATGGTTATCAACCCTTTTGAATGTGTGGTATGCATAAAACCCAGATTATAGCAGGCTTGACAGAATTACCTAGTTGTGTTTGCATTCAGGATATCCCAGATGATAGACATTTGCAATGATACTGAATAAGAGTAGCATACATAGTATAAAGGCTAAAAGAGCCATAAACCACACCTAGATGGTGCTTTGAAAAACCCATTTGGAGCAATAAACAATAATCAATAGTTAAAGTCTCATGGTAAAGTCAAGAATGAGCTGTAGAAATCAAGTCAGAGGTGTCATGGTTGCTAACAGTTCACACACAAAAAATCAGCCCTGTAAATATGGGGCAAGCATTAGTTCATCATTGTCTTTGGTGAAGAAAATAATGTAGATAGCTACTTTATAAAGCGATTGTTCTTTGGTATAAAGTCTCGTGAACACCCATGGGGTGCCAAAATTGCATAGAAAGGCAAGTCATAGTCTCCCTCACTCAATGCTTGTGGGTAAAAAGTATTTTCAGTGGCAAAGCATGATCATCACACAAATCATGAAAGGCAAAGGGTGCCACGATTCACATCCATGCAAAAATTTTCATAATGGCTAACAATAATAAACAATAAACAATATCATAAACAGTGATTAATAATTAATGTCCCTCTGCAAAGCTTCAAAGGCCACAGGGCATTCTCCTGCCAGATCAAGCACAGGGTGATGTAAATTTGCTCTGTAGCCTACCGTGCGCAGGAAAGCGCTCACTTGTCAGATGCTGGGAGGCTGGTGTGCGTGTGGCAACACAAGTTCTTCTGGGTAGTCCGGCACACACAGACTTCTGTTAAAGTCTGAAAGCAGTGATGATTCCACTAGATTTAAAACTAGCCAAGTCTCTGTCCTGGCGAAAAGGGTGTGAAGGATTAAATTGCGGGCCTAAAGTCTGTTGGCCGCATTTCAAAACAAGAGTCAGTGGCTGTCAAAACTCCGTCTCCCCCCCAGAGACAGAGAGAGGAAAAAAAAAAGGCAGACAGGATTTCAATCTGTCAACCTGAGGTGCAGGGGGAAATCAGCAGACCGCGGTGGGATTCTCCGAAGTGCTAAACGCAAGGCGCACTCAGGATCAGGGTGTGATGACCACAGGTCAGGTTCGCTTTGTCGTCCTCCGTCTTGGGCGATGTCATCTAAGGCATCTGCTACAGTGGGTAGAGGGGCGTCACCGGTCAGGTCTCTCTCCCTCTCGGTCATGGGTTCTGGTCCACGCTGGGTGAGGGGGCTGGCGTAGCTGGGTCCAGGGGTCCGTATCGATTGAGCTCGCGGAGCGAAGCCATCTCGATGATGGTATCGAAAGCGGGTGAGGGGTAGCCTCACGATGGGTAGCCTCATGATGGGTAGCCTCATGGACAGGGGAGTCCCCATCGCAGTATCTACGAGCGGTGCTGTCAGCTTTCCAACCCAGATCGACTCCACGATCCAGAAATTAAGAATGGATGGGCTCCTCCCTCAGAGCGAAAAGTCCTTCCTCCAGGGTGTACCTGTGCAAAAAGAAAGAACAGACACACACACACGAACATACAAATACACAAAAATGGCCCCTTTGCTGTCCTTGCGCTGCAGTGCAGGGTGGCACAGTCTATCTGAAAGTCTTGAAAAGGAAAAAATGTCGTAAAAAGGCAAAATGGGGCTGTCCTTTTTGCAAAACCAGTATGTGAATGGGGGTGGCCAAATTTTTGGTTAGGACATATCCACACATCAGTAGTTGTTCACAGGTTCAGCCGGCCCCCCGGTGAATGCTTGCATGATGATTTTGCATTACCTCACAAGCTAGACGCTCAGGTGTCCCCAATCAACCACCTGGCATGACATACCAGTTTTTCTCATTCTGGGACAGATCCCGTCCCCTAGTCCAACTGCTCTTCCGCACGGGGATAAAAAGGGGGTGTAACTGGCAGAATGTCCATGAGAAGCAAAGGAAGCTCTAGCATGAACTAATTTGTTCCGGTGGGGATTTGGGGGCTGGTGTGTGGCAGGATAAAGTCACATGAAAGTTAAGGCAGATATATGGCTTGTAGAAATCGGAGCAGCTACTATATTCAAAGTACCACCAAGTCACCTAGCGCACGGCGAATGCCCATTTGGAAATCTTGCAGCAGGATATCTAAACCGGTATCCGTTAGGTGGACCCCGTCACTTCGAAATAGGTGAGGTCGAGAGAGTGTTAAAGCTGGGTGGGCAATCACGGAGCCAGAGCCCTGGCACAGAGCTGCCGCCACTCTACGATTCAAGCCCTTCCTAGCCTTATCTATTCTGAGTGGGTCATATGCACCTCGCCATATCAGGCGAGGGATGATAGGGGACCAAACGATTTGTGTATGTGGGTAAAGGAGCTTAAAAGTGAGTAAATCAGCAATAATCTGCACAGACAAGGCTGAGCCCTTTGTCTGGGCGAGATCATTTCCACCCAGATGAACCAGTAAAACATCAATAGGATATGTAGAAGCCAAGAGAGTTGCAGTTTCAAAGAAAGCATCCCATGACATGCCTCGTATGCCTTTCCAGTTCACTTGGAGATGACTCCCAAGGTGGAGATTCGCTCCCCAAACTGAAAGACGAGCGTAACGCGAAGCCCAATAGACATGGCTGTGGCCAATAATTACAACACGGCGAGGCGTACAACGGAATGGCCTTAAAATAAGTAAAGTATTGTGCCCCTCAGGTTCGCTAGTCGGAGTGACAAAATGTGAAAAGGGCTGAAAATCAAAATAAGTGCCTGGTAATGCAGAGTCTCCCTCTTCTGGGGTAGGGCGTTGCTGGCTAGGAATAACACTATCAGCATGTGAGATGGTCACAGATTGAGGAACAAATGGGGAAGTCATGGCACAAATTGAATAAAACCACAGAGAGACAGAGAACTGATTGTCTGCTACCGGCTAATTTTTTTTTGGAAAGGAAAGGGTTAAACCTCAGACGGAAGTATCCAAGGCAAGCAGAATTCTGGGAGAAAAAAAGCTGGAGGAGAAGCTCCGCCCTCCTGGAGAACAATGGCTAATGGCCGCTGTTGAGGGAAAAAACAAAGCAGAGCACCCCCTTCTTGCTCCTTCGGGCTCCGAGAGAACACGCTATCAGAGTCAAGGTGTGATTGACGAAAAAGGGCAGTGAACTATTGTCATCTGCTGGGTGCTGAACGGAAATAGGAAGCAAAGTACTTAAAGGGTCTCATCAACGAAGGTCTCCAATGGAAATCTCTCACCCTGCGGCGAATTGCCCGCAGCGAGTTGGCTGGAAAGCCACAGGGCTTCTCCTCTGCTGGACTGGCACCTTCCAATGGGGTCGGAACTCTGGAATCAGCCTTAGGCCTCTGATGTGGGAACCATCTGCGGGGAGGAAATATCAGAAAGAGAGGAAAAGGAAGAGAAAAAAGACGGGGACCCGGGCGTGATGGTGCTGGTGAGTATGTTCTTTTTCCCAACAAAGCCAGAAAGATTCAAGTGCATAGTTCCTTTTTCAGTGAAATTAGGCTTTGAAATCAGGCTGTATCAGGGTCATATTGGCAAAAAAAAAAAAGTTAGGTAGTCCACAGATTTCCTAAAAAGACTTAGCCTTCTGTTTAAGCTGAGTTGAATTCCCCAAAATGAAGGCAAAAGTGAAGGCAATATTGTTAGGCATTGTTCTCATCATCATCATATAAATTTTATTGCGTGGCTCACAGAGCCATTGCAAAGTGCATCAAGTAAAAACAGTACAATAAAAATATCAATAAAATAACAATACAGATAGATAAAAGGGGGGCTGGGGGTACAGAGACCTAGATATCAATTTGACTATTAGAAGTAGTTAAAACAACTTTCGTTTTAATAAGTAAAGAACAGAACCTTGCCATTCGGAACGTAACAAATTTATCTCTATCACAGAGTAAAATTTTGAGCTTTTCTTCGTCGGATCTACCAGGATATTTTTCTAAGGTGAATTTCAAAAGTCTTTCACGATGGGTTCCAAATAGTGGGCAATAAAGCACAGCATGTACCAAGTTCTCGACGGATTTATTATCACAAGAGCAGACTCTCGTATGGTATGGGGTTTGTGTATAACGGCCCTTTAGATTGGCAAGTGGTAGCATATCAAGACGAGCCCGAGTAAATGCTTTTCTATATTCAAAGTTCATCAAATCAGTAAAATAAGATGGGCGATTTAGAGGCTTAGGTGTAATGTTCTTGTAAAAAAGGGCTGTTTTTAGAGTGCTGAGCGAACCTATGTCTGTTTGAACACAGAGATCAGATAATCTTTGCTTTAGTAAGTGTTTAGCTGCTGTCAGTCCAAGGTGTCTCACATGCTCTTGGGAAGAACCAAGTTTGGCTACTAGATTCAGTACAAAAAATTTCCATGATCCAGAGTTCATTTCCCCATAGGATGATGTTAAAAATTCAGAGCGGGTAATAAACAAGATTTTCAGCCAATAATTAATTATTGATTTGTTAATTAGTGTTGTTATTGACATTAATGCCAATTCTAATCTGACTAGTGCAGAAGGAGTTGATGGGGGTACTGCCAGCAATAAACGGGCAAATTTATTTTGGGTTACTTCAAGGGGGTATAAGTTTCCCATTCCCCATACTTCAGCGCCGTACAAAATCTGGGGAAGTAGCTTGGTTTTATAAATTTCGCAGATGGGAGGAATCAGGAGGCCTCCTTTGGTCCTACAGAATCTTAGTAATCCAAACATGGCCTTCTCAAATTTCTGTTTTGCAAAGTCAATCTGTGAAGCCCAGGAGCCTGACTGATGGAACATCACACCTAAGTATTTGAAATGGGTTACCTGTTCCAGTATTCTCCCATCCATCATCCATTTATGAACTTGAGGTCTTCTACTGAAAACCATAATTTTGGTTTTCTCATAGTTGATGTTGAGAGAATTTTCTGTACAATAGTTACTAAATTGTTTCAGGAGCCTTCTGAGGCCTATTTGTGTGTGGGATATTAGCAGAGTGTCATCTGCATAAAGTAATATTGATATAGCCTTTCCACCTACTCTGACAGGGAAGAATTGTAAACCTGTTAACCTAACCACCATATCATTAACATATAGATTGAAAAGCAAAGGAGCAAGAACACAGCCTTGGCGAACACCTTTAGATGTTTTAACAGTGTTGGATAATTGGCCAGAGATGCCGACTCTAATCTTAAGGGAGGAGTCAGTGTGCAGATCTTTAATTCTTTCCAACAATCTGGGGTCTATTTTAAGGTTAGTAAGTTTTTCCCACATGCGACCTCTTGGAATGGAGTCAAAGGCAGCTTTCAGATCGATAAATGCTACATATAGCTGCTTTGAAGGTCTAATAGAATATTTATTGATTAGATGGTTTAACAAGAGAATATGGTCCAGCGTGGAATGTCCTTCCCTAAAACCAATCTGTTCAGGAGCTAAAATGTTATTTTCTCTTACCCAGTCTTCCAGTTTTAAGAGGAGATGTCTTGCATATAGTTTGCCTACAACATCAAGCAAACTTATAGGTCTATAGTTGGCTGGGTCCTTGCGCTCACCTTTCTTGTAGATAGGCACAACAATTGAGGAAGACCATTCTTTAGGAGTTTTGCCCTCCCTGTCTATATAAGTAAATATAGTGGCCAGAATTGGAGCCCACCAGTCCTGAAAACATTTAAGTATGTCTGGGGGGATGAAATTTTCCCCAGGGGCTTTATTGCTCCTAATTGATGAAATCAATGATTTTATTTCCTTGGATGTGACCGGGGGCCACCTTGGCAGACTGCAGGGAGATGATGTTAGAGGTGGAACAGTTGCACCTATATAAGGTGGATCATTGAATAGTTTAAAGTAATGCTCTTCCCAACACTTAATGGGTATATAGGAATCAAGGTCATGGTGAGACCTTCCTTCTGCTGATGCCAGCAGGTGCCAGAAGGATGCCATATTTTTCTGGGACAAAGCCAGGGCAAGTTTCTGATAGGATTCTTTTACGAAAGCTTGTTTTTTCCTCTCAAGGAGCTGTTTATAATTGTTACGGAGCTCAAAGAAAGAACTGGGCAAGTTTTTAGAATGTTTTTGTTTATGCAATCTGAGGGCTCTGTTTAATTGATGCTTCATAGTTTCACACTCTTTATCATACCAACTATTGTTAGTTGGTCTGCTTCTGGGCAGGGATCTTACTCTCTTTGTTAGGGCGGGTCTTAAAGTGTCGATTAGTTTGCCATAATTTACCAGAGCAATATTAATATTTGAAGCTGCCTCAATCTCTCCTTTCAGTTCAAGCACAGGGGCGCTGTGCAGAATTTTTCCTATTTCTATCTGGAGTATAGGGCACCACTTAAGCCTAGTGTCTTGTGTTACCAATGCTTGATCCATTGGGAAGGAGCTGTCCGCTCTATTGTTTAGTATAACTTTAGGGGTAAGGATATAGAATATAAGAGGCTGATGGTCACTTTCTGGGTGTGTACCCACTGTGAAATAAAGGATGTTATCTAGTAGTGGGGGAGTAATGGCTACATGTGGGAACCATCTGCGGGGAGGAAATATCAGAAAGAGAGGAAAAGGAAGAGAAAAAAGACGGGGACCCGGGCGTGATGGTGCTGGTGAGTATGTTCTTTTTCCCAACAAAGCCAGAAAGATTCAAGTGCATAGTTCCTTTTTCAGTGAAATTAGGCTTTGAAATCAGGCTGTATCAGGGTCATATTGGCAAAAAAAAAAAAGTTAGGTAGTCCACAGATTTCCTAAAAAGACTTAGCCTTCTGTTTAAGCTGAGTTGAATTCCCCAAAATGAAGGCAAAAGTGAAGGCAATATTGTTAGGCATTGTTCTCAGTTACAAATGAACTTAAATAGAGAATGCTAAAGGTGTTTTGGAATATGGTGTTTGAAAGGGCTCCCCTGTTCTGTGACTAGAAATGCTGTAGATTTACTATGTCAAAATACTATGAAGATGATCTATTGAGAGAGGCTCATTTCCTTTCGGCAAAAGGCAGCAAAAACATCAGATTTCTCATCTCGGTTTAATGTATAAATTTCTATTTGTTTTTGAGATCCAATGAGTGGAAAGTAGGCTGCTCTCTGTGCGCCAGAAATTCCTCAGGGAGGGGGGAGGGAGTCAAAGTAGCTATTGTCCTTGTGGCGGCTTGCGCTGGAAAAGGGGGGGTGAGAGCAGAAAGAGAAAGGAGGGGCTGTTTTGCCTTTTGAATTTCTCTGAATGCTTCCAGGAAAAGATTTTTGACTACTCCACTATCTAGCTAAAGGGGCAAAAATAAATAATATGAGTTTTCAAACACTCTAATATTCTTCACCCTTAACTAAAAAGCAAAAGGGGTAATTTACAAGAGTGAACAGAGTCTGTGTTTCATTCAAAATGACTTGCTTTTGGACTCCTATTCTGCATGTCCAGCACAGACTGGGAAACGAAAGTGAACATTGGGGAGGACCAGAGGGCATCTGGACTGACCCATAAAAGAAGTGAATCATTGAAGTGTTAATCTTTGTGGAAATTTGGAGGCTGCCTATGCCTGTATGTAAGAGGCAGGAACTTGTGATAGTGAGTCTTGTAAGCTTCTGGGCCAGAAAATGAGTGATTTGGGCTGGGGACCCCCATTTGTTTTGCAAGGTTATAGATATATCTGTGTTCACCTGTTGGGTGAATTGTCATTAGAAGGTAGGAAAAAGGAACATAGATTTTCCTGCCTTTGAATATTCCTTCTCATGCTTGAGGCTGCTGGAAATACAAAGGCAATTTTAAACTGTGGCCCTGACTGCAGATTACTCTGGAGCCATGGGGGGGGACATTGGAAGCCTGGGGAAAGGCATCTCCAGAAAGCGCTTGGGATGTAGGGTCCCGTTTATCCCACGTTATGTATCCATCTCCCTGAGTGATGGGTCAAAATGGAAGTTGTACTTCCACGCTTTGCATAATGCCTTGGGAGATCGTTCCAATAAAAATTAACACATTGTTTTTCCATCCCAAACGGGAGGCGAAAAAAATCTTAGGTGGACGTGTAAAAGCTCTCCCCCCCCTCTCTCTCTGTGTTCTTATCTTTGGGGAGGTAAATTATTCTCAAATGTTATTGTAACTCCTTTTCAGTACATGAAGTCACAGTCTGTATATTCAATTGTGGATATTTGAGGGCAGGGAAATGACATCTTTTCGTTCGTATCTCCCTGTATTTTAAAGAAATTGGCATGTTTTTCTCACAAATGCTCTTAGCAGCCTTTTCAAAAAGGGGAGGGGGCGTGTATCCACTCTCAGTTGTAGTCATTCCCTGTTTTCGATTACTTTGAGCACAGAGATAACATCTCTGCCAACTACCTCGTGTTGCTTATAAAATTCAACGGTTCTGTTTAACTTTTCTACATCCAGGCAGTCAGGCAGTGTTGTAACGGGATGAAAATACCTTCTGAATGCTTGGATTAAGTAATTCAGAGGTATGCAGACGGAGCTTTCGTCCACCACAGCCTGGTCTCCCTGTTCTCTTCCTGCCTCAGTTTTCTCAACATCAATCCTGTCCATTCCCATCTCTGTCTTGTGTCTCCTTCCTGCTTTACTTCCTCTGCCCATTTCTTTCCCTCTATTTTTCCTCATTTTCCTGTCATCTATTCCTCTCTGTTTCCCATCAATTTTCGTGTTTCCTACTCTGAGTTCCAGGGCGTTATTCCCCCTCCTCTCGGGCAGCTAGAAGACTCGGGAGAGTTGGAAGGGGGTGGTTTCCTGCTCTCTTCTGGGGCATACGAGGTGGGGGGGGCTGCTCTAGGCTTTTCTGGTGCAGATTGTAAGGAGTGATCTTGGATTATTTGGATTTCATTTGGCAGCTAAAAATGTAATTCTCAAATGCCCTATGATGGTTTCTTCTTAAAATGTCCCTTTAGCAGGTAAATTTCGTTGTGTAACAAGCCAGCCTCATTTACACAAAATACATGGGATGTTGCTTTGTCCTGAGTACTCAAAAATATTCTTCTCAGTGTCCATACTTCCCCTGGTGTTATTAAAACTGCTGGCGGGGTCTTCTATTTGGTGGAATTTATAGTCTATGTCAATTAACTAATCACGTTCTTGCAAGCTCATGCGCCTCTTGCTAGCAGGTCATAATTGGTTTGTCCTTCTTGAGGGCTAGAATCTTAGTTTGGGATGGTAAGGTCCTGCCTTCTCTTAGCTAGAGGGGCTCTTCTTAAAGTTTACATCCGTTACATTTAATACCAAAGTCATTTCTTCTGATGGCTGAATTCCAATTCTGCCACACTGCACATCAAAAAGGGGTGCATAAGCTGCATTAATTTATCCCCATTTGTTTGTTTTAAAGGTCTAATTGTGTGCCTATAAATTCTCCCATACAAGTATCAAACGGAATCGCACCTAGGCAATTAAGTATACATCATACATGCACAACACGTGATACTGACGTGACCCAAGAGGTCTCCCTTGCTTGGAAATTGCACGTCCGGACACACTTCGCCAAGGGGTTTCTCTGCTAAATTACCCCGGCCCATTCATCAACCAATCACTGATTCCGTTATGATCACACAAATAACCCACATTTTATTTTCCCTCCCCACTTAACTATGTCCCCTGCCTAAGGATAAATCTTATTAACTTCTCTAAAATCAAACGGAGATGATGTTGACGCCCCATCGGTTGTGTGGGGCGAAGGTTGCCAGTCTTCGCCACCGCTTAGACGCAGAGAATGGCCATTTCTCTGTTGTTACGTAGGGTATTGAGGCGCAGCCTCTTACCCTTAAAAACACACATACATGAAGCTTCTTTTACACAAAATTCAAAACTGGAATCACCGTCCCACATACCCACACATTTATATATCTTTAAACTTTCCCAGGACGTTAGAGCAGTGCTCTTCTCCTTCTGTTTCAAACACTGGGGGCGAACTCTAGGGCTACTGGATTTTGCAAAAACCCGTTCCACCCTTAGGGGATTTCTGGGTCTCTCAACCCGTCCCGTCCCCTGGTTCTTGGGAAGCTAGGGACGTATTCGTCCCTTCTCGTCTCCGTACCCCCTGGGGGCTGGCTGTGAAATTTCGCAATCCTCTCCACTCCGTAGAGCTGCTGAATTCGAACCCGTGCCACCCCCGCAACCGGTTGCTTATCTTACCAGATTTCTCATGCGCAGTCTTCCCCAGTTCTCCCCCCCTTCGGCCGGCATCAGTTTCCTCTCAGGTAATGGTATTTCATCCAGTGCTGAGAGACGATTCTCCTCACAAGTGGGAGGCGTCCGGACTGGAATCGGTCTGCAATCAGCCTGGACTTCCTACCGTCACCTGAGCCAGACTTTTTGCAGGCCTATAGCTGTGGCCAGGTCCCATCTGGGTCGCCAAATGAAAGGAATGGATATATTCCGGGTCCGTGGCCTGACAGGCAGAGACACTGCAAAATGCAATGAGCAGTCTGGGTCTCAAAGACAGGAAAGAGATTTATTGGTTGTCAACCAGAGAAGTCTCACTCGACGGTGATCGGGTGAGAAGTCCACCGAACTAAGGAAATGCAATATATTTTATAGACTTACAACCACTCTTCTTTCCCCCGCCCGTCCGAATTTGCGTCATACACATCTGTTACATACATCAAATATTAATTGACATCTCTGACAATTAATTTTGTATTCCTAGTGCCAATTAAAT
>JAHTLZ010003722.1:0-12249 GCA_023846285.1 Phrynocephalus versicolor
TCCTGTTTTGGGTCCTTTACCAAGGAGAAAGGTGGGGTAAAAATATTGAGATAATAAATAGTTTGGGGGGTTTCCTGGGAGCTATACACTTGACCTCTGGCGAAGACGAGGGGGTGGCTTAGATCCACTGTGGGGCTGAACCAACAAGGTGCTTCAGTGTTTCTTCTGCTGATGACTCGTCCAGATCAACACTGGGCCCCGGAGCTCAGTAGCTTTCCAGTCATTAAGAGAGGGAATACTATGTTTTTAGTAGCCGGGTTATGGCAACATTGTGACTCAATTTCCCAAGGTCTGCAGAAGCTAATCAAGTTACAAGGTGCAAACTAGAAGACGGGGGTTGGGGTTTTTGAATGGGACTTAAGTTGCAGGTATCCAGAGACAGCATAGAAGGAAACTGATATCTTTGCTCCTTTGACAAGCGCAATAAAAATGGTCAAACTTTGGAGACAGGATGGCCAACTAGAGTAGACCGATTGGCTCAATGGGATTCATGTTAAGTGCTGATTCAATGATATGAAGGTCTCCTCTTGTTGAGAATTGTGGTAGGGTACTGTTAGTGTGTCGCTCGTTGGTCAGTTGGTACGAAACATATTTCAGAGATGCTACCTTGGTGGTGGTGGTGGGGAAATAGTTCTTGCACGGTTCTGTTAAAGGGGGATAATGCTTGGAGCTGGAACTGAATGCATTGGTGGGATTTTTGAACTGTGTGGAATAAAGCTGGTCTCCAGTAGGACGCTTGGAAACCACTTGATGCTTGGTTTTGGCCAGGGTTCTGCCAAAAGGTGAAATCTCTTCACTTCCCGAAGTCCAGAGACCTACGTTCTTCTCACAGTGAGTGTGCGGGTGCAGATGTTTTGTGAAGTAGTGGTTCTCCTCTATTCAGCACTGGCTCGGCCTCATCTTGAGTCCTGTGTCCGGTTCTGAACACTGGTTTTTAAGGAGGATGCTGACAAACGGGAACAAATTCAGAGGAGGGGAACCAGGGTGGTGAGGGGTCTGGAAACCAAGCCCTGGGAGGAAGGACTGAAAGAACTGAGTGATGTTTAGCCTTGAGGAAGGAAGATTGAGGGGAGAGAGGAAAGCACTTTTGAAAGACTTGAAAGGCTCTCCTACAGAGGGAGGGCAGAATCTGTTCTCTATTCCCCCCCACCCAGCATGCAGGATGTGCAGCAATGGGCTCCAGGGACAGGAAGTCAGCTTTCGGGTGAATATCTGGAAAAACTTCCCAACTATTAGAGCTGTACGACATGGGAAACCAGGACCTTGGGAGGTAGTGAATGCTCCAACACTGGAGGCATTTGAGAGAATATTGGAGAACCCTCTGTCCGATCTGCCTTGACTTTGATTCCTGCCTTGAGCGGTGGGTAGGGGTAGGGGTGGACTTAATAGCCTTCCAACTCGGACTCTGTGGGCCTATTGTGCACACCCTTTATAATGAAATAGACTGCATGATTAACTTAGGTCAGGAATGTCCAAACTTTGGCCATCCTGATGTTTTGGACCACAACTCCCAGAATTCCAAGCCTAGATTACCAATGACAAAGGACTGTGGGAGTTGTGGTCCAAAACATCTGGAGGACTGAGGTTTGGACACCACTGCCCTATATCAAGGATGAGGTGAGGAGTATACTGTATATGGCTTTCTGGGTGACCTTGGACTCCAACTCCCATCAATCCTGTAGCAGGGGATCATGGGAGAGGTAGCCCAACATCTGAAGGGCCACCGATTCTCCATCTCTGCCCTGCATGGTCCATGCATGCAGGGGAATGCAGCCAAAACTTCTAGAGCAGTGGTGGCGAACCTTCAGCCCTCCAGATGTTTTGGAGCACAACTCCCAGAATCCCAAGCCTGTATTGCCAATGACAAAGAACTGTGGGAGTTGTGGTCTAAAACATCTGGAGGGCTGAAGTTTGGACACGCCTGACTTAGGTGGTTGGCCTCAATGAAGTGCCCCGTTTTGCTATTTCTTTTCCCCTTTAAGTCCCAAAACTCACAGCAAATATTAAGTGTGGTTGGGGGCAGGCTGTCGAAAGGCGTGTTTGTGGGGGCGGATGGGTGCAGCGGGCTGGGTTGAGTGAGAATCTGGCAAGGAGCGAAGCCCCAAAAATGTGTTTTGTGCAACAAGCTAAGACGTGCACGGCTGGTTCATTTTGCCTTTGCTCGCTCAGCGAGGGTGCAAGTGAACAGGCGTGCCCAGACTCTTGCCGTCCACTTTGCTCAACAATCCCAGTTGGCTGCCGGCTTTCCTTTTCTGCAGGTTGAAATGTTCTCCAGTTTACATGTGGCAACAGCACACTGCGTTTTGTGGTTCGAAGGGCAGGAGCACTTAGGTGGAGGCGTTTAAGTTTCATAATAAGCTCAGGCATGCTTGAAGGCGTTTCTTTGCTTGAGCGTCATCCGTGGTTGGAAGAAGATTTAAATGAGTATAAAACTGACATTCCAAAGAGGAGTGGGCTTGGAAGGGGCAGCCTAGTGCATAGGGACATGGCCTGGTGGAGGAAATTCACCCTTTGCAATAAAGGTTCCCCACATCTCTGCCAACATGCTAACTACTTTGGTTACAGTGACACCATTACCAACCAGCGATGGAGTGTCAAATCATGGGACTCGCTGTCAAGTTGGACTTGAGTCACACCAATGACTTGGACTCAAATTGTGGGTTAGAATCTACTCACCCTTCCCTTTCTTCTTTGGGGTGGGTGAGCTTTGTTGTTGTAGGAACTCGGAACTCAAGAATAAATACCAAAAGACTTGGACTTGGACTTGGTATCAAAGGCTCGGACTTGAGACTTGGTACCAAAGACTCAGAGTCAGACTTGAGACTCAGAACTGTTAGGACTTGCTAGCCTCTCCCTGGGAGCAAGTTTCCATCTGATTCCCAAGCCCTTAAGAAATGACCAGAGGTAGATAAAGTCTTTGATTCAGAGCTTCCTAACCATGGGTCCCCAGATGTTCTTGGACTCGAACTCCCAGAAACCCCAGCCAGCACAACCCATGAAGGAGACTTCTGGGAGTTTGAGTTCAAGACCATCTGGGGACCCAACCATTGGCCGTTACTTCACGAGGCTCCTCGCTTCGGAGCGTCATTGCCTTCGATCTGAATTCGAAGGCGATCACGTGGTCTCCCTTCGCCCCCACCCCCTTTCCTATGTACTCACGCGGGCAGCTTTTCCGTTCGAATCTAGAATGACCTCACGAGCTCCATTCGCATCCAACCACTCATGTTCTTTGCCCGTTTCCCGCGATCTCCGCTTTTTTTAAAAAAAAAGGAAACGGTGTATCGATGCATCGATGCTTGGCTGTCAGTTACGGCGAAGCGCTGTAAATGTGTGACTCTTTGCTTCATAATTATTACTTATATTATAATTTCCATTGGGGGGGCTCCTACAACTGCTGTTCCCCATCATGGTCACTAGGTGGGCTATCGCACAACGATTGTACTTCTTCGTTCAAAGGTCCTCCAGGACACTGGAGTAACCCCCTCCTTACTCCCTAGAGTAGACACCAAGCCTCTTCCGCCTTCTTTCTGCCATTCTCCCGGTACCATGCCTCCATCGCGTTCTTCTGCCCGCCTGCAGAAACTCCATAGGTATACTCCATACATTATTGCTGTGTTGCACAATGTCAACTCTTTGTTGAGCACTGTAGCTTTGTTACTTCTGAGAAAGGGAAGACGCGTTTTTCGACGCAGAGTGCTATTTGGCGAGGCGTTGAGGGCATGCAACGCTTTGATATGGGTTACTTCGGCTTGGATGAGAAGCTCGCCTCGAGAGAAGCTTTTCTGGTGTTACCCAGGACGTTCTCAGTGGTTTCACGACACGGTGCTTCAGCTTTGGGACGATCGCCAGTGGTTACAAAACTTCCGTATGACTAGAAGAACACTTTTTTGGGTGGCAGACAAGCTGCGTCCGTTTCTGATGCGCAGGGACACAGTTATGCGCTCAGCTGTCCCAGTGGAAGAGAGAGTGGCAATCGGCGTGTATTTTTTGGCAAGCCGTTCTTGCTACAGAACCATCGCTCTAGTATTCCAGAAAGGAAGCTCAACTGTTGCAAGCATTGCAATCGAGGTTTGCCTTGCAATGGAACACGTTCTTCTTAAGGAAGAGGTCCGCCTGCCTGACTTCAATAAGGTAACCTGCTTTCGGTCATCCCAGTCTTTACTTGTGTTCTGAACCAGCGCCTTTACGGTTTAGGAAATTAATGATTCTTAATTTTTTTTCTCTGTTTCTACAGATGACATCATCTATGAAAATCTTCGGGTTCCCACATGCTATAGGTTGTATCGACGGAACGCACATTCCGATAAGCCCCCCGAAATTGCAGGGGCCTGCTTACTTTAACAGGAAATCATTTCATTCTGTATTGCTTCAGGCTGCTTGCGACGGAGAGGGAATTTTTTTCTCTATGTTGACTGGTCATTCAGGTGTTAATCATGATGCCCATGTGTTCAGATCATCTATGCTTTTTAGTAGGATGGAGGAAGGAACCCTAATACCTGGCAGTCCTATGTTCCACTATGCAGGGGTGTCAATACCTCCCATTATATTAGGGGATGGTGCCTATCCATTGTGTAAGTGGCTAATGAAGCCCTTTGCTGTTACTAGAAATGACAGGGAGCGCCACTTCAATAAGGTTTTTAATCGCTCAAGATGCGTCGTGGAGAGAGCATTTGGGCGCTTGAAGGCCAGATTCAGACGTCTGTCTGTTAGGATTGAGGCTCACATAGAGAACGTTAATTCAATTATTGCCTCTGCTGTGATTCTACACAATATATGTGAACGAGAAAACCATGACATACTTGATGATGAACAACATTCCATACCCCCACCTGAACCACAGGAGGAGTGTGAAATAAATGACTACCACAGATCTGGAACTGCACGTGCAGAGGCTGAGGCGGTTCGTAATGCTATTGCGGAGTACCTGTTTACCCATGTGAAGTGACATGGGCGCAAAATAATAAGTTCATGTACTCTACCTCACTATTTTATGTTACACTTTCATTTGCAGTAGAATTGTGAGGCTTTACATTATTGGTTACTCCTGTAAAATTCCTTCCGTTAATAAATGTTTCTATTTGATTTGCAGTACTTTCCTTTAACTTAAGTGCGAAACACCAGTAGGTTTGGCAAACTACTACACCGGCTATGCAAAAAGAATGCCTGACAGGGGTATTTGCTTCAAGGTTACACAATAATCAGTAATAAACCTAGCAAAAAAACCAAGGCACTGGACCACATTGATAGCAGTTTCTGAACGCATAACATCGAAAAACAAATAATGCCTTGACTAAGGGTTCATCTGCCCTGTTGTATGTCACTTTAGAAAACATGCCTTTCAGAGAGGCCCCCCTTATAAGAAAACATTCCGATGTTTTATTCTTGTAACACCTCCCTCTTCATATGCAGAGTACGGCTGCCAGAGTAAACTTAAGAAGGAAGTATCACATTACAGTTCCCACTGCAAGCATTTTATGGCCTAATGGCTCTGAAGGAAAGCCAAAAATAAACTGTTTGTGTTGCCTTTAGCCAGCTAGGGAAACTAATCGCATATTTTTTATCCATTGCTGTTAGCTTCTGAGGAAAAAATCAGTTTATAATGCATTACAATGAATTCCTTGGTTTTACAGTGTATTTTTCTTTACACTTACCGCACAATACTATTAATTGCTTTGGGTTAACAGAACACAGTGTCAATAGCATACTTTGCATTAATACATTATTTCGGTACTCATTCCTAGACCAACATGATACCAAGACTGGAAAGATGTGAAACTTTTCTTGCTGTGCTATGGCAAGTAAACCAGCAAATAACAAACTTACTTCCATTGAGTCAGCAGTAATTTGCATAGGCAAAACGAAAGTTAATGAAACATTTCGGCACCACATCCTAGCCAGCTGAGACACAGGACAGGGGGGCCCTTTGTAATCAATCACCCATCCCCCTTCCCAAATTGAGATCACCTTTCTGTTGAAATGCTAATAAAGGGAGCCAAAAGGTGCAAGGGAAGGAAGTTAGCACTCAGGCAACTGAGTGCAGTTGCTGGTGTCCTTTCAAACAGAAGGATTTCCCTAGAAAAATAATTTAACAAGGCAGCTATAGGGATGGATTCTGAGGACAACTCAGAGAATTGCACAGCCAGTTCTGTTCATTCCAAAATTAAGAGAGGGGTTATTTGGGGAAACGAGGAGACTGCAGCCTTAATTAAGGTTTGGGGTGAGGCGGAGATAAAATATGCTTTGTCTTCCCTCAAAAGGAATATTGAAATCTATGAGGTGATTTCAAAAGAATTGCGAAAGATTGGATTTTTTAGATCTGGAACGGAATGTAGAACTAAATGCAAATCGCTTCGAAAACTGTACAAACAGGCTGTACTTCAAAACAGTACTTCTGGAGCTGGGCGTGCAAAATTTATTTGGTACGAAGAAATGGCAAACATTTTTCGAACAGACACCTCAATTCACCCATTGCGGACAACCGAGAGCGAGTCCAGCGGGAGCACTGGTAAGTATTGACTAAGTTCCATTTTATATATACCGAAAAATACGTCACGTTCCCTGTATTTCACAGAGAAATATTATGTTACTAATAGTAACTCTATTAATATACCCAAGTACAGTTACTTGGTTTCAGAACACGTTGAGTGTTTCGATAAAACGAAACACCGAGGGAACGGGAATACTTGTAAATCTTTCGAATATATTGAGGGATGACTTTAATTTCCCTATTATATATTGATTTCGTTTTTGGATAAACAAACATTGAAAAACTGCATCGATGTACCGGTATTTCTTTATTATTACGGAGATTACATATGTAATTAAAAGTATCCGAATTGTAATGCTACACCTTAGTACAGACATTTGTTTTCAGAACTCGTTGTGTCCTTCGATAAACCGAAGCAACGAGGGAACGGGATGACTTGTAAATCTTTCAGATTTATGGACGGATGCGTTTAATTTCCCTCTCATAAATTTATTTCGGATTTTGATTTACAAACATTGGAAAAGTGCATCGATGTATCGGTATTTCTTTATTATTAAAGAGATTACATATGTAATTAAAAGTATCCGAATTGTAATTTACTTATGATACATTGTATCTCCACATCCCAGAGATATTCGATGCATCGAAAAACGACCGAGATAAAAGCAGGAAGTAAAGTAGACATATTTATCTTTATTATAAATGAAGTTTGCTTTGTTGTAAGATTATGAATCCATTTTGAAGTATACCGGATCTAAAATTTCCTTGATTCGGGCAAAAAAAAAGTGGGGGCGGGACATGCCTCAGAAGTACCCAATCATGTTACCTTAACAATTATGTGCTCCGGAAACTAACAGACTGCTTCCTGTGCGTTGCATTATGGTGTGTAGCAACGCGAGGGAAGTACAGCAACTTATATTCCTCTTCTCACATGCAGCAACCACGGAGGCAATGCCTGGAGTTAGCGATAATGGCGGATCACAGTCCCTCTTCGATGAGAGTGAAGGCATGAACCAAAGCTACGTGGCTTCGGAAGCTTCAGCAATGGGTGAGGAACACTTTTAAAGTTATGCTAGCAGGGCTGGCCATTTTATCAAAACGTCTACTAGTCGGATTATTAGGAATGTCATGTAAATCATATCCTTACAGACCATGGTAATGTATTTTAAACATAAACAATGTAAATTACTGCCTTTTAAATAAATTATTTTAATTTCAGAATACCAATCAACAGACGGTTGTGAACCATCCACATCTGGCTGTTCTTCTTCCCAGAGTCCCCAAACAATATTACCTGAACGGCTTGGTAAAAAAGGTATGTTCATTTCCGATCTAGAGATTTTAAACCTTTATAGAAATAATTACCTTTATTAACCGGACTACTATCACTGAGTGATTATGCACACCTAAACGATTAGGTGAGTAATAAAACACTGAGCTATTAAAACTAACTTAATTTGAATAATTGAGCAAGCTGCCGTGCGGTTTACTCTGTAAATACTAATATTACATTAAAATACTTTAAATTCTTGAATTATTAACATCTCTAATGTTAAATATTTTTTTTTAAATTTTCAATATACAGATTTGATAATGGATAAATTTGTACACTGCATAACAATTAATGTTAAATTATCCTTATTAACTACAGACTCTGCGGGAACAACAAACTATGAAGCCACGCTTGATCCTGCAACCAGACTTGCATTACTAAGGAAAAGGAAGCAGAGATCTACAGCAGCAGCACGCCTGGACAACACACTTACTGGTTTTGTGGACTGGGTTAAGGCTTCGGATGATAGAAAAGAATCTACACTAAATTCTTGGAACCACCAGGATATGATGTTCCAGAAACAGGTTATTGACAATCTAAGGGTGGCTTCAGATTCACTTGCTAAACTAACCCAATTTTTAACCAATCAAGGGGCAAAAAAAAAGGTTAACATGGAAGGAGAAAAAAACCATAATGAACAACTCACTAAGAACCGGACTGAAATCCTGCTCTCTAATGGTTCCCCAAACACTGATCATGTACAGAACAGTGATTCTGATTGTGATACAACGGGGACCAGTGGCTCAGAAACTGCCTCTGAGCAGGAGAGTGATACTGAATGCTCAGTATCACTCCTGCCCTCTACGTCTTCAGGTTCCCTTATTTCTTTTGGTAAACCAAAAAAGGGAGCAACAGTTCAGGGAAGCAAACCAGGGGAAAAAATTATGCAGGACCACAAGAAAAGACCAATGACTAGTACTCAGAAACAGGGAGCAGTAGAACCACATTTCCCTGTGTCACCGTATTTGATTGTAAAGCAGGAAAGTGGTAGTGAAAACATTGTGCCCAGAAAATTAACCACACCAAAAAGAAGACGTATCAAGAAGAAAATATTTTCACCCTAGTTGCTTACTTATTCTATTTTGAGTAAATATGTGAACATGCCAAGGTTGGGAGTAGGGACAGAACACCCAGGCCATGATTTTTAATTGGAAAATTGCTGAACTGCTTCACATTTGAAGCAAATTTAGTTACAATTAAAAGCAATAACTGCAGGAAAACACTAATCTACCTCTGTAAGGCATGATTTTCAAGGAAATTTAAATTCACTGTGTATTCTCCTCCTCAACTTATCCAAAATGAACTAACCCAGAGTACATAAGAAACAGAAACTTTGATGATTTTTTTAAGAAACTGTTTTATTTCTATCAACTGAATAGGCAAAGTATAGGTTTGTGCACTTTTATGTTATTTTGAGTACTATAAAGTAAGATTTATGAGAGGAGGAGCTGCCCTCTACTAGTTCTAACAATGAATGCTACTCTCCTGTGCAGGTAACACTGGCCTGTGGTCTTTTACAAGACAACAAGACTAATACTTTCACAGCACATAAAAGCTGTAAAGTACTTTTTAGGCAGTGGCTATTAGAAGAAATAATGTTCATTGCTAATCAGATTGCTCAACAGATTAATATATTCATTCCAACTATAACCTAAGAGACTAGGATTTTCAGTGGTTTTCTGTGTCCAGGTTAAAGGAATTACGTGTGAGGCTTCATATTCTTCGGCCTCATACATACAGAAACCTTTTTTAAACAATACAACTAGAACAGCATGTTAATTGCTTCAATTAGTACCGTATCATGTCTTAAAATTGCTCAAAGTGCACAAAGTAGAACACCAGAAAACTAAAAGTATTCAGCCGTTATATTTTCTTAGGAGATTATTTATAAATAAAACTTGTAAATATTGCTAACACAGTAACATTAAGGCACAAAAGGATAACCCCAGGGAACGTTGCTGGGTACAACATCAGTCCTTTAACACGTGAGTCAATGGAATATTTTGGCACAGGAGAACCAGTGTACATCCCCTAAATTGTCCAATAACCCCAAAAAAAGGCTTCATCGCCTTCGGCGTCTTCTCCTGGCTGGAGGTGCTCCTCTGTTTCCTGCAAGCACGATTTCTTCAAGAGCAGCTATCCTCTCTATTGCCTCTTGAAGAGCAGCAACCCAGTTCTGATGTTCTGCGCGGGTCACTGGTTGCTGCATAATGTCCAGCGGTTGATCCTCTTGTAGTTCTGAAAAGAAGAAAAAGATATTTATCTTTTGTAAATTAACGGTCTATTATGTGTACACACCTTAGTGAGGCCCACAAATGACTTTTACACACCTTCATTCTCAACCTGCTGTTCCTGAACGTTGCCTGGAACATTCGCCAATCCCTGTTCTTCGTGACCTGCACCTTGATTTGCTTCCCCTTGACCCTCATGGACCACTGGTGGTTGGAAATCATGGGCCATTGCCTGTTCCTCGTCCTCATCTGTGTCATTGGCCTGCTGCTCCAAATCTTCCCTTCTGTTTGGGTGCCTTGGAGGCCTTAGAGCACCACCCCTGTTGCCATGCCTCCTTCCTGGTCCAGCTCCTATTGAGACATAAGTGGGAAATAGTTTTATATTTCTATTGTTCACTGCAACTCTAAGATGTCCTTGTCAGAAGTTTTATTTCTATATATCTGTTCTAAAGCTTTGTTGTTTCTCCTTTTTATCCAGGATATTTACTAGAGGGTAACAGTTTTAAAGGGAATGTTTTTAAATGTCACTTCAGCTATTTATTGGGAGCAGACCATCTTTTAATATTTTAGCCTGCTTTGCCGTTTGCTGATCTAGAGTTTCAGCATAATTACATCAAATCTAGACTTTAAACCAAATTATATTGGCCCTTAATACTACTCAGATTACACTTTTAGATATTTAAACATGTCATACGTAATTCAAAAGTAGTAACGTTTTTAAAAGAAAGTTTGTATAACTTACCCAAAGGAAAAAGATGTTGAGGGTCAGGCCTTCCAGCTTGATTCCACAATTCCAATAATTGAGGCCAAAAAGCTGTTTGCTGTTCCTCTGCTGCATTCTCTCCAAAATAAAACAATGCCCTATTGAAATTTTGTCTAATAGTTTTAAATTTAGATCTAATTTGATTGGCATTCCGGGCATAGTTTAGCCTTGCCAGTTCTCTAGCAGCCTGTCTGAAAGCCTGCTGGTTTCCTCTTTGGTGGAGATGAAACAGAACTGGGCCCATTTCATTGTCAATAAAGAAATCCAGCAGACTGGACACCTCCGCCTCCGTCCAGAACCGGCCCCTCCCTCCCTCCATCTCCACAGAAAAGCCCTGGTTATCTTCTGACAAGAAAAATAATTTTTTCCCTGCACAACTGCTCTCTAAGTAACTCCTAACTCTCCACGAGTGGCTGGGAAAAGTTGAGGGGTTCTTATAAGGTTTGTCCTAGGGATCCTGCACATTTCTCTGGAAAATGAAACTAATTTTAACCAATAGGATTAAGGGTCACCGTAGAGTTCACTTGCCAGGTGCCTAGCAGTATGTTTATCTGGCCCTTTACATTGGTAACTTAAATTACTGCAATAATGTACCTGGAGTTGTGATTTAAAAAGATGCATTTGTCCTATTGCAAGGAATATTAGTAGATTTTACAATGCTTTTGTTTAAGAATACTTTTATTTAGCAGGAACAGTTAACTGTGCTATTTTGCAGAGCTCATGCAAAACACCTACAAATTGATCAGTTCAACCCAGCAACGTTGGTTGAAGGTCAGGAATGGAAACATTTTCTAGCTAGTGCTAAGAGTTGGCCATTGTTCCTGGAGGAAAATGGGTGGAGTTTGTAATTGGCAGGCTCCAAGAAGGCCAGCACCTGCCTGCAGATAGCGAGGCTCTTTTGTTCGGAGCCTGATGGCCAGAGAAAGGTGAAAAGTTCATGGCTCAGGACTGACCATAACGAACAATCTTGGAATGTACCACTTCTAATGTTGATCACTATTGGGGATGTTTATTTGTTGTTATAGTTCGTTGTTACAGTTATATTTTGTATTATTGCATTAAATGGTTATCACAATAAAGTTACAACATTCATGAATCGATAAGCACATGGACTGTTTGTTTGAAAAGTTTTATCAGTAGCTGCTGTTATAATCAGCACTATGGAATATTCCTGATCTGCTGAAAGGGAAGCATACTCATATCAGCTTTTCGATACAGCGGTTTCAAAATGTCCGCATAAAAAATGATTAGCTGTACCGAACCAGGACATTGGTATAACCTTTGAGTTCTACAACTACAATAGTGTTTTTAAATATTATTTTGCCCTAAAGAATGGGGGGAGATCCAGCAATGGTTTTCCTATGGCCAATGCTATTAATTCTTCGTCTGCAGGGAGGATGGGGCAGTTTGTATTTTTGGCAGTGAACCCATATCC
>JAHTLZ010000237.1:0-39673 GCA_023846285.1 Phrynocephalus versicolor
AACCCGAACCCGAACCCGAACCCGAACCCGAACCCGAACCCGAACCTGAACCCGAACCCTCACCCTAACCCTAACAATAACCCTAACCCTAACCCTAACCCTAACCCTAACCCTAAACTCTAGCCCTAAACCCTAACCCTAACCCTAACCCTAACCCTAACCCTAACCCTAACCCTAACCCTAACCCTAACCCTAGATTTGTTTTTTATGTTTGGCCAATGATGGTGTGCCTTTGAAGCCCTGGTTGTCTGGTATATTGGAGTCACACCACCTATTTCCTATTATTTATTATTGGTTATTAATAGACTATAATGGATTGCAATGGAAACCAGTGAATGGAAATATGTATTGTAACATACTAGTTTAAGACTATTGCCGAGCTAACCTTATATTTGCCAAACCAGACAGGTCTCTCTAGTGCAGAAATTGGCTTTTTGTATCTGGACCACCCTTAAATCATTAAACAAATATTAATATGTGAAAATGGAAAGGGGAGTGAGATTACTAGCCTGAAATGTTACTCTGTCTGACCTCCTAGAGGAATATACTAGCCAAGAATAAACATTTCTGAACACACTATGAAAATGAGAGACCAAGATATAACTCTCCTTTTTTATTAGCCCATTAAGTATTAGTCTCAACCATATTGAGACATTTGAAATTAGATAGGATATCTTAAGTCAAACTTACTATCTTCACCCTTCGTAATAGATGAAAATAGATATAAATGTATGCCTGACATATATTGAGCTAGACAAATAGACTTTAAAGTGCCTAGCAAAATGAAGAAGTAAGATTAAATAGGCTAGCTTAATGCTGTACTTCATTATTTTCGCGTTTTGTACTAGATGCAGATGGGGATAAGTAACAAATACAATGATGGAAAAGAAGCATGTAAAGGTGGAATATTCTAAACACTTGGGCTGGAATACTGGGAAAATACTTGTATTTGAACTATGCAACACGGCAACACACAATCAATGTCTCTGCTTTACCTTGTTTATGTTTAAAAATTCAATAAAATATTTTTTAAAAGAATCCTATCCTCATAGTCATACTGTACCAACAGTATCCATTGTAATGGGAGGGGAAGGGGCCAAAATAGCATCCACAGGGCCAGTGACAATTACAGTAGCTAAATCAGAGAGGATCTGAGTGACTTTGCCTGCAAACTATGGTGTAAATTCCTCACAATGACTTATTGAGGCGCAATCTTATTCGTTTTGGTGAGGCATGTATTAAGCCACGGAGTAGCAAGGCACTGAATCTTTGGCTTGAAAACAGAGATGAACACTGCTCCTAGAGTCGGACATGAATAGCATGCATGTGCAGGGGGAACCTTTACCTTTACCATGCTCTTGGGCCGCCACAGAATCAATGCTTTTGAGCTGTGGTACTGGAGGAGAGTCTTGTGAGTCCCCTGGACTGCAAGGAGATCAAACCTATCCATCCTGAAAGAAATCAACCCCAAATGTTCACTGGAAGGACAGATTTTGAAGCTTAGGCTCCAGTAATTTGGCCACCTCAGGAGGAGAGAGGAGTCCTTGGAAAAGTCTCTGGTGTTGGGAAAGATTGAAGGCAAAAGGAAAAGAGGACGGCAGAGAATGAGATGGTTGGACGGTGTCATCGATGCAACCAATATGAATTTAACCAAACTCCGGAAGTGGAAGATAGGAAGGCCTGGCGAGCTCTGGTCCATGGGGTCACGAAGAGTTGGACATGACTGAACAACTGAACAACTGAACAACTGAACAACTGAACAACAACAACAACAACAACAAACAACAACAACAACAACAACAACAACAACATGTTCTTGGGCTAGGGGTTGGCTGGAGTGGTTTTTTGATATGCTGCACTTTATTAGGCCCATCAGATGTCATCTTCTGGATGCACTACAGGTGAACATAACCAGCCTAAACCTCTACCACACAAGGCTTCATGCTTTACTCTACCCTTTGGCTTCTGAGATCTATGCTTGCACCTGAAGCTGTTCATGCCAAGGGCATGATGCTGCCACAGAGGCAAATTCAGTAATTTGTCCATACTTTACAGGTGCATTCAAACTAAAAATGCAAATTAGATAAATGTAATGGAATCTCTGCAGATTTTGCATTTGGCAAGAAGCACTTCGCAGTTTACATCCTTTTCCATTCAATCACCTTGTGGAACATATTAAAGCATTTCCTATAATAAACAGCAACATGGCAGAGCATGAGATTGGCTTCCTTTGCCTTTTGCAATGGCAGAAGAACAGTATTGTGAAATCATTAAGGGACCACTGATATTCACTTGATGTCCAACTGTTAAGTTAGGTGGGTCCAAGAATATACATGCACAAACAATAAAAAGGCCACAACTTTATTGATCACATCAGTAGTCATTCTGGCCAAGGTATTGGACTGGATACAAACTCACTGGGGAACCGAAATGCCCCCCACCTCAATTCAGGCCACCATCTCCCTATGAGACCACCTGCTTGGCAGTTACTTCTGGTGACCACACAGATGTAAGCTGTGGCTCCCGGTCAACCAGGGGCAGGGGCAAATCTCCCCCCTTAGCTGAGGCAGACCTGTGCCCCCATCCCTGGTACTACATGCCGGGATTTCTCCCCAATCAGGATAGACAGGTAATATGGGGTAACAAACATACTTCACAATAAGAAGCTATACCAGGAATATGCAACTAGATATGACAGAAACCAGGGCCAAGCTGATTGCTGTTTAAAGAGGTGGATGCTGGGTAGTAGTGGTGTCTAACAGTTGTTAGACACAGAGGCAAATATAGTAATTTGCCTATACTCACCAGATGCATCCAAACTCAACAATGCAAAATGCAAACTGGATGTGTGTAATGGGATCTTTCCAGATTTTGCATTTTCCTTATTTCAACTAGTAAGAAGCATTTCACAGTTACATCCCTTCCTATTCAGTTATCTTGTGGGACATGTTAAAAGATTTCTTACGATAATACAGCAGCATAGCAGAACATGAGATGGGGTTCTGCTGCGTTTTGCGTGGCAGAACAAAAACAACACTAATTAGCCTGGCCGTTTTTAGGATTCCTGAGACAGACATTGTATCTACAGCTACCTTGTATCCACACCTCTCCCCTCAGGGAATTAAAACTAAAAACCACAGGCCAGACATGATCACCATGGAAAATGTGCTCACAGGAACCAATCAGCAGTTGGCAGTCAGGAGAACAGCTAGTTAATGACAGCCAATCATCCAGTAGGGCAGGTAAGCAGAGCTACACAATTAAGAGGGACAGGGCAGTTAAAGGGACAGAGTACAATTCAAACAAGCTCCTTATCAAGATGGTGCAAAACTCATTGCAGCACTAGGTGCTGTCTGTACTCTGGGAAGGCTAAAACCAGGGTTCCTCAATCTACAGCCAGCGGGCTGGATCCAGCCCACCAGGGTCTTGAATCTGGTCTGCCGGCCATTGCAAAAAACCCCACTTGCCCCTCCCCCCACTTGAGCTGAAATCTTGGGTCCCGGCTATTGCCTGTAGGACATCTTCAGAACCAGAAGTAGTGCTTGAGCATCTGGCTGCTGAAGCATCATAGGTTTAAAAGAGCCATGTGTTATTCTTATTCTTCTCCAGGGTCTACATTGGCTGCCCATTTGTTTCCGGGCCCAATTCAAGGTGTTGGTTCTGACCTTTAAAGCCCTAAACAGCTCAGGACCAGGTTATCTAAGAGACTGCCTACTTCCATATAATCCGGTCCGGCCCCTTTGGTCATCGGAGAAGACCCTTTTACAAGTACCGCCACCTAGGGAAGTGCGAGGGGTGGTGGCAAGAAATAGGGCCTTCTCAGTAGTGGCACTGGTACTATGGAATTCCCTCCCCTTTGAGTTAAGAACTGCCTCCTCTCTTGAAATTTTCAAGCGAGGCCTTAAGACTTACTTATTTAAGCAAGCCTTCTGAGCCTCCAGCCTTTACAAATTTTTTATATCTTACTTTTTTAGTCTTATTGGCTCGAGAGCTTTTTAAACCCAGCTGCAGCTATTGTTTTTTAATCTTTTTTCTTTTTGTATTATACTGTATAGTATTTTATAGTATTTATAGGTATTGTGTTGTTTTTACATTGTATTGTTTTCATTGTACTATTTTGAATTTGTTGTAAGCTGCCTTGGGTCCCTTTGGGGAGAAAGGTGGCATAAAAAGAAAGTTGTTGTTGTTGTTGTTGTTGTTGTTGTTGATGATGATGATGATGATGTCCAAAGTCCAGCCCACTGGGTGGATCCAGCCCGCAAACCCATTTTGATTGTCCCACGGATGTCCAGCCTGCCCCTCCCTCCCCCCTTTCACCCTCCCCATGCACAGACCTCCTCATACCCATGTTGAGCCCACAGCAAGCTATTCCTGCTGTATGCTGCTGGGCCTCAGAATTATTCCCAATAAAGAGTCCAGCAGGAGAGAGATCCAGGAAAAATACTGCTTTTATTGGGCCCAATAAAGAGAACAGTAGGCAAACATCCCACCCAGAACAGTGTTGAGATATTCCGCCCCCAAGACAAAATGGAGACACATTTTATTCTTTCCTTTTCCCTCCCTCCAAGGTGGTGCCTCCCCTGGAGGTGGGCAGGGGCAGTCTTCGGGGATAGTCCAATAGATGCAGTCCGGAGGTTGGTCCAGGGGTGGTCCTGGGTGGTCTCAAGGCGTTCCTGGTGATGTGGGGCTGGGCATCTGCCCAGGTGTGCCTGGCCTAATCTGTCCCTTAATGGGCCATCAGGGGTGTGACAATGATAAGAGGGAGCAAGGTATTGCTTTGGGGTCTTGGCAAATAGAGAAAATCAGTAAATCAATGGGAGGGGGAGCAGTGAGTCAACAAGCAACATGAACAACTCAATGGGAACCCAAGGTATCAATAGAATAAGCCTGAAAGCTGCTAGACAGAGTTCCTGGTGGATGTGGAAACAATAGACTGCCTCAGGCTGGGGTTAATCCTTGTTGCCTACGTGCCAGTGATGTCTTGGAGAAATGGATTCCATCTAGAGATTCGGCTCTCTTGACTTGTGGCTTCTGGAAGATGCAGCCATGCCAAAGAGTCACCGTTTCCCTCCTTCTCTCCCCATGGTTCTTGCCCAAGATGGTGGTCCCAATCATAGAGAATGGGGGGTACCCAGGAAAACATGGTGGGGTGAGAGGTTAAGAGGGCAGCAGGGGGGTGCCCTTCTAGCTCAAGGTGGCAGGGAGGGGAAGGCAAGAGCGGGGGAGAAATCTACTGGAGGGGGAGAAGGAGAATCCAGGTGTGTATGGAGTTTTGTCAGTAGCTTAGGCTCTTCAGGGTCTGGATCTGCTCCCCTCGTCTTGTCCAGATTGTTAGATTATGATTTCTGCCACAAAATGCACCCAATTCTCTTAATTGAATTTAGATAGAGGGAAATAGCCAATTTAGGGTAGTCCCTTCTTCGATCTGGCTGGTTTGTGCACTCTGAATCAATTGTTGCAATGCACTGTGTGCCAGAAGCACACTGTTTGAATTAATATCTCCCATGGGGAGCAGGGTCGCAGGGTAGCATTGGACCTCCAGTAGCCTCTCTTTTGCTCCAATACTGCACTAACAGCATGTGGGGCATAAAGAGTCAGCTTACTTGCTCCTTGACTTTGGCTCTGCAGTTGCCCTTTTTTCCTAGGACACACTGTCCAACCCCTGACATTCTGGTCCAGTTGTTTGGACAGATAGGCTGGTGGCCTCCACAAGCTCCCTTTCATGTGAGTCAGGTATACCCCAAGTCAGAGCTTCGATAAGCTTGATCTTTAGCTTCTGGAATGCATTCCACATCTCTTTACTTGACCCAACCCTTTCACCCGTCTGCGTTAGTCCCTCAAATAGGGGTTTAGCCAATTGTACAAGGTCAAAGATCCAAACATGACAATAACCAGCCATTCCTAAGAAGGCCCTCCATTTCCTTTTTGGTTTAAATAAGCTGAGGTATAAAACCTCAGTCTGCACAATGTATGCATTGCTTTGGGAACTTTGCCAATAGGTGAAAATCAAATAACAATCCCATTGCCATTTCTACAGAGGCAGGGAATTCCCTGGATAAACTTGAGTGAACCAGTGGATATAGTCTATCTGGATTTTCAAAAGGCTTTTGACACAGTCCCTCACCAAAGGCTGCTGAGAAAATTGCACAGTCAGGGGATAAGAGGACAGGTCCTCTTATGGATTGAGAACTGGGTGAGATCCCGGAAACAAAGAGTAGGTGTCAATGGGAAATTTTCACAATGGAGAGAAGTGAAAAGCGGTGTGCCCCAGGGATCTGTCCTGGGACCGGTGCTTTTCAATCTGTTCATTAATGACCTGGAGACAGGGATAAACAGTGAGGTGGCCAAGTTTGCAGATGACACAAAACTTTTCCGTGTGGTGAAACCCAGAGAAGATTGTGAAGAGCTCCAGAAGGATCTCTCCAAACTGGGGGAATGGGCTGAGAAATGGCTAATGCATTTTAATGTAACCAAATGTAAAGTAATGCATATTGGGGCAAAAAATCCAAACTTTATCTATCAACTCATGGGCTCTGAGTTATCCCTGACGGATCAGGAAAGAGATCTTGGTGTGTTGGTGGACAGCTCCATGAAGGTGTTTCCCCAATGTGGGGCAGCTGTGAAGAAGGCCAATTCCATGCTAGGGATTATCAAAAAGGGGACTGAAAATAAAAACAGCCAACATGATAATGCCATTATACAAAACAATAGTAAGGCCGCACCTGGAGTATTGTGTACAATTCTGGTCACCGCATCTCAAGAAAGACATAGTGGAACTGGAAAAGGTGCAGAAGAGAGCGACTAAAATGATTACTGGGCTGGGGCACCTCCCTTATGAAGAAAGGCTAAAACATTTGGGCCTCTTTAGTCTGGAAAAAAGGCGCTTGAGGGGGGTTATGATTGAGACATACAAAATAATGCAGGGTATGAGTAAAGTGGATAGAGGGAAGCACTTCTCCCTCTCACAAAATACCAGAACTAGGGGACATCCACTCAAAATGAGAGCTGGGAGAGTAAGAACTGACAAAAGAAAATATTTTTTCACCCAGCGCGTTGTAAGTCTATGGAACTCCCTGCCACACAATGTGGTGATGGCATCTGGCCTGGATGCCTTCAAAAGGGGATTGGACAGATTCCTGGAGGAAAAGTCCATCACAGGTTACAAACCATGATGGAGAAACCAGGGTACTTCAAGGGCCAGATGCAGGGGAGTGGTATCAGGAGACAGCTATCTAGTCTCATGCGCTCCCAAACACATCTGGTGGGGCCGCTGTGAGATACAGGAAGCTGGACTGGATGGGCCTTTAGCCTGATCCAGCATGGCTCTTCTTATGTTCTTATGTTCTAAACTCTCCAATTGGGGACTGATTCCTTTGGTTCCATTCTGAACTGAGGAAACAAAAACATTTTTAGCAAATAGGCACCAAGTTCAGTAGTTTTATGGGACTGAGTCAGCTGTTTCAGGGATAAAACAATGTTAGGTTCCAAACCAAATTCAAATTCCAGATAAACCAATCTTGCAGCTGGAGGCTCTACATTTTTCCCCTGGATCGAGAGGCTTACTATTCAGCAGTAGCTCCCTGGGGGGTGTAAGAGGAGGGATTTAGAGAGAGAGAGAGAGAGAGGAACACTTGGGCACACCACGTCTCACCATGCCTGGTTGAGGATAAGACAGGGCTGCAATCTGACCTCTGGTTCAGGTGACTGTGGTTAGTTCCTCGTCCCCAGGTGGATGAAACAAGGGGGGTCACTCTGGGGTTGGGTGTGGGGGTCTGATGGTCTCTTTGCCTCCCGATCTTTAGGTGGTGGGTCAGTCTTTTCCCTGGAATGGTGGGCCCAAGATCCCACTCCTTCTATCTTCACAGCTGTTGGGGTGCTGAGGATGACTTGGTGTGTTGGGGGGGGGTGACCATTTCGCCTCCGAGCAGCTGGGATGCAGCTCTTCCACCATTGCCCAGTCTCCTGGGTGGAACTCGACTGGGGGGAGTCTCTCCGAGGAGGGATGGCTGCCACGACCTGCTGAGAGAGGGAAGAGAAAACCCCCCTCCAACTCCCAGAAGTGTGCAGGCAGAGACTGGTTTTTAGGGTTGGGTCTTGGGGCTAGAGCAACAAAAGGGACACCCATGGGAAAGTTTGAAAAGGGATATAGAAGTGCTGTTTCCTGCTCTGGGGAAATAGGAATGAGAAAGTTCTGTTTTTTTCCTGGCAATCCTGGGGAGGGGTGGGTTTGGCCAGACACACCTCCCTCCCCACTTTTTCAAGACAGTGGTGTGTTTAGTGCATGTGTCTGCAGTGGACGATGACCACCTCCCCAGAGAGGAGAAGGGCAGACATGAGCTGATCTAGCAATGAAGCAATTTTTTATTTTTTTATTTTTGAGGGACTTTCCATTCGCCCCTTCCCAAAACCCCAAGCTTTCCATAAGGCAGCATGGGTGTGTATGCTAACCCGCTGCCCTGTTGCCAATTTGGCAGTGGCGGTGAGAATTTTTCCTGCAGTTGTTGGGCAAAAAACCTGAGGAGGAAGGAACCGCTGGATGATGGGAACCTAAGCATGAGAGGAGTCAAAAGGAGGGGAGTCAAAAGGAGGGGGGCAACTGGGTGCCTCACCACATGGGCAATGATCTTGATAGAGAGGAGCCCCAGAAAAGCTGGGAGAAGGAACACATGGGCACCTGGGAAGGAGGACCCACAACACCATTGAACCTGGGATTCATTCCAGCAATGGCCACAAAAGGGAAACAAAGAACAAGGCCCAACAGTTGCCATGAGTTCCCCAGGCTGCTCAAATCTTCCAGAACACAGCCCGGCCACTCATGCAGGGAGCTCTGCCCTAGAAAGGCGAACACAGGGTGGGGGTGGGGGGTTGTGTGCAACTGAGGGACCCAGTGGAGGCTCCTGTTAGACCGTACAGTGGGTCTGAAAGTGGGAAGTAGCCCTCTCCCCCTTTTCACATCAAGGTCAGAATGGAGCATACACACATGGGGGAGCAGGGGGGAAACACATGCCTTCTTTTCCTAAAATGGAGAGGGCAAATAAACATTAGGGCCACTTTTTGGGCCCTGCTAGGGAAAAACATTGGAATATTAAAACGTTAAATACACACATGCCGGAAGGAGGGGGGCACCCCTATCACCCATGCACAGCTTAAAACAGTCCAGCACACAGAGGGAGTAAGGGGGCATCTAGCATGGACACACACACACACACTCACGCACCCCGATCTTGCTGCCCGGACAGAGAGCACACTCTGCAGAAGCTCAGAGGCACTCTCGCTCTCCACCCCAGGGAGGGGAAAAAGAAGGGGAAAAGGGCGCTGGGAAAAGGGGGGGTGTCGCCACCCCCCAGGCTTCCACAGGAAGGGAGGAGACAAAAGGCAGCACTGCGCTCCCGGCCACCACCAGAGCAAGTGATCAGAGGCAGATCCACTCTGCACCCCCCCCCATTTTGGGAAGAGTAGGAGGGCACATCCACACGGCCCTGCGCGCTCCCATGTGCTCTCCACACATACACACACACACACACAACGAAAACGAGGAAGTATAACAGCCAAGGTAAGGGAGAGGGCAGAAATTACAGACACACATTGGCACACAGATTCACACACACACAAAAAAAACATTCATTCAATGCCCCCCCAAAGGGGAAGCAGATAACGTGCCCCCCTTTTTCAATAAAACAAAAACAGTGAAGGCAACTCCTGAGCATCTCAGCAAGCTACCCCAGAAAAATTCAACTAGGCAGGCGTTGCGCCTCCCTTATTTTAATCAAATATAGATGGACAGATGGATAGATAGATAGAAAGATAGACAGATATATAGATAGATAGATAGTATCTTGTACAAAGGAATCTTGTGGTCTCTTGTACAAAGGAACCACTTTGCTCCAAATGAAACTATGTTAAGCAAATTCTCCTCTATACAAATTCCCATAGGAATGCACCAAAAATGGAGCAATCCCATTTCTATGCTGCATGGATTCTCCCCATAGGCGACCACATTAAGCCAATTTCCCCTATCTCCGGAACTTTTATGTTGTACAAATCTTATGCTACACAAGCTGTTTGTCACACAAGGGTCCACTGTAGATAGATAGATAGGTAGGAAGGGAGGGGAGAGGAGAGAGAGAGGGGGGTGAAGAAACCTCACCTTCCCTTTTTGCGACTGGAGCTGAACAATTCTCTCTGTTGGCGAGGGACATCGTTCGACCCCCGCCCCCGCCCCCCCCCCCCCGGCCCCCTTGGCTATTTTCAGAGTAACCAGGTCCACATATTTCCATGCAGCCTCCTTGTAAGGATGCCTCCCCTGGATTTAGTGGTATTGATCCGAGGGGCAAAAAGGTTAATTTATGTACACAATTAGCCCCTGGGACCTGGCACAGGAATATTGTCTTGCGCGCGGGGGGGGCGTGTGTCCCGGGTGCCCAGGTTTTCTGAGAAGAAGGGCTCTGGGCTTTCTTTGGGCATTCCAACCATCTGGTCAGTTCTGGAGACAGAAGTGAGGCCCCCTCGGGTGCTAGCATTCAGATTCCCTTGGGGCTGAGATATGGGGGTGAGGAAGGCTGGTGGCCTGCTAGCGCCCCCTTCCAAAGATGATGGGGATGGGGTCAGGCTGGTGGTGAGTCAGCCGGCACAGGAGGGGGACGGACGGAGAAAGCCTTCCCCCCTCCAGACAGGATCTTTTGGATGGTTGGGCTTGCATTTGGTGGTGCTAAGGATGCAAGTTCCCCCAACCTTGGACAAACTGGGGTTCAAGGCTGTCCTGCTGGCAAATGCCTGCCTCTCTGCCCAGATTGTAAAATATATGGAGGTATGGCAGTTCCAATAGGTGGTGATTCTGCCATAGATATCGCTCCATGTCATGGAGGATTCCTCCTAAAGAAGCCCCCTCCTGTGGCCATCGGGGGGGGGGGAATCCTAGCCAAGGTGGCACAATGGCCATTGTTTCTCTGCAGAGTTTTGCTAGCTTAGTCTTCTTACTCTTTTTTCTTATTTTATTTTATTTATCTGGACCAGTTTAAGGCAGAAAAGTGGTCCAGGGCACACGTAACATGTAAAGGGGGTCTTTTAGGCTCCAGCGGGAGGAGATTTTGTTGCCCATCGCAGCTGCTTTAAACCCTAACGGCCAAATCAACCTAACCAAAAACAAAAAACCAACCTGGGGAAAGTTGCTCGGCATGCCCGGCGCTCTAAATAGCCCAGGATCTCACGTCGGGAACTCGTCAGATCCCTTTCCTACTCAGGTTGCTTGTCCCACACGAAATCACACAGATTCTGCTGCCTCAGAATCCTCCCCCCAACCTAGGTCCAACCTGGCACTTGGGGACACACTCAAAGTTTGGGAATACCACCCCCCCAAACTCACAAACTCTTTCACACAGACGGGGTTGGCCTGCCCCCCCCCACACACTCTCAGATTCCGGCACGTCCCGCGCTTCCAAAGTGCCAACTTCTCACCAATTCCAGTGCCTCCAGTTCCGATCCAAGCCCGAACTTCCAATTTGTCTGATGCTGCGATGGATTCTCTCCTCCTCTGATCCCTAGCCGAGAAGGATGTCTCTCACCTGTCCATTCAGAGCTGGAAAGGGTCTGCCAGGTAATGTGCAACTGCCCTCTTTCCAGCAAGTGGCTGGTGGCACCAAAGAGGAAAGCTACACAACCCCTGGTTTCACCTCCAGCTGCGTGGAAGGGAAGCTCCCAAAACGGGGCCAAAAAGAGTTTGGGGCGGCCCATGGAGTGTTTGGGGAGATTAACCCTTCCTCCTGGCTGGCTCGCCATTATTTTGAGTCCACAGCAGGCTGTTCCTGCTGTATGCTGCTGGGCCTCAGAATTATTCCCAATAAAGAGTCCAGCAGGAGAGAGATCCAGGAAAAATACTGCTTTTATTGGGCCCAATAAAGAGAACAGTAGGCAAACATCCCACCCAGAACAGTGTTGAGATATTCCGCCCCCAAGACAAAATGGAGGCACATTTTATTCTTTCCTTTTCCCTCCCTCCAAGGTGGTGCCTCCCCTGGAGGTGGGCAGGGGCAGTCTTCGGGGATAGTCCAATAGATGCAGTCCGGAGGTTGGTCCAGGGGTGGTCCTGGGCGGTCTCAAGGTGTTCCTGGTGATGTGGGGCTGGGCATCTGCCCAGGTGTGCCTGGCCTAATCTGTCCCTTAATGGGCCATCAGGGGTGTGACAATGATAAGGGGGAGCAGGGTATTGTTTTGGGGTCTTGGCAAATAGAGAAAATCAGTAAATCAATGGGAGGGGGAGCAGTGAGTCAACAAGCAACATGAACAACTCAATGGGAACCCAAGGTATCAATAGAATAAGCCTGGAAGCTGCTAGACAGAGTTCCTGGTGGATGTGGAAACAATAGACTGCCTCAGGCTGGGGTTAATCCTTGTTGCCTATGTGCCAGTGATGTCTTGGAGAAATGGATTCCATCTAGAGATTCGGCTCTCTTGACCTGTGGCTTCTGGAAGATGCAGCCATGCCAAAGAGTCACCATTTTCCTCCTTCTCTCCCCATGGTTCTTGCCCAAGATGGTGGTCCCAAACATAGAGAACGGGGGGGGGGGTACCCAGGAAAACATGGTGGGGTGAGAGGTTAAGAGGGCAGCAGGGGGGTGCCCTTCTAGCTCAAGGTGACGGGGAGGGGAAGGCAAGAGGGGGGGGAGAAATCTAGTGGAGGGGGAGAAGGACAATCCAGGTGTGTATCGAGTTTTGTCAGTAGCTTAGGCTCTTCAGGGTCTATGGTGAATGATGTTGTTGTATTTCAATTAATCAAAGCCTCCTGGTTCAGCAACAGTGCCGCTCAAGCTGGGAAAAGAGCAGCTTGCCTATTATTTCTATGGGAAAGTTCCAATTTGTTTGGGGTTTTCGTGTGGTGCTTCTGCATGGTATGGGGTGCGGTTTTGGGGTGTTGGGAACCCCAAAAGCATCTTGTAAAATATTTCATTATGCCCAATTATGACAACACCCAGGCCAAAGCAGCAGGAAAGGGTGAGGCAGTGGCCAAGGGAGCTCTGGGCATAATTGCGAGCACCCTCAGCCCACCACGAAGTCGGAGGAGTGGAGGCACTGCCTCAGCCGTCCTCCCTAAGATGGCGGTGTGTGGCTGAGGCATGAAAGGGGTGAGCCCACTTCAGAGGCAGCAGCAGAGGCCCTTCTTTTCCTCCTCCTCCTCCTCCTCCTCCTCCTTCACTACCATTTCTGCCCACCCCCGCCTGCTGGTCATCAGAACCGTCATTGCTGCTGGCCTGCCTGGGCTATGTTGGCGAGGGCTGCAGCTGCATCCCACCTCTTGCTCCTCCCTATCCTGGTCCCTGCCCAAGCGTGCCTGACCAGCCACCTGGTGGAGGATGCTGCCAGGGGGGCTGGGAACCAGATGCCCTGCCATGGGAGCCAGGGGCCCAGCACCAGCAGCATCGTCCATGTCGCTGAAGCAGACCGTGACCGCCACAACTACAGCTCCTGCCAGAGCAGGACTCATGCCTGCCCCTTTCTCATGGCAGTCCCGCCGTGGCAGCCTGGGCCCAAGGGGCACCGCGCACGGAGGGAAGGCAGACAAGAAGAGGCCGGCCAGCCTACAATGAGCCCACGAGCCCACCGGGCAGCCCAGGGTGGAGAAAGGGGTGGTGGGCGGGTGACTCCCTTGCTGCCTATTTTAGTCAAAGCTGCCATGATGCACAGCAGCAGCAAGAATGGATGCCGGGAGAGTGGACAAGCTTGAAGTGAACAATGCAGTGAAGGTAAGGGTGATGCGGAGGGAAAAGAACGACCAGAGCCAACCTAGAGGGGCTCCTCGGGCAGCAAGGCGAGGCACGGCCGACCTCCCACCGAAGTAATTCACATACAAAGAGAGAGCGGCACGTAAAGGGGTGCCAGGTGCTGCACATCACTGCCCTTCTCCCCTCTCTTGCCATATACAGACACCCTCCACAGCCCAGCACTGCCACATCCTTATGTGACGGGGGAGCTTTCTCTTGATGTGCCCAGAGAGACCTCCTTCACCCTATTGGTGCTGGTCTGAGCTGTGAGAAGGCACCCAGAGCCCTCTTGGAGGGAAGAGAGCCTGCCTTTGTCTCCTCTCCTTGGGGTGGGGCAAGCAGGAGGCCGGGCAGGTGTGGAGCATGCACTTTGGGCACCACTGTGTCACCCTGTCTCCTGCCCCAGGGAAGGAGGAGGGGAAAGCTGCCCTCCTGAGCCCTTTCCGCCAGTGAAGGGCAGGAGGAAGGAGAGAGGGAGGGATAGCCAGTGGTAAGGAGGAGGAGGTGGGTGGGTGGGTTTCACTGAGGGGTGGTAGCTGAGGTGTCCCTCAGAAAAAGAGCCCTGTTGTCACCCTTCACCCTCCACTCAAATGGAGAAGGCGCTGCCACTGCCTGAGCCATCGTCCCTAAAATGGGGGCGCGTGACTGAAGGGAGGAAGGAATGAACCCACTTCAGTAGCAGAGGCCCTTCTTTTCCTCTTCCTCCTCTTCCGCGCCCTCCACCACCACCATATCTGCCCATCTTCCTGATGCACCTCAAACCTCCTGCGGTCACCACCACCAGAGCAGGAGGAGTGCCTGCCCACCTGCAGGACTCATGTCTACCCCCTCCTCATGGTAGCCCTGTGAGAAGGAATGGCAAGTCAGCAGGCAAGCAGACTGGGCTGCCACCCACGAGAAAGGGGTGGAGGAGGCTGGCAGGCTGGCTGTGAGCCTGCCACCACTCGGGCAGGCAGAATAAGTGCCGCCACAACCCTCCCTCCTTTTCCCGTGGGGGGGTTATTAAAATAATTATGCATTATTTATATGCAAGTAAATGCAAGGAGAGCGGTCGGGGAGCGGGCGAGCAGGCAGATAAAAGAGCTTGGCTTGATTTGGTGGGGGAAAAGAGTAACGAGCCAGGGAGGGAGTGTGTAGGTGCTTGCAGAAGGGGACTCTGCAGTGTGGGTGTGTTTGTGTGTAGGGGGGGGTTGCGACAGTCCCTGTCCTCTGAAAAAAAGATGGGGGATTGGTTTGGGGAGGAACATGGCTTGCAAGGGTCAGTGGGTGGGGCTTGCAGTGGGGGGCGGGGGCAGGGGGGCAGCCACCAAATCTGGCCCTGCTTACAAAAAGTTTGGACACCCCTGGATTTTATAACATAGACTCTCTTGGATTTGAACCTGGTGACTTGTATCTGTTGGGTCACCGCCATTGCCTCTAGGCCGACCCCTCAACCAGAAGTAGACCTCGAGAATCTGACCTGCGTCTCTTCAGCCACTCGGACCTTCTACTTGCAATAATTTGGCTTTTCTGGGATTAAACTGCCCAGCCTCGTGAGTGAATGCGGGTGTTCTGCTGCTAAGCAAAATGGGGGACCCGAAACAGTCCTTGGAGTTGATACATGAGTCTTCCCAGCAGCAGGCAAAAGGCTTCCCCCTCCACTTCTGATATATTCAGAGAAAGAGGATTTGCTGCTGGAATCAGTTGGGAGCTGGAATCCCAGTCCAGGCACCAGCCTCTCTGTGGATTCAAGGGCCCCTTGAAGAGGAGAAGACCCGGCTGAGTGCCCACTTCCCACGTGCAGTGCCGGGGCTGCCTCTGTGGTGGGGCTGGTCAGGGAGAGAGTGACACCCCAGGCTTCCCTCCACCCCAGAGGGCCACTGGGAAGGGAGCCAGGGTGTGGAGGTCTGGGAAAAGAAATCCCAGCCTCTCCAGGCCAGTCTGGTCCAAAGGGCATTGCACCGAATGGACAGGTATAGGAATTTGTTCATTTTTTTTCAAACTATAGCCCAGTCCCCAACAGTGTCTGTGGGACAGTAACCCCCACCCCTGTTTAAAAAGTTTGAGGACCCCTGACTAAAATCCTCCTAGTCCACCTGGTGTGGTCAGAGAGCTCCCAAACCATCTCTCTCTCCCTCTCTCTCTCATATTTGCACCACAGTTTAAGAGAAACATTGACTAGAAAACAGGAGAATACAAGAAACATATCAGAAAAAGGGTAAACACAGACCAATGTGCCAAAGACACAACTCCAGTGAAAACCCAGCTATCTCCAGACACAAATTTCTCTACCCTGTCCCAATCCCATTATAGGGCCATGGGGCCAACATCACCAGATATGGTCTGAGATGGCACCAGAGGAAGAACTAGAGCAGAAATCTGTCCAAAAGAACCAGAGCTGTAATCTTGGAATGGTGGTGTTGGTGTATGATGTTGCAAACTGCTAGCTTATAACTGGTTCTTCATGCACCACAGTTTGCTTTTGTTTTTCCAGCTCAGAACTATAGAGGTAGGATGGACTGTCTGGAACCAGTAAAAAGTATCTGTTCTGACTTGGTATTGAATTTTCTTATGATGGAGCCTGCCTTACTGTTTTTCTTGAATGGAATCCTCCTATGAGCTGGCCTACACATTTGCAGCATATGTATGGTGACACAAGATGCAACAGAACAGGTAATAATCACAGAAGTTACTATTATTACTCATTTCTTTTCAGGGTGTCAGCACTCTCCCTTCTGTATAACCTCAGCATTTTCCTTGGCTTTTTTCATTATGCATGTTTCGGTCTTTTTTAAAGGTCATCTAGTGATCCAGTAGGCAGGTAAGTGTTGTAGGAAATGAATATAGAATCCCTCAAATGTAAAACTAGGCACTTACAGATGGTCCTTTTTGGTGCAGGATGGGGAGGCCTAAATACAATAATGTCAGTTCAGGTGCAAGATGCCATAAGTGTAATCCTTGCTTCCAAATGGCACAAAGAGAGAGAGGCAAGCTACTCATGGCTTTTTCGCAATATTTATATTCTGCTGAGAATGGGTACTGGAATGCTGTTCCAAAAGGCATTTTGTGGCTGGTGGCATTCATCCTCTCTAGTCGAATGGGTCTGATATCATTCCATGCTATAATGTTCCTGTTCAGGCCCATTGTGTTCCAATCTGGCAGATTTTGGTTAATGAATGAGCAATATTTTTAGGTTTGAGGACTGATTTTTTTGGGGGGGGATGTTTGCCCAGTACATTGCACTGTTTCTGGCACCATTTATTAAGAAGTCACCATTATGTTCTGTTCAGGCTTTTATCGAGTCTCAGCAATAATTCTTTTTCAGAAGCAGCTCAACTTCAGATCACCTTCAGCACACTAGAAGGAAACAGTGGGTAGGAGAGAAACCTTGACATGAGGTCCCACTCCAACCACATGAAGTCAAGGTTCATGTAAGATGAAAGCAAAGAAACCCACATGCCTTCTCTTCTCTTCAGTTCTCCTGAGTAGACAAGTACTCATTTTTATAGAGCAGGTGCCAGGACCCTGCCTGTCACAGAACCTGACTCTGAGGGGTTAAATGGTGAAGAGCTGCTGGAGGAGCCTTGCAGCTCAAATCAGCAGGCAGCTGGGTCTGATGACTCAGCTGAAAACACATCTTCTCCTCCTAGAAGTACCATGAGCAGGATTCTGCAAAGATGTGCTACCAGAAGAGCTAGGGAAATGGTCTTTGATGCTAGATGGGGAATCAGGTTGGGAAGCCCTGAGTACTAGCAGAAGCCTTTCCAGAAGTAAGGTTGTGTTCCCTGTTTTGGGATAAAGCTGGTAAGCTCACCTTGAGCTCTCTGTGGGAGCAACACATCATTTGAACTTGCAACCACGTTCCTGTCTGTGATCTTGGCTCTGTTTCCTGACTTCGGACTGGCTTCCTGGACAACGGCTTGATCTGTTCCCTTGGGTTTGGCATCTGGTTTCCATGAGATATTCTGGTTTTGACTTGGACTGTTAATTGCTGGGAGTTGGATTCTGTTATTTATCTGGCACTTGATTGTTAGCAAAGGACTTGAACTTGCCTGGCTTTCCACTAGAGATCTTGGCAAAGAACTGAACCCTGTTTGTGTGTGTGCTCTGTGTGTGGGACTTGACAGCAGGCCTGTCCAACAGGTAGACCGCAGGCTACTTGTAGCCCACGAGGGGTTAAAAAGTAGCCCACCGGCCATCAATAAAAAAGTGAGGGGATAAGTTTTCCACCCTTCCCTCCCCCACCCCAAGGACCACCACTGCCCCAGCAAAGTTCTGGGTCTCCCAGCCCACTGTCTCAGCCGAGCGGGGCAGTTCAAGGGCCATGGCACATTGAAATCTGTTCCCTCCAGAACAGATTAATTGGTTTTCAATGCACTCCTACTGCTGCTTTACTTACACAAGTTTTTACTTATGAGCATGTGCTTGGAACGGATAAAATTCGTAAGTAGAGATTTTAGTATAGTAGCCTTCAGGCACTTTGGGCCAGAAAAAGTAGACCTTGGAAAGATACATTCCTCACTAATAAGCCCACAGAAATTCTATCATTGCAATCATATACAACCATGGACCAAAAAGTAATGAAGTTTCGAAACAACGCCATGTTGATTTGTTTTAGCAATTGTTGGAGGAGCTTGGTTTGAGGCTTCCAAGTGCTTAGGCAGTTGCCACATGGTTAGGCAATTTGAATGCCAGGATCAATTTGAATGCCATCAGAGTTGGTGGACAATGTGGCAGTAATGGCTGCTGTGATGTGCCCCTCACACACACTGGTTTTCCCCTCGCTTCCACCACCAGATTAACTGGACACTTGTATGTATTTGAGAGAGAGAGTCACACCAGGTAATATAGTTTTAAAACAAACACAAAACATTTATTGGTTTACAATTAGATGATCAGTATTATGATAGCTTTAGCTGAATTTATTGTGTTGCAATCATGAGTTCTTATTTCCTTTATAAACCAGACCCTTTTCAGTGGCAGGATCTCCCACCTGATCAACTGACAATCTAAACTGACTCTCAGCTCTCTTAACTGAACTGAACTGACCTCCTCACAGCTCTAACACAAACTGAACTCCCCATCACCCATTAGGTTCCAATATATAACATTCTTAACCACTCCCACCAGCTTGGTGATTGGCTATTCAAAACACACTCAGGGATATTTATCCTTGTTTTACCCTTTTTGCCACATACATCCCCCCTTAATTAATTAATTTTAGGAGGGTAAACTTTCCAATCAGTTTGCCCACTTGAATTAAATTCCTGGAGTTACACTTACCAGTCAATATACCTTTACATATCCAGTAAACCTGTCTTGCAGTTCCCGGAACTCCGCGCTGCCGCGAGCCGGGAGTGTTTGACAGCTCTTACGATATATCGATATTTCGAAGGCTCCTGGCTTATCTCTTGAGCGGACCCCTCAGCTAATGGCCTTCCCAGAAAGATAAGTGTTTACTCAGGAACTTGTTTATGGCCTGGTATCTCCTGACACAGATTCAGGCTGGTATGCAGGCTTTAAGTTACACTCCGGTGGGGGGGAAAGGGTGAAACAGGGGACACAGCAAAGGAAGAGAGAAAAAACCAAAGTGCTGCCATTTTATTATACAATGGCAGTTATAGACTTTATTAAAATATCATTCCTATCAACATCATAATACTTACATTTACATTACATCACATTTTAATCGCTAAACACTATCACTATTGTATTTCATGGTACAGTAATATTATTACATTACCTTTAATATACATTACCTTACACCAATATAGCAACTGAACAATAAATTAAGTTTTTTCCATACATCAACATTAGACTAGCAATATCATATTATTATTATTTAAGTGTAAACTCTATAATTGCTGTCTTGTTCTTCTTGCATCCTTCAACTGATGACACAATATGATTAATGATGCCACTACCAGCAATTTAGGTTAAAAAGTCCAGTCCATGGGAAATCGAGGCCATCCTACTTTGTCCTTTGGTTAGCAACACCATCACTTTGCCACTCATCTCGGAACAGTTTTTTATAGTCCATCTCAGCATCGCTGACAAAACTTTTCTGGGTTCAACGAAGCGGTTGGATGATCTCCCAAATGAAATTTCTGGAACACGCCTCACCAGTATTTTCTTCAACTTTGTGCGATGACTAGTCCATATAGTTGTCAGTTTTAGGAACGCTGCCACTCTCCAACTCTGGATCCATGATGACACTCTGCACCAAGCCACCATTAGCACCAATAGTGCCACTATTGATGTTAGGTTTCCATAAATCATGATGAACAATATTGCAGCCTGTATAGTCTTTGCCAAATACAGTAATAGCTCAGACAACAAATGTATCTAATAACGAATTTTTCAGATAGTGAATGGAAATTTCCAGGTATAGGGCTACTTCAGATAGCGAATGTTCCCTATGGGCTGCCTCAGATAACAAATGTTTCATCATACCTTGGGGGGGAAGGATACCCAGAATGCATTGCACCCTCCATAATTTGTGGACGAATGGGAGGAGTTAGAGCTAGGAGTCAGTGGCCAGAAAGAAGGGTGTGTATGTGTTGTTTCAAGAAAGTTATAAATTTGCTTGCCTCTACTAGAAGGCAAGGGGGAAGAAATTAATTTTCAATTTTCCTTCTATGTCAGTAATTCGGTGACTGTTTGCTTCCCAGCTTCCCAGTTTGCAAACTGCCCATAAATCCTCTCTCTCACACACACACCTCCTACCAATCTCCTAATGAATCACCTTTTCTAACCATCCATAAACACTGCAAAGTATTTTAATTATACGTGCCCCAGCCAGGGCATCTTTCATTTCCTGCTTTTTGCTTTTAGAAATTATGGGGACTGTACCATCAGCAGCAAATGGGGAGGGGGGATTAAGTTGACAGCTCTAACCTTCTGGGAACCCTTTTGTCTCTTTGCATTTGGAGGAGGGAGGGTTGAGGAGGAAACCCAGACACTCAACTTATGTTGCATATTAATTATGGATCAAATCAGATTAAAGACATATTGAAGTTAAGAGCAGGGAATTTGAAGAGGCACCTTACAACATTAAAAGGCAACATTAAAGCTAAAAGAACACACAAACAGTTTAAAGAAAAAAATCCATTATGAGGGGTGAAAAGCAAAGTGGAGAACACTAGTGTTCTTATGAAATCAGTCAAATCAATCATGTATGGTAATCCATATAAACAGAAAGTCACATAGTAGGTAGTCCCTCATTCAAGGAAAGCTTGCCTGAAGAGGAAGGTCTTTGCGTGCTTCCAGAAAGACAGCATTGATGGGGCAGTCCTGGCCTCCAGCAGGAGGGAGTTCCAAAGTCTAGGAACAGCAACAGAGAAGGCCCTTTCATATGTTCTTATGAGACACACCACTGAAGGTCGCAGGATAGAGAGAAAGGCCTCTCCTGATGACCTTAGCATGTGAGTCAGTTCATACAGTATTATAACATAAGAATGTTCACAACATTTCAGTATCAACAAAGGTAGGACTATCAGAGTCTGATCACCTAACTGTGGTTATTTGTAATTATTGTAATTATTTTTACAGTAATTATTTTTAATATCTTTTCCCCCTCAGCAGATAAGTGAATCAGCAGATAAGGGGGGTCATACTGTTCTGTCCTGAAGGCAAACAACTCCCCTAGCGCGGGGGGGGGTGTCCCTCATTTTCAAACCCAAAACTTGATAAGTATTGCTTTCCCAGCATGTCCTCCTCGAAATGATAGCCTAGGTGGACTTCAAAGGGATTCTGCTTCATGGGCCACTGTCGACTGCAGGAGAGATCCAATCACATCAGAAACCTACTGCTATCTCCGAACTTAAGGTGCGAGGGAGAAGATGAAGCACTGACATAGGGGAGTCTACCACTCTGAGCCTCCATGGCCTTCAAAAGGACATCTAGCTTGGGAAGACCCCCACCTCACGAGCGCCCACCCATCACACCCATGCAAGAGTGTCATCCCACCAATCCTACCAAACCTATGTTCAAGGAGAGGTGGCGATGTCGACAAAGAGACCCACATGCCAGAGCAACAGGAAATGAAACTGCCCCTGAAACGAAGGCTCCGACAGCCACAAAGGTTGGAAGCATCAGACAGCCAAAAAATGAAGCTTGGACAAACACAGCCTCCAGCTGGTTGGATGGATGGGGGCAACAGCCACGATGAAAGTCACTGTCCCTCTGTGACTATTTCTGCTCTGTATTAAAGGCACGTCAACCACACCCACCAGCTCGTAATCCTGAGTTCCTGAAAGACGTGATAAGAATCAAAAACTCATGGAGGCTAAATAAGAGCTCAACAAAAAGTGAAAATAGAACAAAAATAAAATCCAGAAGGAATGAGAACTGAAAAATTAGGTGGAAATTTGGATAAAAATAACAACTGGATAAACAAAAATTAAAAAAATAAAAAAATAAAAATACTAATGCAGCAATGGCCTGGATGCCTTCAAAAGGGGATTGGACAGATTCCTGGAGGAAAAGTCCATCACAGGTTACAAACCATGATGGAGATGTGTAATCTCCAGGCTTAAAACCAGGGTACTTCAAGGGCCAGATGCAGAGGAGTGGTATCAGGAGACAGAGATCTAGTCTCGTGTGCTCCCAGACACATCTGGTGGGGCCACCGTGCGATTCAGGAAGCTGGACTAGATGGGCCTTTGGCCTGATCCAGCATGGCTCTTATTATGTTCTTATGTTCTTATGATCATGAGTAATAGTTGAAACCCCCATTGGGTAGATTAACAACAAGCCTCAGTATATTCTTGAAGGCTTTCATGGCTGGGATCTGATAGCTGTAGTGAGTTTTTTGGACTGTTTTGCTGTGTTCTGGAAGTTTTTCTTTCTGACGTTTCACCAGACTCTGTGGCCGGCATCTTCAGAGGGCAACGAGCTCAGGTTCTCCTACATAGGACAAGTTTCCCCTTTTCCACAACTTTAAAAAACCCTAGTCTCGCTCACTCTATACCATAGAGAACAGAGAGAACTAGTTCCCTGAGCTCCTTGCCTTCTGAAGATGCTGGCCACAGAGTCTGGCAAAACGTGAGGAAGAAAAACTCCCAGAACATGGCCAAACAGTCCAAAAAACTCACACCAGCTATGATAATAAAGATAGTAAAACTGAGAGAAAGAAGGGAGCAGCAGGATAAGATGGGAGCACCATCTTATCTCACTTGGAAGAAAGTGTATTATAGTATTCCTTCAGGTTTTTTCTTTGAGTATAAACATATTTTATCCTGTTTTCATGCTTTGTCCTCTTGCATAAATCTGTTTCCACTGCTTTTCATGCTCCATGCGATGTGAAGGTCTATGAATGAACTAGTCAGCATATTCTGCTTTTCCCAGTTGCAACAAAGTATCACAATGGTCACATGTGCAAGTGTATTTAGTAAATAATAAAAGAAAACTGGATATCTAGATAGGAATGTTTTGGTTGGCAGAGATTTAGTGGGAAATGCAACTGTCTTGAACTTGCTGTACGTCACCATACATACTGATTGTCCATCTGAATATTCACTCATCACAAACTATTGGATAGTTTCTTCTCTCTCTCTCTCTCTCTCTCTCTCACACACACACACACACACACACACACACACTTTTTTTCCTCTTGGGCACCAGGATTATGGATCTGCTATCATTTGTACATCTTTATGAAGCTCTCCATCTCAAATTTAAAATGTGAACAAACCAGGTTTTCATTTTGGGATTTGTCAGTAATAACATTATGGAGTGTGATGAAGGAAGTAGAGACAACAAAATATCAGAAACTAAAACTGCAATTTCTCTCGAGTTCACAATATGGCTTGCATAAACTATCATGCCCGCAAAATATATAAGGTAGAAGAAGATGAAGAACATTACATGTTTTATGACATTGACATGGACCTGTGTATTGAGATCCTTAACTCCACAGCCACTCTCCCTCATATTCCTTATATGCCTCCAAAGAGAGGCGAGTAGAACAATAGATGCTGTTATATTTATGAGAAAATTTATAGAGAAAATGCATAATTGTGGAAGAAGAAAAAGAGTGTTTATATCTTTGCAAACCTTTGTTTGGTTGGCAGCCATTGGCTGCATTCCAGTCATATTGCACCACTTCTTCTTATCATAGTAACTGATGGCTGAAGGAACAGAGAAGATCATGGAGATGGTTATGGACATTCCAAGCATTTTGAATGTGAGCACACTGATCCTTCTCTTCAGCCACAAGAAGAGACGATTGGGAAAGTTGGTGACCTTCATGCAATAGAAAACACTCAGCCATGTGTTGCACCAAAGACTGACTATATCAAAAAAGTACCAGGCAATGAACAAAATGTCATGTCTGCAACTGTTGAAGTAGTGCTCTGGAGAGATGAGACTCAGGACATAATTCATCAGGACAAAGAACTGCAACAGACATCTGGAGGTACTCAAAGCAGTTATGAGTTTGTTACAAACAACCATCCTTCTATTTTGGAGATAAAGGTACCCATTCACAAATGTGATAAATCCATTTATCAACACAGAAGTAATTACTACAGTTCCCATAATGGTCCAAGAAAGGACACCAAGTGGAGAGGTTAAGTCCAGCATCATTTGGATTATTGGGGAAAGTGTCTGGGATGAGGTACCTGTTTGGGCTTGTCCAGGTGTTTGTCGACTATGCAGTGGAGAAAACTCTGCTATTTGGGGCTTTTAAAATGTTCATACACACTCCAGTCCTGGCAGGAATGCAAATCTCAGAAGGATTCTGTTATTAATGATCCAAGCAGGTATCATGTCTCATATAAACACACCAAATGATTTGTGCCACTTTGTCTGCCTGCCCATGTAGAGTCACTTAAGTAAATTTGTTCTCTCTTATCTCACCTCAATATTTTACACTTTCTCATATATTTTTGTCCTTAGAGATTCTCCTAGTTAGATCCTCCATTCATCCCATGGGTTGTTTGAGACAAACGAAACATTATTGAAGAAAGTTACAGTTTGCATGGAAAGAAATTATATTAGGGGGAGATAAATTGTATTCTAAGTAAAAAAGTTACAATAACTCTACAAATTATAGGGTTAATTTACAACTTCCCCTCACTACACCAATCCACACTCCTTCAATTACCCCCACAGCCCCTTTGGAGCTTAATAACTCCATTCCCTGAAACCCAGAACTTTCCAAATTTCAAGGGGTTACAGGGGAGTACTTGAGGAAGCTCCCCTGCCATTTCCTCTAAATGTCAGCCATGGCGGCAAGCAGGGCTCCTCAAACTTTTTAAACAGGGGGCGGCCACTGTCTCTCAGACAGTTGGGGGCCAGACTATCGTTTGAGAAAAATATGAACAAAATCCTATGCACACTGTACCTGTTTCCCATAATTCTCTCAAATATTGCTGTTGTTTACTTAAGGGGGCAAATCCAGTCAACCATTTCAATGCTCTAGTCACCATGCCTGGTAAAACCACTTAAATACCTCAACTTGAAACCCTATTAGGGTCACCATAACTGTTTGGACTTGACAGCACATAACTGATTAATAGTTGTGCTTATGAAACAAAAACACATCCCTCATTTTTCTTTTATACTGTTGTAGGGTCACTGTTTAAAAACTGCCTTGAACCCATGCAATTTACTGTCACCAAGCCCCCCACCCTGTGTGTGTGTGTGTGTGTGTCTATATATGTGTCTATATATATATACATTCTTCCTATTAAAAGGTATCTCAGAATCTGAGAACTGCCGATAAGCCATCCCTCAGCTTTCCCATCATAGAGAATAGCACAGCCAGGTCTCCCAGTTTGAGTAGCTATAACCTGGTTATTTTATAGCAGCCCACAGCAGACTGCAATTCATAAAAGCTAATAAAGAAAAAGCCAGCTATGGACTCCAAAAAGTAGCTTGCTTCCTGGATCCCACTGCTTCACTCTGCATGGGAGATTTAACCCCTATGCCCCCAAGGGATCCCCAGAATGGTTGCACAAGAAAACTCCTCATACATAAGGGGAGGCCATTTATTCTGTCTTACATGTTCCTTCTCTGCTTTCACCCACATATGCCCCCCAGGTCCTGTGTCCACTATCTTTCCACTCTCCAAACCCATACCACCATTCTTCTGTTGCTTTGCTCCTGGCACGGAGACACCACCATCATAACACCACCAGATGAAGGGATCCATGGACCTCAACTGAAAGGAATCACCCCAGGTTACCTTGCCGCTATTACGGGAGCCGAGAGATGAAAGAGTCACGCCAAAGTTCAAAGAACGGAGAAAAGCTTTACTCTGCTGCAGCATGGCACTCAGCCGAATAGATTCGGTAAAAACTGAGGCAATTTACATCTGGAAACATACATGTTTTATAGATAAAGATCCCCTCTACATCCTTTCTTTATCGCAAACAAACAGGGAAACATCTGGGCTTAGAAAAACGGGCACAACACATCAAAGGCAGATCAAAGAGCTACATTGTTAGCACGTAGTTTGCAAATCATCTTGACAGTTTACCGAAACGGGAAGACATTAATTCTTGCACTCTTGCGCCATCTAGCCTTGCAATCCCGGAACTCTGCGCTTCTGCTGCCGGATAAGTTTGACAGTTGAAAGCGATCTATGGTGTTTCAACGGATTTCTGCCTATCTCATCCGCGGACTCTTCAGCTGGGGGGGCTTCTCACGAAGATAAGGACTTGCACAGTTGACAGTTTGTGGCTTGGCTTAACAGGATGCAGATTCAGGGAAATATGTTGTGCTTTGAGCCACAGTTCAATGTAGGGAGAAGGGGTGAATTAAGGGACACAGTTGAATCAAGGGATAGAATCAATATACTGCCACTTTATCTACAGTGACAGTCTCATAACTATAAGTTATATTAAAAACATATCTCTATCATTCCCTCCTCTTCAGAATGGACACTCACTTTGAGTCGTCCATCTGAACGGCCTCATAATCTTGCAACAAAGCTATCAACTTGGGAGCTGCTGTTTTCTCTACTACTCTTGAAATGGTTGACTGTACAAATCGCAATAAACAAGGAATACAGATCAAAAGAAATAAGAGAAGACATAAAGGAGCAATTAATAAACTTGCTATTGTTTTCATCCATATCTGAGGCATGTTGAGAAATTTCAAAAGGACTTCCTCTTAATTTGTCTACAGCATTTTCTACTGACCATGAATGGCTCCTTTTCTCACCATCTCGCACTTCTGCACGAGTAATTGTCAAATGAGTAACTGGATCCTTGCCAGGCCCATCAATTCCAAAAGCCATACACTTGAACAGAGGGATGTGTCTCACTGATGACCAAGCTGACATAATTTCCTTCTACCCTTCTAAACTGTGAAAGGTGGGGACAGCCTGGATACTTCCCAGCTGTAAAGGCATAAACACATCCCCATCCTGAACATAATTTGTTTGAACCACACGGTGTCCAAATTTCAGGACTGCCTGCTCTAGCACCTTCATGAGGGTAACACAAATACTTATGTTCAGACTTATATGCATTCACCCATGCTGCAGATCCACAGCGGGTTCCTAAGCCTTTTCCAAGGGCATCACAGGCATTAAACCATATTACTGCCCATCTGCCACTATGCTTTAGCACAGTAGTTGAATTCACATAGTACAGGGATCCTCCACCTTCTGGGTTATCTCTCCTGGGTACTTTTGGTTCTGGCTATTCCAGCCCAAACAGTATATCTAAATCTGATTGGGGTCTTAGGCTTATAACAGAGATATTCTCCAGATGTACTTTCACATATGTGGTACATCATATCTTGATTAAGACATGTGGTTCCAGCTTGCTTGCATTCTACTGGCTGCTGGGTAAAATATACCAAAGTGTTTACCACCTTATTTCCTTGACTAGCAGCAATAATACATGGGGCACATTCTTCTATACCTTCAGGTTAGGCAGCTGAGCAAACAGATATCAGGAACAAAAGAACAACTATTTCTGTTGATTTAGACATCCCACAAAATCTTTGCCTCCAATTATAACAGATTAATAACATACACAACATGTATAATGGAGATATAACGAACCAAACCCAGTCTGGGATATGAACCCACATAAGTGTTCAGGTCCCTTTAAGAATTTTGACAGCTGCGGAGCTTTTGACAGCTCGTGGAACGTTCGTTGACAGCTCGTAGAATGCCGTTTGACAGCTATTGCGCTACTGGCGCACTGTCTCGCTTGCCGCAGTATTTCAAGGAGCTTAAAGGGAAACACTGTTCAGCTTCAATGGAGAGAGAAACCAGTTACTTTTTGAAACATAGTCTCGCACTAAACAAATGTTATTTTAGCTTGTAGCTAAGATGAATCCGCTCGCCTTCCTTGTTGCAAACCCCCTCCCTCCTCTTCTTGTAGAGGGACGGATTCGAAAGGCGGGAAATTCAAAAACTGAAAGGAAAAAGTCAAATCTTCTGTTAAAAGAATCTTTTGTCACACACACAGACAGGAAGCCAATATTTTACTTTGACTTCCCTATGTCTGAAGTTACTTTCTTGAAGGTCAACTTCAAGCTGTCATCTGGGCTGGGATGCGAAGTCCACAGGTCTGGTCCCCTCTGGTCTGGCCGTCTTCGGTCCGGTCCTCTCCGTCTGGCGGTGTCAGATGCTGCTGGCTTCACACGTGTGTGGTGGATAAACCCAAGGGATGAATTCGCAGCGGCAACGGGGGGTGAACCTCACAGGGACCTTTGCAGTTCGGTTTCCACGAATGGTGCTGCCGTTCTTTGACCCAAATCGAATTCCCAACCTGGAAACAATGATGGGAAGTTTCCCCAGGATTCACCTGTGTAAGGAGAGACAAAAGCGGCCAAGCAATCTGCAGAATATAGGTCACAGAGACTATATCCATTTATCTCTATGCGTGATGATTCTGGAATCTGCACGCTGTGTGCAGATCTCAATGGGGCAATGAACTGCCTCCTAAAGACAAAAAAAAATCTCGCTCCTTCCATAGAGCTCTGTGTGCGTGCAGAGCCAGAAAAGCATGTTTTAAGTCTGTAAAGGTGTAAATGTCCTTCCCTTCTGCAAGTTCTAAAGCTTGGGTGAGGACGATCAACTGAGCTAAAGTTCCTAGGGGCAACTGTCTCGCTTCTTATGACAGTCTCTTCCAGTTCCATTATGGCATAACCTGCCCTCCTTGTCCCCTCAATTATTGAGCTGCTGCCATCTACAAACCAATGTTTCCACTTGGGATTTGGAGTGTCTCTGAGGTCAGGTCTGGATGAGTAAGTTTCATCCTAAAGAACAATTTTTGGCACTCAATCATTGCTGCTTGGGATAGGTGATGCCTTACTTTTGCATCTAAAAAGTGACAAATCCATGTGCCAGGTAATGCAATGTATTGACTGGCCAGACGTGAATTGGGCCGCCTTTTCCAAGGGCGCTTCCAGCGCTACAACTCCCCACATGCAAAACGGAAATCCTTGTTCAGCTAGGGTTGATTTTTCCTAACAAATATGCTATGGGCTGTTGCCAGCTGCCTAATGTGTAGCACAAAACTCCTTTTGTTACTTCGTTTTCCTCATCAGCATACAGATAAAAGGGGTTTCTCCGGGGTGGATGACCAAGGGCTGGCGCTGCTAACAAAGCCTGTTTGATATATAAGAAACTTTCTTGCTGTGCTAGTCTCCAGATAAAAGGATTGCCTTTAGCTCGTCTCGGAGCCGTATGATTTGGTTTTGCCGACAGGCTGAAATTGGGGAAACCATATTTTACAGAAGCCTGCCGCTTTTAAAAATCCACAGAGTTTCCCTTTGGCTCTTGGCGCTAGAATTTGAATGATTGCTTGCTTTCGCTTGGGCTGGCTGGGCAGACTGCCTCATTTGCATTCTAGTATGAAGTGAGCCTTGCTGCTAAAAGCCTAGGGCAAAAGAAAATTCCCTTGTTCCCCTTCGGCAAATTAGTTGTTAAGAGTCTCAGATCTTTTTGAACTTAGATTAGCTGCCTAATTAAGGAATGTGTGTATTGTGCTAAATCACGAGCAGATACATGAGTGAGGCTTCTCTAAGTTCCATTGTTAAACCTGCTTTGGAGCTACCGTTTTGCTTTGAAATGGAAAATTCTAATTATTAGACTGTCCCTTCACAGAATATGCAGGCTGAACCTTTTGGGTACGTCGCTTCAAAGACAAAAATTGTTTGAAAGGAACAGTTTTGAATGGAGGGAGGGGTTTGCTGGTTCATCGTAAAAAAATGTCTGTTTCCTCCCCTCCTTCGTTTTCTGAAGCCAAAAAGGGAAAGTTTTCAACAGCAAGATTTTTGCTCTTATGCTTTAGCAGAAATAAGTGAGAAAAAAATGTCCTGCTTAGGGATAAATCCGTTGATTGCTTTAAACAATTGACTCCCCTCCCTCTTTTTGGCCACAAAAGGCCTTAAGCGACAGCTTAGTGCCCCATCTCTTCTTTTAAGGAGGCACTGAAAAATTGTGTTAGTTTTTGGCTGGAAAAAAGGGAAGACCTTCTACTCATAGGTCTTCGCTTACTTAGCAAGCATTCAAATAGTCTCTAATTTTGTTGCCCCTAGATTTCTTTGACGTTTTGGGAAAAGTTCTTCCTATGGCACATGTTGTTAGCGCAAGCCAGATTCAAAGACCAACTTTTCAGCTTTTTGGGGCCAGTTTATTCCTTCGCTATGCATCCATTTCTCTAGTGGGTATGTTCAAATATAGGCGCTGTGTGCCCAAGCTTGGAAAATCTTTCTAAAAATTCGAAAAACACTATCACATTGCTTTTCCATCCCAAACGGGAGGCTGGATACGCTGATTTTGGTGGGTAAAATCCCACTCTCTCTTCCCCTTTCCTCCTATCTGCAGGGAGGCAAATTATTTATGGAAGTTATTAGTCATTTTAAAGCATCTTCTCACTTTCACTGGTGTTGTGATGGGAGGCTGGGCTTAGTTTCAGGATAACACATTTACATGAATGGTTTATTTCAGGAGGCTCCTGCTTACTTTGAAGTAACTACTTGCTTCAGTGTAAAAATATTTATTGGAGTCTTTTCCCTACTTTCCTTCTGTATTGGTGGCAGGGAATAACATTGTTCGTTCATTCTTGAGAATCTCCCTGTTTAAATTGATTGCCTTGTTATCTCAAATGTCCTTAGCTTCTTTTGGAGGGGAAAAGGCATTTGTGGGCAAGCAAATACCAAAGAAAAATGCCCTTTCGTGATGTCTTGTGCCTCTAGACAAGGCACAGGCTATTCTTAAATTACATTGCTTCTGGTAAGAAGACACAGGTTACGTTACGGAACTTCTGGGTCCTTTCTGAGTTGATGCTTAGGATCGCTGACCCTGCTTTCATTGAATCGTTGCTTGTGTTCTCAATTCTCCTTCCTATTCATTCATGCCCCCGTTCTTCTCCCCCTCTCATCTTCACCTCCTTTCCTCGTCTGTTCTCTTCTGGGGCGCACGGGGGTGGAGGCTTGGGTTTTGGGTGTAGTTTGTTCTAAAAAGTGATACTGAATCACCTTGTTTTTATTTAGATGCAGCTTGCTAGGTGATGTTTTAAACTGCTCGCTGCTCTTTTAGGGCATAGAATTTGCTTGAAAGGAGGAGGTGTTTTCTGGACGTTATTTACCTCCTAAATTCTACTACGGGACTTGATCTCTTAAGGAACTTCAGCCTTAGATGCCCTATGACGTTTTTATCTTAAAATGTCCCTTCGGCTGCTAAATTCCGTTGTGTAACAAGCCAGCTTAATTGGCACAAAGCATATCGAATGTCTCTTTCTTCTGAGTGCCTAAAAATATTCTTCTTAATGTCAATATTTCCTCTGGTTTTTAAAACAGCTGGCGGGGTCTTTGATTTGGTGGAATTTCATCCCCTATTTTAATTAACTAATCGTGTTCTTGCAGTTTCATACGCCTCTTGCTGGCAGGCTAAGATTGTTTTGTCCTTCTTGAGGGCTAGGATCTTAGCTTGGGGTGGTAATTCCCTGCAGCATTGGTTCCACGAGGGATTTTTCTTCACATTCCCTTTCCAAACTTCAATGTAGGGAATGTGTTCGGGGTAGTTTTTAAGAATTTTTATCCACAACTGTCTAATGATGCTTTCATTAAAAGATCCTTCTGCTGGCCAATCCGTCTGCAATATTGGCCACTCAATTTGACATAAAGTCTGCATCCTCTCTCTCTTTATCTTGATCCCAAAGTCATAATTTCTGATGGCCGCATGCCAATTTAAAAGGAAACAGTCCAATGGAGCTGTAGGCTTGGTGGAGTTTTGCCCCATGTTTTTAATGATTTTTGAACAGTGTTCCTAAATTCTCCCACACACTGCCACTTAACCCGCACCTGTACTTTTCACAAACAATTTCACACACGCACCACTCGATACTGACAGTGATCCGCTGGGTCGCCCACAGACGGAAACTGCACTGCCCGCACGTCGCTCGGTCAGAGGGACGCTAAGCCCTGACCTTCCACGCTCTCACACATTCATTGGGTCAGTGGCCACACAAATCGCCCACATTTCAAACCGCCTCCCAAACTAACTAGAATCCCACTGCCTAAAAAAGAACCTTTTTTTTTTTGCTAATCTACTTTGACAGCTAAGAGCTCCTTCCCACTGTCACACACCAAGTGGGTCCCCTGCCCCACTTATTACACATGAGATGTTAGAGCACTGCTCTTCTCCTCTCTTAAAAACCACAGAACCATCGTTCTGTTAACCTTTTACATACCAGGGGCTCAACCCCAAAACCCTAGGGAACTAGAGACAAATTCTCTCCCCACACCAGACCGGTCCCAAATCTTACCAAATTCCTCTAGAGGTCCTCTTTCCAGCTGGCCAGCACTTTTCTCCCCGAGCGGTACCGTCTCCGCCACCACGTTGAACGAGAAATTCCCCTTTTCAAAATGGAAAGGTGTGCACTGGAATTCTTGTCCACCGCTGGTTGTTCGGCACCGCTTGGCTTGGCCTCTCGCTCTAAAAAGGAAGGGCAATCCCGGCACGAGCCCCCAGATGAAAGGAATCACCCCGGGTTACCTTGCCGCTATTACGGGAGCTGAGAGATGAAAGAGTCACGCCAAAGTTCAAAGAACGGAGAAAAGCTTTACTCTGCTGCAGCATGGCACTCAGCCGAATAGATTCGGTAAAAACTGAGGCAATTTACATTTGGAAACATACATGTTTTATAGATAAAGATCCCCTCTACATCCTTTCTTTATCGCAAACAAACAGGGAAACATCTGGGCTTAGAAAAACGGGCACAACACATCAAAGGCAGATCAAAGAGCTACATTGTTAGCACGTAGTTTGCAAATCATCTTGACAGTTTATCGAAACGGGAAGACATTAATTCTTGCGCTCTTGCGCCATCTAGCCTTGCAATCCCGGAACTCTGCGCTTCTGCTGCCGGATAAGTTTGACAGTTGAAAGCGATCTATGGTGTTTCAACGGATTTCTACCTAGAAGCAGCTCTGCTGGCGACTTGCCCGTAGTAGTACACGGCGTCACATGCTGCAAGAACAACATTCGGGCAATGCGCGTTGACCAGTCACCCTCCATCAAGCGTGCAAGAGATCCTTTGGCTGTCTGCACCATGCGCTCAGCCTGCCCATTGGATGAGGGATGAAAAGGAGCTGAGGTGACCCCTCTTATGAAATTATCAGCCAGGAATGCCCTGAATTCTTGCGATACAAAGGCTGCTCCATTGTCTGTTCAGGTGGAACAATCCTAACAGAGGCTTGTGGTCAGTTTCATAATATGTTTAAAGTTTTCTATTCTTAACTAAGCAGACAGATTGACATTTCAGGCTGGTAATCTCGTTCCCCTTTCCCTTTCCACATCTTAATATTCATTTACTATTTTTATCGATGTCTGCCACCCCTCCTCTCCCCTCCCTCCTTCCCTCTTTTCCCGGGCGGCCGCAGGTGGTCGGGCGGAGGTGGCCGCGGGGGTGGGGGAAGGGGTGTGCTGCGCCGCTTGGCCTGGGGCAGGGGGCTTGGGCGCAGGACCGCCTCCTCCCCTCCCCCCCGACCACCCCGCACGGGGAATTCCCTCCCCCCCGCTCACCTCTTGCCGGAGCCCTGGAGGCTCCCGGCAGGCAAGAGGGCGCACTGGCGGCCTGCCCCGCCGGAAGAAACAGGACCATCCGCGGTGGCGGCCTGTCGCCCCTCCCCTCCCCTCCCCCTGACCACCCCACGCGGGGAATTCCCTTCCCCCCCGCTCACCTCTTGCCGGAGCCCCGGAGGCTTCCGGCAGGCAGGAGGGCGCACCAGCGGCCTGCCCCGCTGGAAGGAACAGGACCATCCGCGGCGGCAGCCTGTCGCCCCCTCCCCTCCCCTCCCCCCGACCACCCTGCGCGGGGAATTACCGTCTCCCCCGCTCACCTCTTGCCGGAGCCCTGGAGGCTCCCGGCAGGCAGGAGGGCGCACCGGCGGCCTGCCCCGCCGGAAGGAATAGGACCATCCGCGGCGGCAGCCTGTCACCTCTCCCCTCCCCTCCCCCCCGACCACCCCGCGCGGGGGATTCCCTTCCCCCCCGCTCACCTCTTGCCGGAGCCCCCTCGCCAGCTGGCTGCTGTCTCCCTCTCCTCCGCCGGCCGTCGGTTGCCAGCCCCTGCCATGGAGTCTTCTCCTCCTGACGGCAGGTAAAGCGAAGCCCGGCAGCGGCCCCGGGAAAGGGAGCGGAGGGAGAGCCCGCCATCCTCCACCCCCACCCCGTCAGAAGCAGCTCCGTCCGCCCCCCCTTGTTTCTCTCTCTCTCTCTCTCTCTCTCTCCACTCCCCCCTCTTCCCAGGCGGCCGCAGGTGGTGGGTGGAGGTGGCCGTGGGGGGGAGGGGGGCGGATTTTTTCCCATTGTACGGATTTTTCGTTGAACAAACCCTCCGTTATACGAGGGTCTACTGTAATTACTTATCTCCCCTCACACTTGAAGCCACCATTTCGTAAAGGGGGGTTAGAAAAGCTTGATGAGAACAGAAAAGCAGGATGTCCCAAAATATCTCTCCCGAGTGGTGAGTAAAGGCAAAGAAAAGAAGACTGTCTACTCACGGCAATAAGGTTTTGTAAAGTTAGGGTTATTTACATTCCGGCCACGACTGCGGGCTGCTCGCCCTAAGACGAGGGACTTCCCCCAGCAGGGAGATTAGGCTATTTCTGGAACTGTGAAGTCTGCTGCTGCATTTTTCCACAGTTCTCAGCTGCAGCCTCTCTTCGTCCCCCCCCCTACAAGGGGACTCACCCTTATTCAGAGTCCTGTTTATCTGGAGAAATTCAGAAGGCTTATCAAGGCGTCTCGCCACGGCAAACCGGAAGCCAGAAGTCCTCTGAAAAACATTTTAAACAGCGCCCGCTTTTCACCTCATCCGCCCTTGTTGTGTGTGTGTGGTGGTGGTGGGGAAACAGGTGCTGCTTAAAACAGTTGTGAAATAACTTTAGCATTAAACACTTCGAGGGCTGCTGGGACATAACCATTGCCTTCGTTATAAAAGAAGGGAGTTATAGACTGTGTTGTCAAACTTGCAAGGTTCAATGCTACTTTGCGGTGCTGTTGCCAGGTGTGTTTGTAATGGAACTGACTTCCTAGGTATTTAAAGTGTTTGACCTGTTCCAGTCTATTTCTTTTGAAAGTCCATTTGAGTGTTTTCCAAGATCTGACAAAAAACATAATTTTGGATTTACTGTAGTTTAGTTGCAGTTTGTGGTCTAACAAGTAATCAGCACACCTGCTTATTAATCGCTTTAGCCCTAGGCGCACCTGTAATAGAATTATAGTGTTGTCGGCAACTAGGTACCACAAGGGAACCTAGTTTAGGAGGATGACATTTGACCTACCTTAAACAGGGAGGTAAGTCATTCAAAAGAAATTAAATAGTGTAGGAGCTAAGACACATCCCTGTTTAACTCCCCTGTTGGAAGGTATTAGCTCAGATAGTTGTCCTGTCAGTAAACACACCTGGTAAGTGGTGTTGAAATATAAATTCCTAATCAGATGGAGTAATCTTTTATCTATCCCTAGATTATATAGCTTGCTCCAGAGTAAGGCCCTATCTATTGAGTCAAATGCACCCTTAAGATCTAGAAAGGACACATAAATGTGTCTTGCACTTGAAAAGCAAACATTTATTGTCTCTTTAATTTTAGACAGGGAGGGTTTTCTAAGGGCTGCACATCCTACTCTGTAGGTTGTGGAGCACCCACTGGTCCTTTGACTCTAGTCATTTTCTGCAGTTCTTACAGTGATCAAAAGTACTTGGAATCAACCTTCCAACTTGGCTTTGAACTTGGATTCCTTCCATGATGATTTGATCAGGACTCACTCTCCTGGCTGGAAGTTACGGACTACAAACTGCAATGGTGTTTGTGCAAGCAGTCCTGTTTCTGAGAAAAGACAAAAAAAAATATCTCAGCCCTAATGTCTAATTCTTTAAAAAAATGTATTCGCTTTCAAACACTTCCCCTAAATAAGGTAAACCAGACCACATCTCATAAGGAAGCACTCTCCTTAATTCACTCATATAGATAAATAAAATGAATAGAAATATATGTCACTCTATGTCTAACACTAAATAAAAATCATGGATTCAATTATTACAATGGTAAGAAGAATTCCAGTAAGCAAAGCTCTAAGCCGTTCCATGCAGAGGAATAACTTTTATGTATATCCTCTGTTAATTCTAACTTCCTAGTTTTCATAGTGTCAAAATAAAACAGAAAACACACAGCTTGCAAGCACATTGATTTTTCTAAGCATGGGTGGTCACTGTTTGACATTCCTTTAAAAATTAGACTAGTTACACATGCACAGATTTCAAAATCTTTATTTGATTCTGATGAACCCACTTAGGCTTGTCATTCAACTGTAGCAAATAAGAAGTAGGATAAATGCTACTGAAAATTTAAAAATTTAGACCGCAAAGTATGGACTTTGGGCTCCAAATGTTGAGATTCTTACTTTTCAATGGCCAGTAGTTGCTCCCTTAGATAAACCCCAAACCATTCTTATTCTTCTTTAAGTGTGATGTCCTCACTGAACATTGGTGATCAGAAGTATGATTTTTTTTAAATCTAAAGCTACTCTAAATAGAGAATCTGTACCTACTGTGAACCATTGACTTACATTCTTTTTGTTTTTTGTTTTTTGCTTTAGCCTTCTGCTGTCTCTAACAGAAGAGACAACATTTTAAAATTAAAATTATAAAACTACAATACAAAATGTAAAACAACAATATACAGTGAAGAGAAAATACATTGAACAAAATGGGACAAAAAACAAAAACAAAATTACAACTTTTATGGTACTAACCAGCCCATTTCCCTCCAGAAATACATTGAATCTTCTCCAGTGCATGGCCTTTACCTTTTTGAAATACATACCAACAGTTTATCGCATATTCCATTAAAATCATTAGACTTTCTCAAGCCTTTCCTAATTTTAATTTTACAAGTCAATTTTTCATTAATAGCCAGATTCCATAAATCCTTATACCATTCCTCTAATGTTATTTGGTTGTTGGATTTCCAATACAGTGGACCCTAATATAACAAATGGTTTGTATTGTTGGGGTTAAAAACTGTAGACTGAAGACTCTGAGACAAAAGTGAAGTATATAAAATAAAAATTATCTATTTCAGGGAAAGGGGTAAATGGGATATTCCTAATAAAGCAACAAAACACTAGCAGTACATACAAAAACATACCAAACAAAGTAACATAAGATAAGACGACGGCAGCGCTGGCAATGCCCAAAATCGTTAGGCAAACACGCATAGTCTGCCTCGCTCTGACAATCGGCATGGAGAGAGGGATAGAGTCAGTAACAGACTGCAGCAACTAGCAAGAGCTAAGATTAGCACAATTCTTCTGAGCATGGTGAAGCTATTCCTTTTGTAGGAGCCATACTATTTAAAGAGATATAACTTGCAGCCTTACAATTCCAAATCAGGTTCAGTTGACCATAACCCTATAATGTCTGAATATAGATCTTGCCATATTCCAACATGTATAACATAAAATCTGTACAACATTAAAAAATTCAGAGATAGGGGAAATTTGCTTAACAGAATCGCCTACGGGGCAAACATATTTTTACAACATAAAAATGTTCACAATTAGGAATTGCTCTGTTTCAAATGCATTTCTATGGGAAATATGTGTAAAGGAAAATTTGTTTAACATAATTTCATTTTGAACTAATTAATTCCTTTATTCAAGGTACCACTGTACTTGGCAAAAACTAACCTTGCAGTCATTACTGTATCATTATAATTACCGATTCCACCTACTCTTTCTTCAATTGTATATCCACAACATATTTAACAACGGCAATTGTGCGGACATTTGCATCTTTTCCCCTAATACTACTTGTATTTCATTAAAAACGAAAGTCCATTCCATTTTCATAAGAACATAAGAACATAAGAAGAGCCATTCTGGATCAGGCCAAAGGCCCATCTAGTCCAGCTTCCTGTATCTCACAGTGGCCCCACCAGATGCATTTGGGAGCGCAAGAGACTAGATATCTGTGTCCTGATACCACCCCCTGCTTTTGGCCCTTGAAGTACCCCAATTTTATTTATTTATTTATTTATTTATTTATATACCGCCCCATCTTCTGAGACGGAACTTGGGGCGGTGTACAATAAAAAGAAAAGAAACCACAGCACATCTCCATCATGGTTTGTAACCTGTGATGGACTTTTTCCTCCAGCCGAAACGGACCCGTCCCGAAAAACGACAACTCGAAAAAAAATTTTTCCAAGTCGTGCCCATCTCTAAGAATAACCCGTTCATGTCTGATGTTAAATATGTTGAAACTGTAGTTAGAAGAAAAACTTCGTTTGTTGTTGATGAACCAAATAAAAGTTCTGATTGTTCGTACCGAGAGATGCCTTCTTTAAAGTTTGAAGGGCGGGAAGCCTGGGCTAAGACTGAACCCTCATACATGGAAAAAGTTTTGTGTCATCCGCAAACTTATTCACCTCACTGCTTATCCCTGTCTCCAGGTCATTTATGAACAGATTGAAAAGCACCGGTCCCAGGACAGATCCCTGGGGCACACCGCTTTTCACCTGTCTCCATTGTGAAAATTGCCCATTGACACCTACTCTTTGTTTCCTGGATATCAACTAATTCTCAATCCATAAGAGCAGTGCTCCCCAACCTTTTTGTCCCCACGGACCAGTAAATGTTTGATGATTTTTCTGGGGCCCGGGGCTGGGGGTGGGGAGGGGGGGAGATGGGGGGTGGGGGGCAGGGGGGGCAGGGGAGGGTGTGGGGGAGCAGGGGGCAGGGGGGCTTGGCGTGTGTGCCTTGGGGGGGCACGGGAGCGGCGGCAGCGCTGGCCGGCTGGGGGCGTCCGGCGTGCCGCTCCCCCCCGCGCGCACGGGTGGGGTGGGGGGAGCCTGGGGCTCCTGGGCAGGCGGCCCCCGCCTCCTCCTCCTGTCGGCGGCAGCCGGCTGCGGCCTTCGGGCAGGCGAGCGGGAGGGGGAGGGGAGGGAGGCCGGTGGGGGGGGCGTCTCTGCGCTGGCCGGTTCCGCTTCCAAGGAGGGACCACCGCCTCCACACGCGCGCGCGCACATACACACACATACACACACGTTACAACTGCCGCCACCACCGCTCCTTCCCACCCAACCCACCCACCCGCAATAACCTCCCGCCATGCATGTCCCGTCGGGGGCGGGCGGGCAAGGCAGGCAAGGCAGCTGTGGAGCGCCCCGCCCGGCCACACGCGCCCCGGGACGGGCTTGGGACGGGCTGCGACGGGACCGTCCCGCCCCCCATCCCTTCTTCCCCCTCGGGCACCCACCGGTGTGCACTTTCCCGGCAAGGCTTCCTCCTCGCAATTGTCTGCCCAGGACCCAATCTCCTGGGCAGATGGTGCAAAGGATGGGCGGGCGGTGGGTGGGTGGGAAAGAGGGAGGGTGCGAGGGGTATGCATGATGGCGAGGAGCGACCTATCCAGCCCGCGGCCGAGCTGGCTGGCGAGTAGAGCGACCCCCTCCCCCCC
>JAHTLZ010000237.1:39713-68606 GCA_023846285.1 Phrynocephalus versicolor
AAGCACCGGTCCCAGGACAGATCCCTGGGGCACACCGCTTTTCACCTGTCTCCATTGTGAAAATTGCCCATTGACACCTACTCTTTGTTTCCTGGATATCAACTAATTCTCAATCCATAAGAGCAGTGCTCCCCAACCTTTTTGTCCCCACGGACCAGTAAATGTTTGATGATTTTTCTGGGGCCCGGGGCTGGGGGTGGGGAGGGGGGGAGATGGGGGGTGGGGGGCAGGGGGGGCAGGGGAGGGTGTGGGGGAGCAGGGGGCAGGGGGGCTTGGCGTGTGTGCCTTGGGGGGGCACGGGAGCGGCGGCAGCGCTGGCCGGCTGGGGGCGTCCGGCGTGCCGCTCCCCCCCGCGCGCACGGGTGGGGTGGGGGGGGAGCCTGGGGCTCCTGGGCAGGCGGCCCCCGCCTCCTCCTCCTGTCGGCGGCAGCCGGCTGCGGCCTTCGGGCAGGCGAGCGGGAGGGGGAGGGGAGGGAGGCCGGTGGGGGGGGCGTCTCTGCGCTGGCCGGTTCCGCTTCCAAGGAGGGACCACCGCCTCCACACGCGCGCGCGCACATACACACACATACACACACGTTACAACTGCCGCCACCACCGCTCCTTCCCACCCAACCCACCCACCCGCAATAACCTCCCGCCATGCATGTCCCGTCGGGGGCGGGCGGGCAAGGCAGGCAAGGCAGCTGTGGAGCGCCCCGCCCGGCCACGCGCGCCCCGGGACGGGCTTGGGACGGGCTGCGACGGGACCGTCCCGCCCCCCATCCCTTCTTCCCCCTCGGGCACCCACCGGTGTGCACTTTCCCGGCAAGGCTTCCTCCTCGCAATTGTCTGCCCAGGACCCAATCTCCTGGGCAGATGGTGCAAAGGATGGGCGGGCGGTGGGTGGGTGGGAAAGAGGGAGGGTGCGAGGGGTATGCATGATGGCGAGGAGCGACCTATCCAGCCCGCGGCCGAGCTGGCTGGCGAGTAGAGCGACCCCCTCCCCCCCAACTGTCCGCCCGCCCGCCCCACTCCCAGCGTGCCCAACCCCACCTTGGCACAGCCAGCTGGAGGGAGGAGGGCAGCCAGGCGATCGGCCGGGCAGAAGCGGTGGGGGGGGAGGGAGGGAGAGAGATGAGCATGGCAACTGCCAGAGGCACCCGGCGGGCATCCCCCCTCCCTCCCCCATCCCCCATCCCTGCCCGGCTCCCCTCGCCTGCCCCCCGGGAGGAAAGTTGGAGTGTGCGCCGGGCGGGCGGCGGGTAGCGGGGCGCCGCGCCCTCATGCCCGCCCAGAGAGAGGGGAACCGGGCGCGCGGCGGCTGGGGCGCCCCTCTCCGGCCTGGGACGCGGCCAGGCAGGCCAAGGGGGTGTGGAGCACGAGGAGGAGGAGGAGGAGGAGGAGGAGGAGGAGGAAGGCTCCTCTCCTCTCCGCCTCGCCCGGCCGGACAGCCCGCCCCGGAGCCGCAGCCGGGCCGAACAACAACGAGGAGGGCGCCGCTCGGTCGGCAACGGGACAAGCGCCCGGCCGGACTGCTCAGCCCGCTCGCTGGCCGGGCACAGCCTGCCCGCGGGACCCGGTCGGCCGGACGCCCCCCCCCTCCCGGCCCTGCGCCCTCCTCCTCCTGCCCGCCGGGCGCTTGCAGGGAAAGAAGAGGAGGAGGAAAGGGAGGCGGAACGGCGCCCCCAGCGCAGCTGCTGCTCCTGCTCCTGCCGTCGCCCTTGGCCGCTCCCGGGCCGCCTCCGTCTTGGGGGGAGGGGGGAGGGGGCCCGTCCGCTGCCCGCGCCTCGCCTGAGCTGGGGGCGGGGCGGCCGAACGAAGGGGGGGAGAGAGAGAGAAGGCGAGCAAGTGGCGGAGCGCTGCGCCCGCCTGCCCCACAGGACGGGGCGCGCTGGCAGGGAGGGAGGGAGGGAGGGAGGAATGGAAGGAGGGGGCGGAGGCCGGCGGCATGGACCAAGGTTTCTTTTCCCCACCACCACCCCAGCGTCCTGCCATCCGCCCAGCCCAATGCGGGAGGGGGGGAGGAGAGAGGCGAGTCGCCTTCTCCCCGTCCCAAAATCGGGGCACGCGCAAGCCCACCCCACCCCACCCCAGCCAGCCAGCCAGCGCCCCAGAGCCGCCGCCCCCACCCGACGCCTCCCCTTCTGCCTGGGGAAGTGGGACAAATGGGGGGGCGAGGGGGCAGGACGGGCAGAAAAAGAGAGAGAGAGAGAGGCGCTCTCCTCCTTTGGGCTGGAGGGAAGGAGGGCTGGCCGGCCCACCGGAGGCAGGGCAGGGCAGGCAAGCAGGGGCGCCTCCCTCCCTCCCTCTCCCTTGCACCCACCCCACGTGCGCCCCCTCCTCCCCGCCGGCCCCCGCGCGGAGGAGGAGGAGGAGGACGTGCCGCCGCCGCCGTGGCTGCTGGTGGTGGTGGTGGAGGAGGAGGGCGAGGAGGAGGAGGGGGCAGAGGAGGGAGGCAAAGGCAAAGGCGGCGGCTCCTCTTGCGCTCCTCCAGCCTTCCTCCTCCACGGCCACCCGCGGGAGAGAAGAGAAGGAGGTGGAGGGCGGCAGAGGAAAAGGGGAGGAGCCTCCCCGGCCTCCCCAGGCGGCCCGGTGCCGACTGGTCCACGGACCGGCACCGGTCCGCGGCCCGGGGGTTGGGGACCACCGCATAAGAGGACCTGCCCTCTTATCCCCTGACTGGGCAATTTTCTCAGCAGCCTTTGGTGAGGGATTGTGTCAAAAGCCTTCTGAAAATCAAGATAGACAATATCCACCCAAATCCACATGCCTCTTGACCTTTTCAGAGAATTCCAAAAGATTTGTCAGGCAAGACAGTTTGTTCAGCAAGGTTTGTTCTATGTGTTTAAGATTTTCTCTTGAATGAGGCTTTCTACCATCTTTCCGAGGACAGATGTAAGGCTAACCAGCCTGTAGTTTCCCAGGTGCCCCCTCCTTTCTTTGTAAAAAAGTGGTGAGACATCCGCTATCCTCCAGTCCTTTGGCACTGTGGACGTTTTGAGAGTCAAGTTGCAACTTGCACATATTCAAATTCCTTAAAAATGTTTAATGAAATTATTTCTGCCTTCATTTTAATTTTGTTGACATTTATTACATTTAATATAAGCCTGGTGAAATTTGCTATTTCTCTAAAAATTATAACTTGTTTGATCTTCTGTAATATAAATAATAAAACATTCATTCTTTTTTGTAATACTGCTACGTTCCTTAGCATCTTGGTTTATTAATTATAAGTTTATAAAAAGCTCCATGGTTCCTAGAATCCTTGAGCAGATTGGATCTTGCTTTATCTGGGAAGCTAAGCAGAGTCAGGCCTGGCTAGTACTTGGATTGGAGACCACAAGGGAATACCAGGTTCTGTAGGTGCCCGAAGTAGGAACTGGCAAACCACTCCAGTATTCCTGCCCAGAAAACTCCATGGACATGGGGCCACAAAGAGTCGGTCACGACTGTAACGACACAACAACATAATAAGCTCCAGGGGTCAGTGCAATTCTTAGTTGCTTTTGGAATTACTACAATCTTGGGAGGTTCCAAGATAACGCAATCTATTTCCTTTCCATCATTTTATTAACAGTAAACTGCAGTTTAACTACTAACACTTTTGCATCTCTACCCAAAGTCTTTCCCAGAGTTTTTCCTGTGTTTTATATTTTAATATTCTTTTACAAAGTCTGAAAGCCACCTTGAGCAATGCTTTGTAGTCAAAAGGTGGGGTATAAGTGTGGCTATTGTTGTTTATCTCATTGTTTGGGGCTTTATATGGTACCAAACTCTGTTCTTCAACCAACAAAAGGTAGAAAAGGTTTCCTATTTTTGGGATGGGAATATTTTCCAACAAGATGCAGTAGAGTCAAGTAATGACTTCCTGCTCAGGAATATGCTTTCAATCTGATTTCTTCATAGACAAACACACTAAATTCAGTCCATCAGTGCCAAGGTCAGGTATGAAGCATACAGTGCTTCAACCACATACAGAAAACAAACCAGGAAATAGAAGTGTCTGATAAATTTTACCTCTAGACGGCATGCAAAATATTACATCTGCTTTTTCATGTGATCATAGGAAACTTTAGGGGGAAAAGTCCTACAGGCTGAAAGTGACTTAAGGTGAAATGACATGATGAATTACCAGCATACTGAAGTTCACATTTGGAATGATCTAAAAGGTTTTGTTAGTCAAATTTCATTATGTCCATAATGTCACCTGAGTGGTAAGGAAATCATGTGGGTGGGTGATAAAAACAGAAATTTCCTGAGATTTGCATTCATCTCTGCATCATAATTTGACCGATTTAAAAGTCCCAAACAACAGAGTTTGCTCCTCTGGACATAAGACAAGAAAAAGGAGAGCCACAAAAAGATATGTCCTCTCAGACATTGCTTTCAGAAAGTGACAAACATGATCAGCCATATCCCTTATCCAATTGTCATAATTTTTTGGATCCTTTTAGGAATTCTATCTGTGGTTTCCTTTTTAGGAAATGGGTTTATTACAACTGTGATTGGTCACCAATGGCTTCAAATGGGGAAGATGGCTACTTGTGATTTCCTCTTGATCATCTTGAGCACCTCCAGATTTCTGCTGCTGTTGATTTCTATTTTGGGCTACCCAGCATATTTCAGCATTCCACAGTCCAACCTTTTTTCTTCCACTCTGACAGGCATGAACATTACCTGGTTCTTTTCCCACACAGTCAACCTCTGGTGTGCCACATGGCTCAGCATTTTCTATTGTGTGAAAGTCACCAACTTTCCCTGTCATCTCTTCTTCTGGATGAAAACAAGGATCAATGAGCTTGCACCCAGGCTGCTGGCAATGTCAGTTACTCTTTCCATGATTTTCTCTGTTCCTTCACTAATCTGTTATTTTGAGAATAACAAATCATGCAATCTAACAGAAACTCAGTCTGTGAATAGCTACCGAGGCATGTACCATGCTCCTCTTTCTCAGCAGTACTCTGTTCTTGCCATTAATTTCATCTTAAATGTAACAGCATCCATCCTTTTGCTCACTTCACTGTGGAGGCACACAAGGAATCTGAGGAAGAGTGGTATTGCTGTTAAGGATCTCACCATTCAAGTCCACATCAATGTCATGAAGTCTGTCCTGCTTTACCTCTTCTTTTATGTTTTGTATACCACAGGGATGATACTTGCTACAGGCAATTTTTTGGAGTTTGGAAAACCTGAACGTCTTATAGCTGAAATCTTTCTGTCTGCATTGTCTTCAGGACATTCTGCCATATTAATATTGTCTCATTCAAAACTGAAAAAAGCATCTACAGAAATTCTAAAAATCAGAGAATGGACTTTATGAAAGAAGCAGGTGTGTGTTTCTTGGTATCAGTCTTGGTATCAGCCAAACACAACTCTGTATGAATAGTAAATATCAAATATGTGGATGTAACTTAAAACCCCAAATGTGTTGACTACGAAGCTAACATCACATTTTTGTTGTGGATTATCTTCAAAATACATGAGTGTGCTAAAGGCTTCCATAGCACTTAATTCTTGGGATATTCTTTCAGCTCCTCGTGAAAACATATCAACACTGACACTTCCATCATTAGGTCACTTGGAAGAGAATTACTCATTGGAACAACTGCAACAACCAATACAGAAAATCTTTTCTCGCTCCTTACACCATTTGCTGCCCTGGAGCCATTCAAGAAACAGAAAAGGCTGTTTGTAGCCCTCTTTTCTTTTAACCTTATCTTTACTTAAGGCTTAATGTAACATTAAATTAAATCAAAAATCTTCACAAACTTAGAATCATAGAATCATAGAATTAAAGAGTTGGAAGAGACCTCATGGGCCATCGAGTCCAACCCCCTGCCAAGCAGGAACCCCTTCACAATATTTCCGACAGATGGCCATCCAGCCTCTGCTTAAATACCGTCAAAGAAGGAGACTCTACCACCCTCCGTGGCAGCATATTCCACTGCCGAATAGCTCTAACTGTCATGAAGTTCTTCCGAATGTTCAAATGGAATCTCTTTTCCTGTAGTTTGAAACCATTGCCCCGAGTCCTAGTTTCTGAAGCCATGGAGAACAAACCTGTTCCCTCTTCAATATGACATCCTTTCAAATATTTAAACATAGCTATCATATCCCCTCTCAGTCTTCTCTTTGATAGGCTAAACATTCCCAGTTCCCTAAGCCATTCTTCATAAGACATCTCTTCCAGGCCTTCAACCATCCTAGTCGCTCTCCTCTGCACTCGCTCGAGGTTGTCAACATCCTTTTTAAACTGAGGCGCACAGAACTGGACACAGTACTCCAGGTGGGGTCTGACCAGAGCAGAATAGAGTGGCACTATCACCTCCCTTGATCTAGACACTATGGTTCTGTTGATGCAACCAAGAATCGCATTGGCTTTCTTGGCCGCCGCATCACACTGCTGGCTCATGTCCACCAAGACACCCAAATCCCTTTCACAGGTACTATTCTCTAGCCAAGTGTCCCCCATCTTATATCTGTGCAATTCATTCTTTCTACCTAGATGTAGCACCCTACATTTCCCTCTGTTGAAATCCATTCCATTAGCTTTGGCCCAGACTTCTAATCTGTCAAGGTCCTTTTGGATTTTCATCCGATCCTCTAGGGAATTAGCAACCCCTCCCAATTTGGTATCATCTGCAAATTTAATTAGCATACTCTCTATTCCTTCCTCCAAGTCATTAATAAAGATATTGAAGAGCACTGGACCAAGAACAGAACCTTGGGGCACCCCACTGGTCACGTCTCTCCAAGACGATGAGAGGCCATTTATGATCACCCTTTGGGTGCGATCAGTCAACCAATTACAAATCCACCTAACAGTAGCACTATCTATCCCACTTCCTACTAACTTCTTAGCAAGAATACCAAGGGGAACCTTATCGAAGGCCTTGCTAAAGTCCAGATAAGCAATATCCACAGCATTCCCCTCGTCTACCATGCCTGTAATTCTATCAAAGAAAGAGATCAAATTAGTCTGGCATGACTTGTTTTTAAGAAACCCGTGTTGACTTTTTGTAATGACAGCATTGTTTGTTATTTCTTAATAATCTGTTCTAGGATCTTTCCGGGAATTGAAGTCAAGCTGACTGGGCGGTAATTATTTGGGTCCTCTTTTTTCCCCTTTTTGAAGATGGGGACAACATTAGCCCTCCTCCAGTCGATGGGGACTTCCCCTGTTCTCCAGGACTTCTCAAAAATTATTGCCAATGGTTCTGAAATTACTTCTGCCAGTTCTTTTAATATCCTTGGGCGTAATTTATCTGGCCCAAGAGACTTAAATTCATTTAATGTTTCCAGATGTTCCTGTACTACCTCCCTACCTATTATATGTTGCAATTCCCATCCTACCTCATCTACTCTTTGTCCCAGCGGATCTCTTTTTTCCTTTTGGGAGTAAACAGAGGCAAAAAAGGTGTTGAGTAGTTCTGCCTTTTCCTTGTCTTCTGTTAGTAACTGGTTATCACTGCCACGCAGAGAGCCTATCATTTCCTTATTTTTCCTTTTGCTGCGGACATAACTAAAGAAACCCTTTTTACTATCTTTAATCTTCCTGGCAAGTCTAAGTTTGTTTTGCGCTTTAGCTTTTTTTACCATCCCCCTGCATATATTAGCTGTTTGTTTATATTCCTCTTTGGTGCATTTCCCATTTTTCCATTCCTTGTACTTGTTTTTCTTTATAGTTAGCTGAGTTGAAAGTTCTTTAGTAAACCACTGTGGTTTCTTTAGACCTCTCCCATCTTTTCTTCTTGTTGGAACAGTTTTAAATTGTACCTTTAATATCTCGCTTTTCAGGAACTCCCATCCATCTTGGACTCCCTTCTCTTTCAGTGTTTCAGTCCATGGAATCACAGCCAATAATTCCCTAAGCTTACAAAAATTGGCTTTCTTAAAGTCCAGGATTCTTGTCTGACTATGCTTAGCTTCACCTTCCAACTGTATAACAAATTCCAAGAGGGCATGGTCACTTTTACCTAATGATCCCACCACTTCGACCCCATTTACAAGGTCCTCCTTATTGGTTAAGGCCAGATCTAATATGGTTTTGCCTCTGGTTGCCTCCTCTACCTTCTGGACCATGAAATTGTCTGCAAGGGCAGTAAGGAATTTGTTAGACCTTGCATTCCTAGCTGAGTAGGACTGCCAGCATATATCAGGATAGTTAAAATCCCCCATTACTACTACATCTCTCCCTTTTGACTGTGTGGCCATCTGCTCACAGAAGGCATCATCCCACTCCTCTGGCTGGCTTGGGGGTCTATAATGCTTGGTTAATTGCTGAAACATTTGAGACTGTCTTTTTACCTGGCGTTTCAAGGTGCTCAATTTTTGCTTGCGTAGTTCAGTACCTTTGGGTAATTCCTTGTCAATATCAGCATGGAGAGTTCTAAAATGACGCTAAAGATTTGAAGCCTTGAAATGTGATATCATAGTATTGCATATTAAACACAGCGCTTTCCCATTCCGTTCAATAAAGAAAGCATCTTCCCATTCTTCCAAAAATGTCCTGTGTTCATCTTCATATTTTCGTTTAGCTTTGCATTTTGCCATTTTGAGTGAGGGTAAAAATCCTGCAGTGATGGTGAGGGTGTGCTGCGTCCTCCACACTAAGAACTAACGGCAACATGTGACACAACATGTGACACACGGGTCCCCCTGCTCTCTGGCCCGTGCAGTTGTTTCAGAGGGATGGGAGACGTGATGACGCAGCCTGGGGGCGGGACTACGCGCTCGGAGATCTCTCCTCAGAGGTCCCTCCTCAGAAGCAGCATAACAAAATCCAAACTTGGCAAAGAGCCACAGTATATAAAACAATGATAAGAGGCAAAGAGCCGCATTCATTTTGGCCAGGAGCCGCCTGCGGCTCGAGAGCCGTGTGTTCGCCACCCCTACCTGAGTGCAAGCAGGTCAAGGGCCCTAACCAGGTGCATCACTCTCTCTGTTTTAGCCATCAGATTACTAATGATGTTAACCACGGCCTAGGCACTAGGCCCAAGGGGGAAACCCAGACGTTGGGCACCCGCGGGTCCTTGAAGGGGCCAAGGACTCAGCTGGCGGCAACCTCATCTATTTGGGCCCTGGCCACTGCCATATGGATCTGAAATCCCTCATGAAACCCACCCAGCATTATCTCAGCTGCTTCCCTGTTCAGATAAGGGAGGCTCACCTATTTGGGACATGGCCACTGCCTTCAAGACCCTGAGTGACTTGAGATTAGTGGCTGCAGTGTCCCGGTGTTCCCCAACCATATGGATCTGAAATCCGTCGTGAAACCCACCCAGCAGTATCTTGGCTTCCTTCCTTGTTCAGATAGGGCCTGCAGCCACTGGGCCAGGACCGACAGCCTAATTGATCTGGGCCCTTTTTGGAACAGTTGCTGCAGGTGCGGCAGATCTTTTGGTGGTTCCCAGCTCCCTGCCTGCACCCCTCTGTTCCCTGGCCCTGGTGCAGGTGCTTGACACATGTGGGGCAGCACACAGGGTGCATTTGTGCCCGTACTTGCAGGCCTTCCTGTTGCACCCTGCCTGGGTAAAGGTCCAGCAGACCATGCAGTATTGAACTTCCTGGCCCACACTGCCACAGGCTATGGTAGCATGTGGGAGGCAATGAATCACGTGACCGCTGTTGAACCTGTTGCCTTGTGCCAGGCGGCCGGGCACATGGTCTCCAACCAAAGGGTGGGCAGTGGCTCAGCCCACCACAGGCTAGGGTTCTTGGCTGCCCTCTTCCTGAAATTTTCATCATACAAGACCCACATGTACCCCAGATAGTCCATACAGGCCTTGTAGATTATATTTTGGTGGTGAAAAGTGGCTCCTGGCTGTGCCTTGAGAATGACATACATATAGGTGGTGTAGGCTGGGAGTCAATTCACTCAGGTGCAATCTGAGTCTGTAAAAAGTGCAAAGTCACAGTGACTCAATGTATAGTTTTTTCAAATGGAGTACAGATGTTAAGAATTAACATAATGAATTTTGGCAGATGCAAGAGGTTGCTATAGCTATGAGGTAATGTCATTTGTGATTGGACAGACATGCATACAAATGTTCTGTAAATCATTGTTAATTGGGCCTTCCATGAGTAAGGCACCCACTTTGTTTTTCTGTCATATATTTTGTCTATGCACTGTATGCTATTATGCTGTTGAATTTTGTATCAGTGTACTAGTATGATTTTTCCTTCTATGCTGTGTTGAACCAACCTAGGTGACAAATGGCACCATGCACAGGCGTGCCTGGCTGCAGCCCTACCTGTGGCAAGGCAGCAAAGGGGGCGGTGTGGGCAGGTATGGGGGTGGGGGTGGCCCCGCCACAACACTGGCTGTGGTGAGCTGCTACCCTGCCCATCACCAGTGCCTGGGGCACAGCCTGCAAATCTGCGGGGGCTGTGGCCCCCAGCCATGGCCATGTCACTGTAGCTTGCCAGGTGGTACTGTGGGACTGGTTCCTTGGTTCTCAGGGGGTTGGTTGATGCCCTCTGCATCCTCTGACAGCCTTGCCCGCCCTGGATGGATGCAACTGGAGCTTACGGGATGGGCCTGTTGGGGTGGTGGCCACCTGCTGCTTGAGGTGCAGAAAATGCACCATGAGGTTAGATATATCTCCCTGAGTCTGGTGTGCTTGCGCATGCATGCGGGGCACCGGGGTGCCAGGGACAGTGCTGGAGCACCATTGGCAAGTGCCTGGCTTCCCTGACACACCTCTCCAGGGTGTCCATCTTGTCACCAAGCTGTTCGAGGAGAGGTCCTGCCTCCTCCTTTGACCACATGTCAGGTGGGGAGATTTGTGGTGGTGGGTGCTTCGGTGGTCTCTTGGTCCTGGCAGGGTCTGCAGCTTCCTGATCCCCATATTAGCAACTGCCATGGGAGGGGCATGAAGGCACACTCTCTTCAACCCGTGGCCTTCAACCGGTGTGTGCTACTCCCACTGTGTCTACCCCACTCTAGTTAACAGCCTGTGTGAGCTGTGGGGTGGGGGGCACACCCTGGCTGGCCCACCTGCCCACCCATCGGCCCCTGCTGCCCCAAGTGCGGGGTGGTGGTGCTGCGCATCACACCTGGGACATCACTGTTGGGGTCGTAGGGAGGGATGGGCCTATTAAAGCAGAACGGGGGCTGACCCTCTGGGGGGTTTCTACTGCGTGGTTAGAGTGTGACTGGCCTAGGATGGGTGAGTGGTGTATGTGTGTCCCCACAGAGGTTGCGCTGATCGATACGTGGGGGCCCCTCCTTGCTCAGCCAAAACATGCCCTCCAGTAAAACATGCGCCTTTTCTCCAGCCGCTTTGAGCTCCCAGGCTGCTTCGGGCCCCCGAGGCTCAGCGGGTGAAAAGGAGGGGGTGCAGCAGGCATCAGGCACCTGTAGAAGGATGTAGCCCACGAAGGGAAAGAACAATATTGGAGGTGAACAATTGGCTTTGGAGATCGTGCCGGCAGGAACGATTCGGATTCTTGGACCATGCTTTGCTTTTTCATTCAGATGGGATATTGGGCCAGGATGGGGTGCACCTCACCAATGCTGGTAGGAATCTTTTTGCCAAGAGGATTGCAGATTTAATCAGGAGAGCTTTAAACTGAGTTTGCAGGGGGAGGGAGAAAATTATCTTAACAGTAGAGATCCAGAAGGGGTTGTGGAGACTAGCCAAAATGTTGAAATAGGAGCAGGACAAGAAGTAGTACAGACCATCAGTGCAAGGAAAAACAGGTTAAGCAAAGGACATGTAAGAAGCACATGCAGCCTCAAATGTCTCTACACCAATGCACAGAGCATGGGGAACAAACAAGAGGAGCTGGAACTCCTAATACAGCAAAATAAATATGACATAATTTCATTTATGGGGGGCACTCATTTCCATTTATGGTGGGAATGTAAAATGGTTCAACAATTTTGGCAGTTAATTTATAAAGAATTAAGTGATATACAGTGGACCCTTGTATAACATACAGCTTGTATAACATAAAATCTGTACAACATAAAAAAATCCGGATATAGGGGAAATTTGCTTAACATAATCGCCTATGGAGAAAATCCGTACAACATAAAATGGGATTACTCCATTTTCAATGCATTCCTATGGGAATTTGTATAAAGGAAAATTTGCTTAACATAATTTCATTTGGAACGAATTAAATCCTTTATACAAGGTACCACTGTATTGGAAAGGAATATAATATAAGATGGCCGGAGGAGGGACAAGATGGCCGCGAGCAGCAGAGACGTTAGCTGAAAGCAGTCCCGGCTAACGTCAATGTATCCCAGGTCCCTAGAGGGTGTTTCCACTTCAAGACCACCCGCTGGGAGCAGAATCCATCCCAGAACCGATCCGGGGCACTCAGGCGTGGTTCCCTCTCCTTTGGGAGGGGTTTGAAACCCCTGAGGTATTCCTGTGCGGCTGAGACCTTGGGAGATCCTGACGGAAGTAGAGCTGCCTCTATTCCTCCAGAAACGTGAGTGGCTTTTCTCCACCCGAAAGCCCCTTCAAAAATATAAATCAAGCAACTTACCAAAAAGAATCTGCCTCTCCCCAATCATCTTTCCTGTTTATCCGTTACTATCTGCCTCTCGGAGGACTGCACTTTTGCTTTCACTTTCATTATTCATCTTACGGCAGATTTAACCCTAAAGCTCCCACTCCACCCTTTGTTATATTCTTCGGACTCTGTTGGCTAAAGTGGGTATAGTACGCCATCTACTGGATTCTTTCATGTTTGCGACTTCACATATATTTCTTGAAAGCAGCAAGCCAACTCGAATAAGACTAACCCCTTAGAGACTCTGTAATATTTCTGAGAAGAGGCCATTGATCTTTTTACCACCACAATATAGTAAAAATACCACTTAACAACCTGGATTATTTCGATCAGGCAAAACTCCTGTATAAATAAACCTTCAGCATGAGCAAAACCCCAACTATACAAAAGAAATCTGCCTTTATTTCTTTGGCCCATCCAGCAACCATGACCCAGCAATCAAGTCAATCAAGCCAATCTAGCCAAATCCTAGATGCACTCAACCAGTTGAATCTTACTCAGGCAAAAATGATTTCAGACCAAAGCACTGGGTTTTCCAACTTAAGAGCGGAAATGAAAGAGGGTTTTTCGAATGTGGACGCGAAACTAGAAACTTTTGGTGGTCGTTTACAAGCGTTGGAAGAAAACATGAATGTCACTGACTTTCGCCTTGGAGAAATTGAAGCCACAATGGAATCAACAAGTAGACTGGTTCTTACACAGGAAATTGAAGCCTCCTCCAAAATTCTAAGAATTCAAAATCTTACTGTTGACAAAGATGAAAACCTCTACACCACAGTTGGAGACAGCCTGGCCACCCTACTTGAGGCACCCGTTGAAGATTTTCTCCGCGAGGTAGACGTGATCTACCGTCAACCAACGGCTTACACCAGAAGAAACAAACTTCCTCCTGAGGTAATAGTCAAATTGGTCAGAAGATACACCTGAGATTGCATTCTCAAGGCTATTCAAGACAAGGAGGTGGAAATCAATAAATCCAAAGTGACAATACTGAAAGATGTCCCTTGGGAAGTCCGCCAACTGCGAAAAGAATATACATTTCTTACCAAACTCCTGCTCAAGCATGACATAAGATATAAGTGGCTTTACCCCCAAGGTCTGTCCTTCCAATGGGAAGGAAAACTACAGAAAATTGAATCCCATCAGAAAGCTAGAGCCTTCGCCGAAAAAAATGCAAGGAAGTTGGGCTACTCCCCCTCCTCTTCTTCACCATCCTCCTCTGAATGTGAGGACACGACTGGAACTCAAACCACTACCAAAGATGATAGCCGTGATAATCAGACTTCGAAACAAGAGATTTTAAAGCATGATCAAGATTCTTGTGGCGCAGTGGGAGGTGCCAGGCCGAAACACTATCTCAGGCCAAAATCAGGGAAGAAGAAATATTGTTGGAAGTAATAAGATGGCTCAAAAAATTCTAACATGGAATATTAATGGTCTGAACACCCCGCAGAAACGTCGAAAGACCTTTAATTTCCTCCAAAAACAACAATGTTCAATCATCTGCTTACAGGAAACCCACATATTGAGAAAACATGAACAATATTTAATACAAAATAAACTTGGAAATCTATTTTCCACATCAAACAAAGAAAAGAAGCAAAATGGGGTGGCACTATATATTAAACCAGAGTTCTCCCCAACCCTTCTGGAAAAAGATGAATCAGGCAGATGGATTCTTGTCCAAGCAAAAATCCAATCTAAAGAAACAATTATTGCTGGTATATACGCCCCCAACGATAATCATGGAAGACAAACCTTCTTTGAACAACTGGCCCAGAAACTGCTGCAATATGGGAATCATCAGCTTATAATATTGGGAGATTTCAATGCTGTACATATTCCTTCAGTAGACAGGAAAACACCAAAAGGGAAAAAATCCAAGACTTCATCTTCCACACTGCCCAAATCGTTCCTGGACATGTCCGATATTTTAGAACTTCATGATATCTGGAGAAGGAAAAATCCACTAAAAGATGGTTTCACCTTTTACTCAAGACAATACGCTTCCTTCTCCCGTATAGATATGTGCTGGGCCACATCCGATCTTCTACTAAATACAAGGGATATAGAAACCTTACCTCGAATATTATCCGATCACAATGCCATTTTATGGACACTGAAATCTTCGGGTATGCCCAGGCACTGGAAAATCAACTCAATTCTCTGGACTGATAAAGAGTTCATTTCAGAGGCTGCTAGAGATCTGAATTTGTATTTCGAAACTAACCTGAATAAGGGTACACCACTCAAAACGGTGTGGGATGCCTTTAAGCCATACTTCAGAGGGTTTGTTATCCAATATATGGCAAGACGGAATAAAGAGAGGAAAAAGAAATATGAATCAATTCTTAATATGATGAAAAAGCTTGAAATGGACTTAACACACGATCCTCGTAACGACAAGTTGAACAAAGACCTGGCTTCTTGTAGGCATGAACTTAACCTGATCCTGACTGCAGATATAGCTCACAAAATTAAGTTGGCCAAACTGAACTTTGTGGAAAATGCAAACAAACCAGGTAGATGGTTAGCGTATAGGTTAAAAAAGGTACAATCACAAAAACTCATACTCTCACTCAAAGACAAAACTGGGGAAAATCAGACAGAGCAATTACAAATCCAAAAAATCATAGAGGAATACTACCAAAGATTATTCAAGCCGGAGATGATTGACAAAGATGCCATCTTCCAATACCTTGAACAAGCCAACTTCCCAAAACTTACTGAAGAACAGAGAGCCCAGACGAATGCTCCTATCACAATGATGGAAATAACAGAGGCTATTAATCATCAAAAATTGAATAAAGCCCCTGGACCCGACCAAATACCGGCTATATTTTACAAAAAACTCTCGGAGACAATTTCTGGAAATATGAAAAATCTCTTTACATCTATTTTTGAAGGCGAAGATATACCAGATTCCTGGAAATCATCACATACGACATTGATTCCCAAAGAAGGGAAATCCAAAGACTTGATACAGAATTACAGGCCAATTGCCCTCCTAAACGTGGATTACAAAATTTTTGCAACCATTCTGGCTAATAGATGGCGGATGATTTTACCTTCTCTGATATCACACGACCAGACTGGCTTCCTTCCGAAAAGGCACCTCCAATCCAATATCAGAACTTTTCTCAATGTGTTGGAATACTATGAATTCCACCCCGAGAAGCAAGTAGCTTTTGCATTTATTGATGCCGAGAAAGCCTTTGATAATGTATCCTGGTCTTTACTCAAAACTCAATTAGATTATCTTCAGTGTGGCCATAGAATGCTGCGAGCTATTGAACAAATCTACTCTACCCAAAATACCAGGATTGTAGTTAATGGTCACCTTACAGACAAAGTCAATATACACAAAGGTACTAGGCAAAGATGTCCTCTTTCTCCTCTTTTGTTTATAATTACCCTGGAAGTTCTTCTTCATGTTATAAGGGAAAACTCTGACATCCAAGGCCTACAAAACAAGGGAGAAGTTTATAAGGTACAAGCCTTTGCAGATGACCTGATGGTTATCATGGAGAACCCTCAGACTTCCTCCTTAGAACTCCTAAAGATTTTGGAGGCATACTCTAAAATCTCCGGATTAAAGGTAAATAGAGAAAAAACACTGTTTCTAACTAAAAATATGACTCCATCCATGATTGAAAAACTGGTAAATCAATCTGGTTTTCAACATTCTAGTAAGGTAAAATATCTGGGTATTACTGTATCTAACCGATGTAACTCTTTATTCAAAGACAATTATTTTATGTTACAAAAACAATCAAAGCTGACCTCGAAACTTGGTCAAGACTTCAGCTATCCCTAATGGGCAGAATTGCTGCAGTCAAAATGAATGTCTTACCTAAACTGCTTTTCTTATTTCAATCTCTGCCTATATTACCAAACTTTAAGATCATTTCAGATCTGGAAAAAAGTATACGTATATTTATATGGCAAAAGAAAAAAGCAAGGATTAAAAATGTCTATTTGCAGGATAGAACCAAATTTGGTGGCTTTGCCCTTCCTAATTTAGTACTATACTACAAAGCTGCCGCCATGACTTGGATTAAAGACTGGATCTTGATGACAAATAAAAGAATATTGCAGCTTGAGAGTTATGGCCTCGATAAGGGCTGGCATCACGACATGTGGTACAAGGGAAATTTACCTACCCTCTTTAAAAAGCACTGGATAAGGAATGCCTTAGTTAAAATATGGTTATTGATCAAAAAACAATTTTATCTCAAAGCACCTATGTGGTTATCCCCACTGGGAGCAATTTATAGCTCCCAGGTAAGTGAAATCTCAAATGTTATAACTTATAGACACCTTCTGAATGCCGACCTCTCATTGAAACCATTAGGGAAATTAGTATCAGAAGGTTATAATCTGGATTGGGGGAAGTATCAACAAATACATTCACACTTCAAAGAGCTTTCCAAAGAGGGTGGTTTTATGACTACTGATACCCCATTTGATAAAATACTTTCTTCTGGTGACTCCAAGCTTCTTAGCAAATTCTATAGTATACTGTTAAATGAAAAAATGATTGATACATTGGTTAAAGACACTATGATAAGATGGGCTGAAAACTTAGGCTATACCATTCATTTAAATAAATGGGACTCTCTGTGGAATACAGTTAAAATCTTTAAATCTATTTCGTTCAAGGAAAATTGTTATAAGATGTTTTATAGATGGCATTTTGCACCACATCGCTTATCTAAGATGTATAATTGTTCACCTAAATGTTGGAAATGTAATTATGACTGTGGAACCTTTTACCATATGTGGTGGACTTGTAAAGAAGCAAAGGCGTATTGGAATATGGTAAAACTTTTTTTAGAAAGATTTCTGAAAATTAAGATAGAGTGTAGACCAGAACTATTCTTATTAAATATAGTAGATATAAATATTTCCTATGATCAGAGATATGTACTCCATCATGTAATTGTTGCTGCAAGGATACTGTATGCGAAATTCTGGAAACAACCAAACACGCCAACAGAGAAGGATCTTCACGGAAAGATAAGAGAATGTATCGAAATTGATAAACTCTCCGGCTATCTAAAGGGAGACTATGATGAGATCTTTCGGGAAAGATGGCAAGAAGTAACAAATTTACTAGTATTGTGATAACATCTCGCAATTCTATTAATATGTTAAATTACTATTTCTATTTTGCTTGATATACTCAATGTAAATTTTAAAAACTGTATCCCCCCCTTTTTTTCCTCTCCCCCATACTCTTTCCTTTTGTTCCTCCCTTAATAACCCAATAAAATTTATAAAAAAAAAAAAGGAAAGGAATATAGATTGTAACCCAGAAAGTGCATTACTATCAGTGTATGATAAGGACATTTGATAAGAAGACTAAAAAATTAATATTTAATTTATTGACAGCAGCAAGACTAATAATAGCAAGAAATTGGAAATCTAAACAAGAATTTAAGATGGAGGAATGCTATAATGAAATATGGAATATTGCTATAAATGATAAACTGTCAGGCCCCTGCCAGAACCTATTCCAGAGACTAAAGAGTTAATGCCCGAAGAAGTCCCAGATGGAGTTTCTGGGCTGCCAGTTCCTCCAGCAGCTGCACAGGAGAGTGACTCAGCATCTTCAGGGGATTCTCCACCCCCACAGAGGGCTGCTTGTGGAAGGCAGCAAAGACTTACAACCAGGAGAAGCAGAGACAAGCTGTTTCTGAGGGAGTCCTGAGCTTTAACAGGGTTATTTTTTGGGGAAGTTATGTTGCTCTCTGGAAACATAAATTAAGCATTCAGAACTGAGGCAAATTGTGGGAGCAATTAGTTGATAGGACAACTTGCTACTGCTTTCCTGCTTGATCCTTGTTCCTGGTTGGCGTGATCCTGGACCTTGTCTCTCTTGCCTCTGGACTTTCTCAGTGGAGCTGACGTAAGCTACCACTGGCATCCTGGCTTTGACCCCTGGACTGTTTATCTTGGACTCTTCTTTGTTCTCTGAATAGGCGTGACCTTGCTATAGGTTTCCTGGACTCTGATTTACTTCTCATTTGCTGTATTGGGGTTTGGATCTGAGTCTGTGGGTCATGACATAAACTGTCTTGTAATTTAATCAAGAGAGGGAAATTTAAGAAATATTTTTATGATATATGGGAGAAATTTATTGAATATGTCTTAATAAAAGGGAAAGGGAAAGAACCCAATAATGACTCCATACATTTCTGGAAAACAGGACTATAAAGATTTGAAGAAAAAGAGGAAGATGATGATTACACACAAAGATCCCCAGATGGTCCCGGGGGATAGGGAGCACTGTTATATGTATGCATTTTTTTATTGTTGTTATTTTTTTGTTTTTAAATATTAAAAAATTAAATTATTGTCAGATTAAAAACACAGAGGAACATTCAGTTGTTAGTCTCAAGCAGAAGAGATTCCACAGCCAGGTACCTAAATGTCAGGAGGACCCTGCCTGCTGCAGAACTGATGAAGAGCAGTTACCAGGGCCTTCTAGCTCAGCCTGTTAGCCGGCAGCTGTGTCTGATAACTCTGCTTCAGACACATCCCTGCCTCCCTGAAGGACCATGAATAGGATTCTGCAACAACATGCTGTCAGGAGAGCCAGGGATCAAGCCTATGGGACCTGAAGAAACACCAGGTTGACCAGTCCTGAGTTTTAGCAGAGTACTTTCCCAGGAGAAAGGGCGTGTTCCCTGTTTGGGAAAAAAGCTGGAAAACTCAGTTGGAAGCAACAAGTCATCAGACCTGTGATCATGCTTCTGCTTGGTCTTGTTCCTGATGTTGAACTCTGCCTGCCTGACATCAAACTGGTTTCCTTGACAATGGTATGGTCTCTTCCTCCTAGCTTGACATCTGGTTGCTGTGTGCATTCCTGTGCCGAACTCGAACTGGTAGTTATGTTGTGAACTCTGTTATCTACTTGGTACCTGACTTTTGGCAAAGGACTGCACCCTGCTTGAGTCTCTGGCTAACAACCTTTGGCAAAGAACCGAACTCTATTTGTATGTCCAAGTTCAGTGTGTGGGGTTCTGACACTAAATCATGGTTTGGATGTGGACTTCTAGTCATTTTTAATGATTTTTGGCATTTTGTGTGTACAGCTTGTGCTCCATAGGGCCCCAGAATGAATAATCTGAGTTTCTATTATTTCTTTTGGGGAAATTTGCTTTAATATACATGTGCTTTGTTTTACAAGCATTTTTATTTATTTATTTATTTATTAATAAATAATAACAACATGGCTACTCTGGGCAACATGGCTACTCTGGGCAGTTTACAAGCTACAAAGAAATATCAAAATGTAGATCATGAATAATAAACTACAGCATAATAAAACATAACCATATGACAGATCAAATGAGATCAAAACAGAGAGCAAGATGGCCTAATGATGAAGCAAGAAAAGATAGCAGCAAACAGACAGAATGAGCTAATACCCAGGGAAATCCTTTTTGTAAAGCCACGTCTTCAAATGTTTTTGGAAGACAGGAAGTGAAGGGGACAAAATGTGAATACTCAACAAAATGTTTTCTACACTCTTGGCATTTGTAAGGTTTCTCTTCTGTGTGGACTCATTTATGCATCACAAGCAAATTATTACGAGCAAAACATTTCAAACACACTCCTGGTATTTGTATGGTTTCTGTCCTGCGTGAACGCTCTTATGCCTCACCAGATGTGAATTCCAGGCAATGTTTCTGGAAAGGATTATGCTTATAAACTGTATTTTGGCTTTGTTTAAAGTGATAACATGGACTGGAAATGAACCAAAACAGAGCAATTCTACAGTATATGTGTCAAAGAAACAGAAGCCCCTGATGGTGATCCAGAAAGCTAAAGGTAGGAGTTCTAAAACATGTGCCCATCATGTCACAAATATTTTGGCATCAGTTCCTGTTACAAAGTGTCAATTTCTGGCCTGTTTTGTGGATGAAGCAGTACTGTCCCATCTCAAGAAAGAATGTGCCACTCTAGGGACTGTAGTCTTTTACTGCTTTCATGAAGCAATACTTCATGTCCTTTTCTTGCCAGGTTTTCCCTTTTTCTTAATATGAAGCAATTTAGGTATAACCTTGCTAGAAGAAGAAGGACCCAATCAAAGGAAATTAGTAAGTTCCATTCCAAACTCCAGCAGAAGTTCAGCCAAATTTAGGAAATGATTGGGTCTTTCAGGCTAGCATTCCCCTGTAAGATTAAAAATGACAAGAAGTTCTGTGGCAACTTTAAGGCAGATTTTATTTGACATTAACTGCAAATGAAAACATTTCATCTTAAAGTTGCCACCAGACTCTTCCTTGGTTTTGCTGCAAAACATTACTGTCGTGACTTGCTGGGGGAGGTGGGGCTATTCCTATAAGAATATAATCCTAGACAAAACTTTCTTGCAAACAGATTCCATTCAAACAGTGGGTTTTCCTTCTGAACAGACCTCAATTGGATTACCTTTCAACATAAAGTATAGTACTTAAGAGGAGCATCAATTGGCTTCATTGCCCTCCTTTGACACCACTGCAAGGGAAAGATACCATTTTGGTAGGCTGTGGAAGGGATTGTTCTTTCAGCCTATCAGCCAACTGTCAGAGTCCAATCCTAGTGAGGAACCTTTAACAGGCACAAGTCAAACCCTGATGCTCAGGGGCAGCTACTAGAGGAGAAAAAATTTCTATAAAGGATAATGCAGGTTAGGAAGCCACCAGCAAAAGCAGAAATGGCATTACCTGTCTTCCTCCTATCCGTGGTGCCAGTGGGTAAGGGGAAGCCATTGCAGATCTTGGACTCCACAAACCACCCAGCTCCCTTTCCCACAACACACACAACTGAGAGTTCATAAAGTGCTGCAGGCTAAGTCAGAGGACAACTTCAAGTGATGCAGGTTGTTTCATGCTGCATGTGTTGCCAGAGTCTCGCTGGTCTTTTCTGGGCAGCTATGCAAGAATTCCAGGCAAAATTCAAAGAAACAAAAGACAAAAAAACATGTGGCACCTTGAAGACGAACTCTAATATAATATAATGTTGACCGAAACAAGTGGGACAAACGCTAAGAAGAAGAAGAAGTTAATAACACTGTATAATATAATAATACAATATAATAAAGTCAATCTTCAAGTCTTTAGCCTTTTGTTTCTTTGAATTTTGCCAGGAGTCCTTGCGCAGACCAACACCGCTACCTCCTCCAAAACCACATCTGGGAAGGATGTGTGCGCCTGTGTGAGAAATAACAGTTTCATTTGTGGGCCTCACTGCGAGACTTTTGCCACCGGTCCGCGCCCAAAGGCCAGGAACCGCTGGGTGGGAGGGCAACGGCGTCCACAGCAGCGGCGAGTTGCGCGTCGAACTCCCTGCGGGGCCCCCAAAGGCTCCAGGTGGCGATTTACGAACTTGGGTCGTGCGGGGACTGACTTGTCCGCCGGTGGCATTAGAAGTCGAAGCAGTTTACCTCACTGCCATTGGCTGAGGCGGGCGTCACCAATCAAAAGGGAGTCTGGCCCTGACGGCTATTTCGGGGATGGGCTAGCGCTTCCCCTTTCTCTTCCGTCACCTCCTGGGTCGCCCGTTCCGGAAGGAGCTGGGCGAGAGGGAGGCTTGGTCTCCTACTACCCCACCCCACCCCTCTTTCCGACAGAACAGAACCGGAAGGGGAAAGAGTTAAAGAGGCCGAGCCTGACAAAAAGTGGAAGTTGGTTGTTGGTCGTGGAAAAAGGCTCCTCTCCCTTCGTCCTCCTTGCCGCCAGACGGTTTTCGCCCTGGCTATTCTGCGACAAGCGTGCGCGCCTCTCCTGTTGAGCGTCGCTCTCTCGGGGAGGACGATGGCGAGCCAAAGTTTGGGCAGTAGCAGCAGCAGTAGTAAAAAACGGGTGGATTTTTTCTACGACGTGTTGTCTCCCTATTCCTGGTTGGGGTTCGAGGTAAGAGGGGGTGGGTGGCTTGTGGTAAGAGAAGGATCGGGGGAGGGGGAAGATCCGACCCGCCTTCAGAGCTAGTGTTGCGATGGGATGGGCACCGAAGACGCCCCAAGAGAGCCCCCTGGTTTCTCCCCTTGCAACCCCCACCCCCAGTCACAACTTTGCTCTCACTGAGGTTCCAGATGGTTCAGTGGGGTTAACATGGCAGATTTACAGTACGATCCTATATGCACTTCAACGTGCTCTCTGAAGTATGTCCTCCTAACAGGTGCGCCTGGAGTTGCAACTCCAGACTGATAGCCAGAATCTTTCTGTTTTAACTACCACTGACCTTTCTGTTTTATGGCAGTATTAGTATTCAGTAGGATTTGGGCTAATATTTCTCTTTTAATCTTTGTTATACCTTTTTATATTTTCAGCACATACCTTTGTATCACATAATGAAACAGTAGTTAAATCATTTTCTTGTTCTCTAGAAGAGAAACTAGCATTCCTAGGGGAACAGAGTTGCTTCAAACACTTTGTGAAAAGACAGTATAAATGTTACTAGTGTAGAAAATGGTAAAGAACCAACAATATTATGGCTGGCAAATGAGGACCAATAAGACCCACAACACAAGGATAGATGTACAATTACATACATGGACAGTATCCCAGTTATGTACTCAATGATAATGTTAATAAGCTACAGCCTAACCTATAGTGTAAATTAGGCTGTCTTCAGGCCGAAAGGGGAATTCCTGTGCACACTCAGTACTATCAGAATATAATTATGAACAGGGCAAGAGTACAACTAACTCCATTTGTTGGCAACTGTTTGCAGATCCCTAGCCCAGGGAGAGCTTTTCAGTACCTTTGAAATGAACTTTGGCCCATTTACTGCTGAAAATGTAGTCTTGGAGGCCAGCCACAACCTGTGTGAATTGTGTAACTGCTCCTGTTTGGTATGCTGAGCTGATGATAATATAGTTGGCATAATCCATTATTAATTAATAAATAATGAATTATCTGAATTATTATTATTATTAGCACCAGCACCAGCAACTACAAGCTTAGAACTGCAGAGCTGGAAGGGATCTTATGCATCATTAAGTCCAGCCCCTATGAAAGAGGCACAGAATATTGATCACACTAGAGACTGAGAGCTCAGTGCTTTGTTTTGATTTTTTTTAACACAGTTGATATTTCCAAAGAGGAGGTTTGTTGTTGTTAAGCAAAATGCATAGTTTTATAAAATGGCAATGGAGGTTGTGTGGAAGAAAAATGATTATGAATGTTCCTAGCCCATGCCACATGAAAGCGCCACTCGGGTAGTTTCTTTACTCTTGACCACTTGTTTGCATATCCAAGACTGTAGGCAGTCATTGCTCCCCAGATTTGGAATATGTGACTGTAAAATGCATACCTGTTTACCTTCCGAGGGAGTTTACTGGTAACCGGTGTGTACATTCCACCAGATGTGAATGCTGATCTGGCATTGGGGTCTCTGTACAGCATCATCAGCAACTGGCAAGACAAGTACTGTGTTTTCTCTCTCCATGAGACGCACCTAGTTTTAGAGGTATGTATGTGTGATAAAAATATTAACACATACTTATGCGATACTGGTACATCTCCAGCCCAGTTAACTCTCCAGCCATGCTGCTATTGGGAGGAGTGGAGGAGCATGGCTGGAGAGTAAAATGTGAAGACAGGCCTCCCCCCCCCCGCCCCATATTTCCATGCTGGGAAGCCTCTGGACCTTACAAAGGCCTTTCACAGGTCCCAGTCCCAGCTGAGGTTTCCCAACCCAATTATTTTAAAAAAATACCTTGCATGATTGATTTTTTTTCCATAGAAGAGAAGAGGGAGAGCGAACAGCCCTACTGGAGACCATAGAGATGAGAAAACGGGCTAGAGAGTAACCACCCACCACAATGACCATAGAGCTGCTCTTCAACATAAGCTGAATGGGAGAGCTCCCTCTCCTGGATTCACATTTGGCCTGTCTTGAAGAGCAGCTGTATGGTCATCATGGTGGGTGGTTACTCTCTAGCCTTTTTCTCTTCTCTATGGTCTCCAGTAGGGCTGTCCCTCTTCTATTCTATGGAAAAAATAATAATCATGCAAGTTATTTTTTTAACAACCAGGTTGGAAAGCCTCTGCTAACGAATTTATTTGCTTCCCCAAAGCAATTCATTATCAGAAAAAAATTGCTATCCAAAACACGGTTTCCCATTGAAATGAATGGGAAAGCGTTTAATCTGTTCTGGAGGTCCTGGAAAAGGCCTTAAAAGCCTCTTTGAGACCTATTTACAAAGTGCACTCCTCCCCCACCCCTGCCAAGACCCCCCCAGCCCTCCCAGCCCCCACCTCTCATGGCTCGCCCGCTGCTGGTCACCCAGGTGGCAGGCCAATCCAGTGACCTCTCCCAGTTTTTTTTCTTGTTGGAACAGTTTTAGATTGTGCCTTTAATATTTTGCTATTTAGGAACTCCTATCCATCTTGGACTCCCTTCTATTTCAGTGTTTCTGTCCATGGAATCACAGCCAATATTTCCCTAAGTTTATCAAAAATTGGCTTTCTTAAAGTCCAGGATTCTTGTCTAACTATGCTTAGCTTCTCCTTCCAGCTGTATAACAAATTCCAAGGGGGCATGGTCAGTTTTACCTGAAGATCCTTCCACTTTGACCCCATTTAAAAGATCTTCCTTATTGGTTAAGACCAGATCTAAAATGGTTGTGCATCTTGTTGCCTCCTCTACCTTCTGGACCGTGTAATTATCTGCAAGGGCAGTAAGGAATTTGCTAGACCTTTCATTCCTAGCTGAGTTGGACTGCCAGCATATATCAGGATAGTTAAAATCTTCCATTAGTACTACATCTCTCCCTTTTGACTGTGTGGCTGTCTGCTCACAGAAGGCATCATCGCACTCCTCCAGCTGGCTTGGGGGTCTATAATATACACCCATAGTGACATCCCTCCCAGTTTTTTCACCCCTGATTTTCACCCAAATACTTTCAACCTGCTTTCCATGCTATCATGTTTGTTCCCCATGCTCTGTGCATTGGTGTAGAGACATTTTAGTCTGTGTTTGGTTCTTACATGTCCTTTGCTTAACCTGTTTTTCCTCACACTGAAGGTCTGCACTACTCCTTGTCCTGAAGGTCTGCACTACTAATCTCCATAACCCCTTCTGGATCTCTATCATTAAGAAAATTTTCTCCCTCCCCCTGCAAACTCAGGTTAAAGCTCTCTTTATTAAATCTGCAATCCTCATGGCAAAAAGATTCCTACCAGCAATGGTGAGGTGCACCCCATCGTCGCCCAATATCCCATCTGAATGAAAAAGCAAACTATGGTCCAAGAATCCGAATTGTTCCTGCCTGCAGCATCTCCAAAGCCAATTGTTCACCCACAGTATTGTTCTTTCCCTTCTTGGGCCACATCCTTTTACTGGGAGGTGAGATGAGATTAACACCTGTCCACCCAGTTCCTTCAGCTTCCTACTCATCTCTTCACATGCTTTTGTGATATCCTGAAAGCTGTGTTTTGAAGTACAGTAGATACTCGTATAACGGAGGGTTTGTACAACGAAAAACCCGTACAACGAAAAAAAATTCTGCCCCCCTCTCCCCCCCGCCACCTCCGTCCACCACCTGCGGTCGCCTGGGAAGAGGACGGGGGCGGTCGGGGAAAGAGGGGAGGGGACGGGATGGGGCGGCAGACATGGAGGGGGGCGAGCCAGGGAGGGGTGCCCTTACCTGGCACTTGCGCAGGGGTCCTCCGCTTGCCGCCGCCGCGGTGGCTGAGGTTCCTCCCGGCGGCGGCGACGGCTCCCTGGACGCCCCGCAAAGCTGGTGACGGGGGCCCGAGGCTGGCGGGGGAAGCAAGGCGGCGGTGGCGGCGGCTCCCTGGACGCCCCGCAAGGCTGGTGACGGGGGCCCGAGGCCGGCGGGGGAAGCAAGGTGGCGGTGGCGGCGGCTCCCTGGACGCCCCGCAAGGCTGGTGACGGGGGCCCGAGGCCGGCGGGGGAAGCAAGGCGGTGGTGGCGGTGGCTCCCGGGACGCCCCGCAAGGCTGGTGATGGGGGGGCCGAGGCCGGCGGGGGAAGCAAGACGGCAGCGGTGGTGGCTCCCGGGACGCCCCGCAAGGCTGGTGACTGTGGGATTCCTCCAAGTATCTGTCTCCTGTATTGTGAATTGCCCTTGTCCTGATTCAGATTACCCCTGTACGATGTTTTGGCAAAGTTTTTCTCTGCTTCCTGCAAAAAACCCTCCTGTTCCCCAACATTGCGAAGATTAGAAACACAGGCCTCCAACTGCCTGACCTTGTCCTCCAAGAGGGCTACAAAATTGCACTTTGAGAATGTGTAACCTGGCACTTGGTTTGGCAAAAAACAAAAAAACAAAAACAAAAACAAAAACAAAACAAAACGAACATGCCGTAGATGATACACATAACTACATCTACCCCCTGATCTTCCATCTTGACTAAATACGGTCAGTTACTTGTTTTAAAAAAACAGAAGAAAGCAAAGCAACGATAATGGTGAACTGCTCTTTCCACTTAATTTTCTCTGCTATACTCAATATTGTTAAATTATTAAGGAATCTGCTGTTCTCCCCTTCTCTCTTTTTTTAAAAAAACTATAATTGTTTCTTTTCTTTAGTGCACGTGCTGTCAGGCGCACGCTGCTCACGTGCTCCCAGTAATTAACAAAGGTCTCTGAAAAACCCCTCCTCCATGCTCCTCCATGTTCCTGTAAAAAAAAATATTTAAAGTAACACAGAACTCTAGGTTTTAAAAGGCAAGCAATAGCCAAAGCTCTAGTTCTTCCAACTTTATGATTCTATGATCCTACGAGTAAAGGAATGGTGCAATAGCTTACACAAGACAGCATTTGTTTCCAAATGATAGCTGTTAAGCTTTTTGATCTCCTAATGCTTATCTATTCTGAATTCCTATGGTTTGATTTTATCACTTCATGGGACTGCATTCTGCCTCTGATTACAACACTATCTTGTCAGAGCCAGAATGTTCATGCAGGATATAAACCACAACTCAGTTTAGAGGCGGAGATTGGAGTATCTTGGGTAAGATGGTCAGCCAAGACAGAGTGTGTTAGAACTGCATTTCATAGAATTATAGAGTTGGAAGAGACCTCAAGGGCCATCTAGTCACCTGTCACAGAGCGCGGGTCCCTCTTGACAACAAATTCCCCTGAAAAAGCTCTTGACCTATACCATCGTTACAAGGATGCTTGATCCAAAAAAAAATATATATATATCCATAAAACAGAATGTCCCTTTTTGCGGAACTTGCAGATCCAAACAATGGTTTGACCAGGGATGCTTGGATAGGAAGATCCTGCTAATAGGAACTTATAAGAAATACCGTATAGGGAACGAAATTTATCATCCCTACCATCTGATTGGTTTTTGCTAAAGAAAAAAATACACAAAAAACTAATCAAAGAGAAAAAGAATAACGGATTGAGGATGAGCTGGCAGAAATTAATTATAGCATCAAGGTCGCACAATTCAGTCAGTTTTTGGGATATAGTCTCGAGAGGGCTAGATGGCCAAGTAGGTGGAGCAAATTCACTAATACCTGTTAAGACCTGGGAATCACAATTCACTGACCTATATGCTGTCAAACAATCTGGATATTTGATTCCACAAACTGCACTACATAATAATCTCCCCGAGTGCCCCCCCCTGTTTCCACCTCTGAAATTACCAGACTTATTCCTAAACTTAAAGTAGGTAAAGTACCTGGGAGTCATAATATCCCCCCTTGAGATCCTTAATTGTTGGGACCCAGTATTAGCATCATTATTTACACACATTGACCAGCTTGCATGTACAGTAGGACCCCAGTATCCGCTGGGGGTTGGTTCCATGCCTTCCCATGGATAATGAAAACTGTGTATAAGAGAGAATGCCAGCCCACCAATCCGTCCCCAAACTGATGTTTCCTGATAGTAGCTTGCTTTATGACTGCTGTTTTGAGACAGTAGCTTGCTTTATGGCCTCTGTGTTTGACAGCAGCTTGCTTTACAGCTGCTGTTTGTGACAACAGCTTGCTTTACAGCTTGCTTTGTGGTTGCTGAATTATTTAATTTTTTCCTCTGCCAACCATGGATGACTGAATTAGTGGATAATGAATCAGTGAATACGGGGTGCTACTGTATACCTGAGGATTGGGGACTTGCCATCATTATCCTAATTAATAAAAAAGGGAAAAGAGCAGATCCTGCAAATTATAGGCCAATCAGCTTGCTAAGTGTCATCAGTAAATTGTATGCCCATCATCTTCTTGAGAAATTACAAAGCTGGATGCATGAGGGAAATCTTTTAGAAGATGGGTCCTTTTCCAAGGAGGAAGGCAGGGTAAAATTACTTTAAAATAAAATAAATAATACACACTTAATAAAGTGATTTTAACCAGTATTAAATAAATAAATAAATAAATAAATAAATAAATAAATAAATAAATAA
>JAHTLZ010000237.1:72815-85684 GCA_023846285.1 Phrynocephalus versicolor
ATGTGACGCGGACGACCCCACCTCAGCTGTCTTTGTCTCCCTGTCACAGGTATCATCTGCAAATTTAATTAGCATACTCTCTATTCCTTCCTCCAATTCATTAATAAAGATATTGAACAGCACTGGACCCAGAATAGAACCCTGGGGCACCCCACTGGTCACGTCTCTCCAAGCTGAAGAGAGGCCATTTATGGTCACCCTTTGGGTGCGATCAGTCAACCAATTACAAATCCACCTGACAGTAGTACTATCTATCCCACTTTCTACTAACTTCTTAGCAAGAATACCAAGGGGAACCTTATCGAAGACCATACTAAAGTCCAGGTAACAATATCCACAGCATTCCCCTCATCCACTAGGCATGTAATTCTATCAAAGAAAGAGATGAAATTAGTCTGGCATGACTTGTTTTTAAGAAACCTGTGTTGACTTTTTGTAATGACAGCATTGTTTGTAAAATAATTGCAGCCTGACTGTTTAATAATCTGCTCTAGGATCTTTTGAGGAATTGAAATCAAGCTGACTGGGTGGTAATTATTTGGGTCCTCTTTTTTCACCTTTTTGAAGATGGGGACAACATTAGCCCTCCTCCAGTCGATGGGGACTTTCCCTGTTCCCCAGGACTTCTCAAAGATTATTGCCAATGGTCCGGAAATTACTTCCGCCAGTTCTTTTAATATTCTTGGGTGTAATTCATCTGGCCCAGGAGACTTAAATTCATTTAATGCTTCTAGGTGTTACAGTACTAGCTCTCTACCTATTCTATGTTGCAATTCCGATCCTACCTCATCTACTCTTTGTCCCAGCAGATCTCTTTCTTCCTTTTTGGAGAAAATGGAGGCAAAGAAGGTGTTGAGTAGTTCTGCCTTTTCCTCGTCTCCTGTTAGTAACTGGCCACGCAGAGAGCCTATCATTTCCTTATTTTTCCTTTTGCTGTGGACATAACTGAAGAAACCCTTTTTACTATCTTTAATCTCTCTGGCAAGTCTAAGTTCGTTTTGCACTCTAGCTTTTTTTACCACCCCCATGCATATATCCTGTCCCCCTTGGGACAGGATAGTAATCATGGGGGACTTCAATTATCCCCACATTGACTGGGCGATTACAGTCACCCCCGCCATTTTGCGGTTCAGGTACTGCGGCCCCACTACATCGCGGGATTGCAGTACCTGCACCGCGGGGCCGGGGGGCGGCGGGGGGGACGATCAGGTTGCTCTGCGCCGCCCCCTGCACCTCCGAGAAGCCTCGGAGCTGCGTGGTGTGGGCAATCCCATCGCTTCCTGCCTCCCCCCTCCGAGAAGCCTCAGGGCCATGCAGGGGGTGGCGGGGGGGGGAATCGGGTTGCTCCACGCCACCCCTGGCCCCTCCGAGAAGCCTCGGGAGTGCGTGGGAGGGTGGCGGGGAGTGATTGGGTCGCCCTGCGCTGCCCCCTGCCCCTTCTGAGAAGTGCGGGGGGCAGTGGGGGGGCGCAATCTCCATTGAAATGCATTGAGTCAATGGATTTCAATGGGGAAATTTTCCCCATTGGAAAGCATTGAGCCAATGTTTTCCAATGGGGAAATTTTTCTCCATTGAAATGCATTGGTAATGCATTTCAGTGGAGACTGCCCTGGACAAGAAGTCTCGGGCCGGGGGTGGCAGGAGGTGGCGGGCTGTAAGATCGCCCTGCCGCCCCGGCGCGCGCTGCCGCAAGACTTCTCGGACAGGCGTGCAATCGCCCCCTGCCGCAGCCCCCCCGCTTCCACATATCACAGATTTTCATGGATCGTGGGTGGGGTGGGTCCCTAACCTCCGCGATTGGCGGGGGGTTACTGTACGAGCTAGGAGATAGAAAGAGATACCAGGTTTCTCAACATGCTGAATTACTGTGCCTTAGAGCAACTTGTCATGGAGTCCACCTGAGAACAGGGAACTCCAGATCTCATACTGTGTGATACTCCAGGACCTGGTCAGGGATGTGATTGTCACTGAGCCTCTGGGGAACAGTGACCATGCTGCAATCTCCTTTGCCATGCATGTCGGGGGAAGAGTGTCAAGCAAATCAGAAACAAAAACCCTTGATTTCCGAAGGGCGGGCTTCCCTCCAATGAGTAAACTAGTTAGTTTAGAACAATGTTAGTAGAGGCCCAGCACAAATGCATACCACAAAGAAAGAAGAGCTCATCTAAGTCCAAGAGGGCGCCCACATGGTTAACGAGTGGAGTTAGAGAGGCTATAAAGCGCAAGGAGAGTTCTTTCCGTAAATGGAAATCCTCCCAAATGAGGAAAATATGAAGGAACACAAACTCTGGCAAAAGAAATGTAAGAAGATCATAAGAGAGGTGTGAGACGGTGGTTCAGTGCTCTCAAAAATAAACTAAGTCTGAAAAAGAGAAGTTCTCAAAAACCGAGGCTGAGACAAAATGACAAGTTCACAGCGCTGGTTTATTTAGCAAAAAGCGAAGTACAAAAGAAAAGCAGAGCTCTATGCATAGAGGGTCTTGCTTGTCAACTGAGACAAGACCCTGATTGCAGCAAAATCCATGGTTCTTATACAATCTCAAATCCTTGTTCACACCCTCATTTGATCCACCACGCCTGTAGACCACCCATGGCTCTGCCCCTTGATCACATCCCCCACAGCAGCATACTAAGGTACATAAGCTCCTACAACTTCCTCTTTTTCGTTCAGTCTTCTTTAGCTCACTTTCGCAAGGACAGCTTCCGTTGCTAGGCGTTGCCAGGCTCTGCCAGCTGCCGGCAGGAAGCTACTGTGGTTTTAGCTGCAGCTCTGTGCCTTATAATATCACACCTTAACTGCTCTATATATTGAATGCATATTGTTATTCAGATCTATACTACTTATTGCTTATAATTTCCATTGATTAGAAGTATTACAGCTGACAGAGGCAAAGAAGGACTTTGAGGAACGTATGGCTAGCAATATAAAGGGAAATAATAAAATCTTCTTTAAATATGTTAGAAGTAGAAAACCCACCAGAGAACCACTTGTCCCTCTGGATGGTGAGGGAGGAAAAGGAGGACTTGGAAATTGCAGAGAAATTAAATGATTTCTTGGCATCTGTCTTCACGACAGAAGACCTTGGGCAGATTCCACTGCCTGATCGGCTCCTCTTGACTAAAGAATTAAATGAAATACAGGTTAATAGAGTGGATCTTTTAGGTTTATTTGATAAATTGACGATCCAGAATTCAGTGGGCCCAGATGGCATCCACCCAAGTGTTATTAAGGAACTGAGAAATGAAATAGCGGATCTGTTAATGGTATTATACAACTTGTCTCTTAAAACGGCCACAATGCCAAAGGTCTTGAAGATAGTGGATGTCAAAACAATTTTTAAAAAAGGAAGGAGGGGGACCCGGGAAAGCACAGGCTGGTTAGCCTTATGTCTGTACCAGGCGAAATGGTGGAAAGCCTCATCTAAGAGAAAATCTTAAAACACATAGAACAGGCATGTCCAAACTTTGGCCCTCCTGGTGTTTTGGACCACAGCTCCCAAGCCTGTATTTCCAATGGCAAAGGACTGTGGGTGTTGTGGTCCAAAACATCTGGAGGGCCGATGTTTGGACATGCCTGACATAGAAGAACAAACCTTGCTGAGGGGAACAATTTCTTGGAATTTTTAAGTAAAGTAGCAATAGTAGGGGATGGGATGCTCCTGTCAAAGGGGCAATAAAACCATCAAACACTGGAAGTCCTGCCCCTTACCGGAAGTCCTGCCCCCTTACCGGAAGTCCCTACCTTCCCCCTGCCCCCTTACCCGGAACCGGAACCTTCCTGGGCCCTTTCACCTGGAAGTGACATCCTCTTCCACCTGACCCGGATGGGGAGACTTGCCCCCTCCCCCTGACACGTCACGGGATCCCCCTAACCCACCCCCCGGCATGCCCGGGCATGCCTGCCCCTAGAGCGCTGCCGCTGCCTATGTGTTGCCTGGGCCTGTCTTGCTGTGTATGCGCATGCCTGAGAGGTCTTATAAGAAGAGGGGGGTGTTCTGCGGTGCCCACTGCCGCTTTTTCCGCTGTTCCTGGAACCGACTGGCCCATGGTCCCCGCCATCCTGTCTATGGGGAGAAAGATGGAGTCTTCAAGCAAGATCAGGTTTTCCTCCAGCTTGCCGAAGGACACCCCGGACTCCCCGCCGAAAGCAGAGAGTGTGGGCTCCCCTCCAAAGGCCGAGAGCCTGGACTCCCCGCCAAAAACCTGGGCCAAAAAGCCGCCCAAGCCTACCCTTCATGCTGAGGAGCCCCTCTTTTGGTCCGATTCAGATGAGGGTTATGACCATGGAAGTCCACCACCGAAGAGAAGGGCCTTAAGGCGTTATGTTAGCTCAGATTCTGACAGCGACCTCGCAAGCAGCTCTAACAAGGACAATGCTGCCCCCGAGTCAGAAGAATCTTCAAACACCGTAAGGAGCTGGCTGGTGGTGTTTTAGAGGCTGGGAGTGTGTTAGACATTTTATTACTTTCTAGCTTGCTTTGATAATTAATTTTTATTTGCTATTTGCAGGAATTACCCCATAAAACATTAAGCAGATTGCTCCATATAGCCCTGCCAGAAGTTAAGAGATGAAAGAAGCAATATATGAAGAACATTGTGCATACAACAGTAGCTGTGATTATTAAATATTATATATCAGCATATCAGAAACAATCTTGCGATGGCTACCAAAATAATCTGGAAAACCAGGAAGCGCACTTGTGTATAACCTCAACCGTTGAGTCCATATCAAGACTGCTTTGTTCTCTTTGTGCCAAAATATGTTACAAGACTGTCATCCATACTGTCATCTTAATTGCATATTGTTGCAATAGTCTGATATTGACATCTGAAAATATTAATGAGATATTGACGCTTGTATCAAAAATTTCCAAGGCAGAAAAACCATATGCACTCCTCAAAAAAATGTTAAGACAGACTGCCCCCTTGCTATTTCAAAATATTTACTCTGTGGTCACTGCTAGAAATGTCTGTGAGTTTATTAAATAAATGCTCTTACACATATTATTTTCTTTCGGTTTTTATTGCAATGATTTTAAAAAGTTAGCCATGCTGGTTCCTTGGCAAGCTCTCTGGATGGTGTCAACGGTGAGGATTCCACATGCAGCCAGGCTGGTCTCTTGAATTGTTTCTTGCGTGCAGCATCAGTCCCAGGCTTAGCCGGGTGTTTAGAGGCCTCTGGTGGTGGTGGGCTGACTTTCAGGTTTTCTAACTGCTCTCTAACAGATGAATTCCCCACAACAGATTTGGTGACATTTAGTTCTGCCAATGCTTTAAGAAAGACATCCCAGCCTTTTGGGTGCTTCTTCTCAGAAATAATATTAGATTGGGTGGCACCTTTAATCAGGTCGAGAATGTGAGACCCTGGTAAGGTGTTCCCGTGATACACAAATGTGCCTCGCTGATCCCAGCTAGAAATATCCTGGTGCTGCTTTATCTTGTTCAGCAAAATTTCAGCATTTTTCTTGAACCTTTTGGGGATCCCTTCTAAAACTTCTGGAACAATTGTATCGCTCTCAAGCTGTGGTGCTGTGGAGGGAACCGGTTGGGGTTTGGGGGGGGTGCAGACATTTTTTCCACATCACCATCTTGTTTGTTTAGTGCTAAGAAGCGCTGTAGAACCCCTGTGTAAAGTTTTATTTTTTCATACTCTGACAGGTCAGTCCTTAAGAGAATCTCCCTCATCTCACTGTCAAGACGTCTCATGGTTGTGGTTCTAATATTTTCTGGGACACCCCGAAGCTCATCCAGTTGAGCGCTGGGCACTAGATATAACTTTTTAGCATATTCCATTACTTGTTACTTAAAAGACCTGTTATTAGGGGGACCGCAATGCTTAGCAGGGGACCCAGAAAACCACCGTTTTGCTTGACAATGTATTTTCTCCTTTTCAGGAAGATCCTCTTGTTACCCAGGCTTTTAATCAGATAACTTTTTTCCTTAAGACGCCCACCTGCTTGGGTGTTTAGGGCAAGATTACCCTTTAAAGTATTCAGAGCAATTTCTGAAATGGCTGTTACCAAATCATCTGAAGCACCACATAAAATGGCTTTTCTCTGGCGCAGGGGCGCCTTAATAAGGATTTTTAAGAGGGGAAGATTTCGCTGTATACATGCTGACATGTTGGTGGGGAGAGGTGCTATGACCAATAAATAAAAAAGAATCATCGGGAACCCTTATTGTTCTTTTTCAATGTATACACAACAGGCCAGTCAGGTGGGAATAGACCCGTTCTCAGTCTGCAAGACTCAGGGGTATTTGGGTTTAAATACACCAATAGCCATGGGTTTTTTTTGTAGCATCTGCAAAAGCCTCCATGAAAAACGGAACATTTTGGGGATACATTTGCCGTGCTAGAGTAGCAATTTGTAATTTATCTCTGGGGTTTTTAAACAGCACCATATATTTAGCATTTAAGCTGATGGTTCTGTTGCTTTTACCGTGGCAGAAAATATTCTGTGTAAGAAAAAATACACTCACATTTCTGTGGTGCACATACTGCTTGAAGAGCTTTTCAACCTCCTTATTATCAGGAGCACAATTCATCAAATTGTCTATAATTAAGAAGTTTATTTTATCGGTGGGTAACAAGACATTATCAGCAAAGTTTTCAGACAGTCCTACAAAATTAATAAAGGAATATTTACACATTAGGTCTTTATACAGAGGCTACCAACAACTGTAACACCACACAACATTCTCAGGCATTTCAGAAAATACATAACGCGCATTCTCCAACATGTTTTTTACAAAGAAGGTTTTCCCACAACCACTGGGTCCCGCCAGAATGGCTGAAAAAGGATGGTTCCACAGAGTGCTCCTCTTAGTATCCATAAGGGACCGTTTTAAATCCGTCCGTAATCACTCTTTTGTCATACACTACTTTTTGTGTTTTTCTTAAAGTTTTAGTGTGGATGAGCCACTGACGTTTATCTCTCACTACACCCGGCTGTTCTACAACTATTTCACGAGGAGGGTAATCTTTCTTGTCTGAAACATAGGCAAACACGAGGTCTTGAAGAGTGTCAAAATTAATGTTCTCACTGTTTGCCACATTCAGTGTGATCCCTTTGACTTTCACACAGGCACTGCCTCCCGACAATGTGTAAGCGTAGCTCTTAGGGCCTGTTGAAACAAAACGAGTAATGTGCTCCCCCTCTGGTATCTCACTGGTTAAATCACCCAAATAATCACCCAGAGGGGGATTCCAATCGCCCTCCCTGTGAACAAAAATAACAGAGTCTGTATCATGGTACAGGACCCTGTCCTGGAGCCGGTCCAACAGTTTATGAAGCTCCAAACGGGCATATGCAGTTGTGAAACAGGCTATGAAGGGATTTTTTCATACCTGAGGTTGTCATTCTGTGTGTGTTATGTTTCCAGGTTACGAAGGCCGCATCATCATCAAGAAACTCACACATGGAAACTGAAAATGTTTCTGAGAACAAGAGATTGAAAAACCTGTCTGGGTCCCTTACTACCTCTGTGTTAGGGAGGTTTGTCCTCTGGCCAAATTTTCCCCACAGAGAGTTTAAAAACAGTTTGGCAATCTGCCTCTTTGCAGGATTCGGCTCTTATTTTTTCACGACATAGCAACACCCCCTCTTTTTCAAGGTAATCTGCTATATATTTATCTTTATCAGCCTCTGTGACACACCAGTGGGGAAAACCTGACGCCTCCTGTTTCTGCCGCAGGTGTGTCTTCATATAATGTGAAAACAAATCACCTGATCTCTGAAAAAAAATGCCACACTTCAAAGATTTTTCCAACCCTGTACCCCTTCTCTATCGCAACATTCAGCTCTATAGTGCACCAGGTCCCTGTTAAAGCCCGCTCATCATCTGAATGATTGCATGGTTCTAGCTGGTGGAGTTCTGCACATGTAGAGCACAGCACGAACATGAGTTTTCCACTTACCCTCGACGGTAACACTGGGAAGAAGAGACCTCTCAGTGGGTAAACTTTGGCCTTTATCAACCCAAAGTATTCTGTAGGAGAATCAAAGTTCTCATGGTATATTATTGGATGTCCAAGGGGGTACTTCCAGTTTTTGTTTACATAAGGATAAAGGCTCGTGAAATCATAATAACGAATCTCCTCCCCCTTCGCCGGCTTGTAGTACAAACACACAGCATTTGTACGTCCACCAAAGAGGGCATCCCTCAGTTCTAAGGGTTCTGGAAACTGTGCGGTGGCAAGGAAGTTTTGGACTTCTGTGTCAGTTTTTATCATGTTTTTCCACTCATGCTCCCAAATTGATCTCACTTCATAACCCATGCTTTTCAGGATTGCTGTCCTGTCCTCAGTAGCATTATGAAGCTGCCTGTAGGTTTTACCAATCAAGGGGTTCCAGTCCTCTGCAGAGTAGCAGAGGGGGCATCCATGATAAAAACACCCCAGAAATTCCAGACAGACTGGCTGACCATTTACTACAGCATAGCCATCAACAAAATATTGACCCACCTGAACCTCACCACCATTTAAGGCATGCTGAATCTCTAGGTTTTCTTTATGTTTAAGGTACAGCAACCATTGGATGGCAGGTGTTGAGTATCTTTTGATGTGGTAATAATTATCGGCAGGCGGTATCACTATGGAATCTTCAGGCATAAATTTGAACCTGTACATGGCTAGGCTCACGCTGGCCAGGGTTGGGTATTGGAGGGGATCTATGGCATAATATTCAGTTTCTTTTTTTTTCCACAATCTTTTTTAAGGTCAGCGTCATGATTTCATGGCGATATTTTGTACAACCCTGCACCAAGATACGTACGTCCTGCTTGCAGTAATGTGCTAGCTCGTTTTGCATGTTGAATGTTTGCATTTTATTCTCTTCATACCATTCTAAAAAAGCTTTCTGCTCGGTAGGCATCATGTACTGTACCCCGTAGTCTTCTGGCGGGGGCAAAAGCCCTACATAATTACTATTTTCAGACCTGTTAAAATAGTGTGGGAAATATCCTTTGCACCCCGAAAATCCGAGCGCTTTCGGCAGCTTAGAGAGCTTCATGGGCAAATGGCTGAGTGAATCCATGAATTTTATGCCTAGGCCTTTAACGGTGACACAGAGGAGTTTCCCACCTTGAGCTATGATATCTACATCCAGTTTTTCTTTAACCAGCTGGTTAAGCATGAAATAACAGTCATAACCTTTGGAATTATGGGCTATGAAAGTAGTGCAACTAAAACGTTTATCTTTAGTGAATGTCAATATAAAGTCTGCTATGCATGACTCTCCTTTGAACTCCCAACTCCGACCATAAGGCCAATGTCTCACCTTTTTTCTTAGCACTCCTTACACCAAGGATCTCCTCCTCATCATCCATCTCAATCTCCTCCACCTCACCAGTAGCAGCATTTTTTTCAGGGAGCACATTCATTTCATCCTGAAAACATTCCACAGTTTCCCCACCAAAAGCCTCAGCATAGCAGTAATTAGCTACATGTACACCTGTGTCTTGCTGTGCCTCGATGTCATAAAATATATATTGTGTTGAAATTTCAGGGTATTTAACAGGTTGCATAATGCATAGATGTTTTTCATCACCCTCTTTCAAGATATCCCAACATATTGTGCATTGACGCCCTCGACAACTGGCGGTGCTATGATCATACTTTTGATAATGCTTACAATTTTTACAATATATCTTAAGCACATAGGGAACTTTACCTTCCGAGGCCAGTTTGTCATGAGCTTTTAAACAGGTAGCTGATTGGCAGAGCAGTTTGCAACAGCCACATCTCTGCTCTTCATCTATTTTAGGGGTACAATCCTCTTTCAAACATCCTACAGAAAAATAGACAGCGATGTGTATGCTGATAGTGTTATAATAGGAACAGTAATTTTTTGAACCAAAAAGCCCTTTTATATTAAGAACACCATAATAATGACCATCATAAAGGAAGAGGGTATGTGTTTGTGCATAGCGCTGAGTCCCCGACTTAAATAAGCCCCAGCCATCCTTATTATAAAGAGCAATTTGGATATTCCGCTCTAAATGGCGTTCAAAAAGAGCAATGTCATTCAAAGACACCTGTTTCTGCTCAGGCCACCCAACCTCCTGACAGAGCTGTTTAGCAGCTTGCACCAGTTCAGCGTCTGTAGGTATTGCGCCACAATTAGCATGAGCTATGACAGCAGACAAACTTCCTGCGAAACAGAGCATGCCAGCCACACTCTTAAAATCTACTAGGTGTTGCCTCTTTTTAGCAATGATGTTGCTGTATGGTATAGTTTTCAAGCGTCAGTTTGGCCTACCGCCCCCTCTTGGGAGTTTCACAATTGTGACAACTAAGCGTAAAGTGCCCTCTGTACAAAGTTCCATGTTGCTCTGTAACAAATTACTCATATTTGTTAGGAATGCCTCTGGGTCCAAGGCTTCTTTTGACTGTTTTACTGAATATAAAGCATCTCTCATGTTACCACCCTCAAGCCGCATCTGGACAAAATCATCAGGGTCAATGTTCTGCTGTATGGCATTATAAAGAGCTGTCACTGCATCAACATAGGAGCCAATGTGCTCCAGATTAACAAAGCGAAAAATAATACCCCTACGCATAGCGCTCCTGCACCCAGGTCCATGTTCTCAAAATTTCAGCATAAACAGGGGGAGCTTGCTGACCAGAGGATGCAGTGTCATTTACAGAACCTGGAGATTCACAAACATTAACCTCTGGATGCTGTGAGGTCTCTTCAAAACTGGAATTTTGTATAGCTATAGGTCTTTCACCAACCTCTACCTCTGGGTGCTGTGAGGTCTCTAGAGAACAGGATTGTGAAGATTCACAAACATTAACCTCTGATGTCTGTGAGTGCTCTTCAAAACTGGGTGTTTGTATAGCTATAGGTGTTTCACCGTCCTCAACATCGGGTCCTTGTGAGGGCTCTAGAGAACAGGACTGATGTACATCTGTAGGGTTATAGCGTGTAGCAGGCTTGGTATGCTTTTTGTGGCGTGAAAGAAACTTTTTAGCATTTCTCAGCAGTTTGCTATCTATAAGCCTACAAGACTGATCCCCTCTGGCCAAGACTTTTTTCTTTTTCAGGGGTCTTTTCTTAAAATAGCTGTAACCCCGCCCTCTTTGATAATATGTGCATACAACACGATAACATTCCATGGTTTTAATAGTATCACAATCATGCATGCCTGACATGCGTTCCTCAAGACTCCTAGCGTATCTTGTAAGCTCCATGAGAGAATATGAGGTGTATTTAACAAAGCCAAGCATACTTTCTAAAACCTTATAATGGTTTTTGGTTTTTGTTGAATCAGTGTCATGGCTGCTGTTAGCTGGATGAAATGGAGCAACCATCGTACAGCTGCCTGGAGAGTTGCTCCTTTCCACAGGGACATCCGGTATTGATGGATCAGGAAAATAGGTTTTGCACGGCCTTTTATATGCAGGTTCTTTTAGACTTCCTAAAATAAATGATAAGACAGCAATAATCAATATCTCTAGTTTTCTCAACCCACTAACTGCTTCTGAGACTCTTTACACACACTCACCTGAACTTTTACGTTTCATGCTGCATGGGTTCTCTCCCGCAGGATGAGGTTGAACAGCTTCATCGTTGTCTGAAATATAACAATGGAATTTATTGTTGCAGTCTGAAGTATAACAAAGGATTTTGTGCCCTCTTGTATTTGCTGCCATACCAGAATATTAAAGGGGGAATTATGTACCTTTTGATGGGCCTTTCATTGGCTGCGGTGATGGTATTTTCCTAAATTCTTCATTCACAGAGTTCGAATGGGGATCATTGCCTGAAATTGTTTCAACCGCGTCACCCCCATCCTGGCTCGCCTGCACTGGTTGCCCGTTGCCTCCCGAATAAGGTTCAAGGTGTTGGTTTTGGTTTACAAAACCCTCCATGGCTTGGCCCCTGATTATCTGGCAGAGCGCCTCTCCATACAACTAGATCCGGCCCAACCCACCCGCGCATCCTTGGCCCTGTCGCTTCGGACTGTCCCCCCCAGGCAGGCCCGCAAGACGAGCACGCGCGGGCGTGCCTTTTCAGTGGTGGGGCCGTCCGCCTGGAACAGTCTACCTAGCGACTTGTGGCAGGCCCCTTCCCTGGCATCATTTAAGCGAGGGTTGAAGACATTGCTCTTCAGGGAAGCTTTTGACACCAACTAGCTATCTTTTCTCTCTCTCTCTCTCTCTTCCCAATACAAGTTTGGATTGCTGCTGCCTTTGCCTTTGCCCATCTATTAATTGTTTTTTTTTTAATCCTGTAATTTTTTAACCTTTTAACTATGTTTGTCAACCGCCCTGAGTTCCTGGTCCGGGAAGAAGGCGCGGTATATAAATATAAAAACAAATATAAATAAATAAATAAATATTACAAATAATTTTTCAGGGGTGTGTCAGAAATATCCCCCACCTTACCCCAAGCTTATTGCCAAAGCAGAATTTATAAGGAGGGGGGAATTATGTACCTTTTGATGGGCCTTTCATTGGTGGGGCGTCAACAAAGTCATCCTCAAAATATTTATCTAAAACATAAAACTATGCCACTGAAAGCACAGACCCTTTAATCTGAAAGCAACACATGAAACCCCCACCCCCACCCCAAATATAATGTGTTGACATTTTCTTTAAAAACATACTCAGCCTAAAATAACTTAAATCATCCTCAAATTATTTATCTAAAACATAAAACTATGCCCCTGAAACTACAGACCCTTTAATCTGAAAACAACACATGAAACCCCCACCCTCACCCCCACCCCAAATATAATGTGTTGACATTTTCTTTAATCTTTAAAAACATTATATGTGAGAGGCATAACTGACCTAAATCTTTTCCAGGGGGTGGCGCAAGTCCCAATTTTAGGGGTTTCATCAGAAGAACAGGTGGGGGTGG
>JAHTLZ010000237.1:86184-140478 GCA_023846285.1 Phrynocephalus versicolor
ATAACTCTTATCGAACACACCCTTTATTTTTGAAACCCTGACATGGTCTCCTTTTCTGAACTGCGGCCTCTCCTCTTTCGTTTTAGCAGATGGCCAAAGAGTTGTGAGGGGTCACATCTACAGGCCTAGCCTTGATAATTCTGTGCATGCTGTGATTATAGCTTCTTAGGAGCTGAGGTAATACATCCATATATTTGTATGTATTATTGGCTGTGAAATACCGCCACATTTTTGTTTTTAAAGTTCTGTTAAACCTTTCCACAACACCAGCCTTGACCTTATTATTGGTGACAAAGTGGTGTATCCCATGTTTCTTTAACAGCTGGCTTAGGAACTCCGAGCCGCAATCTGTTTGAAGCTTCTTGGGCCATCTATGGTTTTGTTTAAAAATGGCCGCTAAAGCTTTGGACACCTCCTGCCCCGTCTTGTCTTTGAGAGCCACAGCCCAGGCATATTTAGATAAAATATCAATGCATGTTAATATGTTCTTGTAGCCCCTGTTGTACTCTGAAAATTGTTGCATATCTACCAAATCCGCCTGCCATTGCACATCGACTCCAGAGACAATAGTCTTGTTTCTTTTAAAATGTATTCTGGCAGGCTTATGGAGTGTATAGGCATCCTGATCGGAAAGCCATCGAGAAACATCATTGACCCTTAATGTTTTGATATGCTTTTTTGCCTCACTAAATAGAGGGGTCACACCGCCAAAACTTCCTACAGATCCCAGTGTATAATATATATATTTTTAGAACATCCCCATGGTCAGGCATCTTAGCAGCTCACACACATATGAACACAGATTAAGGGGTTAAATAGACTTTATTGACAAGAGAATAAGTCTTGAGCATTTTAAGATTTCAGGGCTTTATCAGGCTTATAATGTGTTTAATATTTGCAAATAATAGGTCGGAAAAGGCTATTTTCTAAATTTAAACATAAAGACAGACAATATTGAATAAGCTGTTATATTCTCAGAGTATTTGTAGAAATTACTTGAAGCGCCAGAAAAACTTTACAGGCTATGACTTCTTGGCAGATTCTTTTTCTCCAGCAGAGTGTCCTGTTGAGAGAGCATTAAACAGCCTCTTAGTTATAAATTTTGCAACACCCCCGCACCCCCGACCGAGAGTTATAAACAATTTAATGAAAAACTCACCTCGGCCGCTGAACCGCTCTCATAAGCCTCATCTGCAGAAGTCCAAATATCCTCTTGTGGCTCCTCCAGACTCACAGGTTCGGAAGCATCTGAGCATTCGCTCCCCGATTTCTCTTTTGGTTTCTGCCATCCTGCTCTTACTCCATGAGGACAATCACACTCAAGATCGGACCAAAACAGGGTCTCCTCAGCGTGAAGGGCAGGCTTGGGTGGCTTTTTGGGTGCAGAGTTTGGCTTCTGCGATGGGGTGTTTAAGGGGCAGAGGGGCATGGAAAACCCCGTAGGCCCGTGGTGCATATGGGGGTGCAGATGCCTTTTTGGTTTCAACTGCTGCCTCTCTATCTTCGGGGCCCAGGTTTTTGCTGGGGAGTCCGGGCTCTTGGCCTTTGGAGGGGAGTCCACGCTCTCTGCTTTCGGTGGGGAGTCTGGGGTGTCCTTCGGCAAGCCGGAGAAAAACCCAATCTTGCTTGAAGACTCCATCTTTCTTCCCATAGACGGGATGGCGGGGACCATGGCCCAGTCGGTGTCAGGAACAGTGGAAAAAGCGGCGGTGGGCACTGCAGAACACCTCCCTCTTTTTATAAGACCTGTCAGGCATGCACATACACAGCAAGACAGGCCCAGGCAACACATAGGCAGCGGCAGCGCCCTAGGGCCAGGCATGCCCGGGCATGCCGGGGGGTGGGTTAGGGGGACCCCGTGACGTGTCAGGGGGAGGGGGCAAGTCTCCCCATCCGGGTCAGGCAGAAGAGGACGTCACTTCCAGGTCAAAGGGCCCAGGAAGGTTCCGGTTCCGGTTCCTACTACTAGTAGCCCCACAGCCCCTCAATATTGATGATTTTAACACAGAATATTTGTTCTACAACTACCACTCTCTTTGCATTGTGGTTACATTTGGAAATGGGCTGAAAGCCAAAAAATTATATGGAGATAGAAACAAGTTTCTCAGTGCAGGCCTGATGGTATCCAGGTTCTTTGAAAACAATGTTCCTAGTCCTCTGCTTCCTGAATGTGATAAAAGACAACAAAAGCCCCAATGAGCTTGGCTCACCCAATATCCAGGAGGATATGAAGTTTAACAACAAGATAAGGGCTAGCCAGAGCTTAACCAACCAATATCAAGATTCCACACAGGAGTTTAGAGGAGACCTGGATCCAGGAGAAATGAAGTTATTAAAATCCTATATAGCTCTGCCCTCCAAATTACAAAAAGAAATAATTGACCGTCTCTCATCATTGCAAGAGGCTCTCCTCTATTATGGGAAGAATGCAACACCTCAGACATGGGACACTAAAATAAACAGAAACCAGGAATATCTACATAACCAGAAAACTGAGACAGCTGGTTCCCCTTATAAAAACAATAGCATGTATGGTCTACATAACCCTTCCACCAAAGAATACATCTTTACAGCTCCTACAAAGACACCTATGACATGTCAGGAATGGCTACAAAGAAGATATCTACATCCTGATGAGGAGGGACAATATGCTCCACTAGTCCCTCACAAATTGTAACATCCGAAATTGAGTGTATTGACCCTACAAAACAATCTATGTGTTGTTGTTTTTCAACAAGGATGAGGAGCTGGACCAAATCACCAAAATTAATTGAACAATTCTGATTCAGGATTCCCCAGTAGTGAGACGTCGTCCACCAATGTCCTGCAGCACTCTGAGAAGCAAAAGCCAGGTCTCACTTGACAAACATAATAAACTCAAAATTGTTTCCTGGAATAGAGCAGGGTGGACATCTAAGCAATATGATGCTAGAATACTAGATTACTTAAGAGCCCATGATGTGATCTTCTTGCAGGAGACATGGGCCACCAAGAAAATCAATTTAAATGGGTTTATAGTAAATGAAATGCCAGCTGAGCCCACTAAAGGAAAGGGTAGACCTAAGGCTGGCCTGGCAATACTGATATCTACAGTTCTGCAAGTACTCATCAAATGGGCTCCCCCCTGTCGTAAAATAGCAGTGGCTGGTCATATTGATCTTGTTGCCAAGTCCCTGTTGTTGATTAATTTCTACATTCCCCCTTTCTCCTCTAAGAATGCTACTTAAACAGCCTGGGAATAACTGGAAAACTATATAATAGACCTCGAATCTAAATTTCCCAGATCACAGCCATTTATAATGGGAGATTTTAATGCAAGTCTAGGGTCAAATAATGATGCCCTTTTTTCTTCACCCTTGTGGGGGTTAATTGAAAATCAGATCTTTGTTCCCAACTATGACAGAACCTCTAAAGATGCTAAGATGAACTATGGAGGTATCTGTATGACCCAAATGGTGAGTCGTCTCGCCCTTATAATTTTAAATGGAAACCCTCTTTTTGACAAAAGTGCCGAATTCACTTATGTATCTGGCCATGGTAGTAGTAGTAGTGGATTTTGTGCTGATCTCACACGTATCTGCTTTCTGTGTAGATTACAGATTGGACAGTGACCATCTTCCTCTAATATTCTCTATCTCTTTATCAAATGTTATTCACCTGAATACAAATTCCTACTTCCAGGATAAATTTCTATGTCTAAAACATAAAAGGCTATATTGGACAGGAAAAAAAACAGCAATAAGGTGACATTTTTTTTGGTTCCTCAGAGGGGGAGTTCTTTAAAAACTCAATCATGGCAGCTACAAATGCTACCTCTGCTGTAAATAACTATTCAGCCATGATTACTGCCCTAAAAGCAGTATTAACCCCAAAACAACCCCCATAGGAGTTATGCCAAGAGCAAGTAGCCCCAAGTGGTTTGATAAGGAGTGCTGTGCACTCAAAAAACAACTGAGAGGGATATATAACCATGATGGGAGTGAAAAATCTAAACACATTAACACAAAAATACTATAAAATTAAAAAAGAATACAAACAACTAATAGCTGTTAAAAGGAGACAAGCAATTCAGGAAAGATGGAATGCATTGATAGAATCCTCATTAAATAAAAACTCCAAACTTTTTTGGGCGATTGTGACAGATGCCCTAGGTCCGTCTCCTAATCCTCCATGCTGTAACATCTCAGCAGACACTTGGGAACAGCAATTCTCCGCTTTATTCTTAGATATCACAGCCCAAAAGATAGCTCCTACACCATAGATATTTCTGATACTCCACCTTGGAATCCAGTTACCCAATCTGAAATAAAATATCTGATCAGTTGTATTAAATCAGGCAAAGCTCCAGGGATTGACACCATTCTTCCGGAAATATTAAAAACCAACACAGGCTGGTGGGCCTCTTTGCTAGCCCATCTGTTTACACAACTCAGGTAAATTCCCTGTTGATTGGTTAGAGGCTATTGTCATACCGGTTTTCAAGAAAGGTGATACAGGAGATCCATCAAATTACAGTCCTGTCAGCTTACTGTTGGTTGTGGGCAAACTGTATGCTACTTACCTAAATCAAAAACTAACAACTTGGATAGAAGATCAAAATATTCTGGGAAATGAACAGGCAGGATTCAGAAAGGGCAGATCAACGATAGATCACTGTATCCTCCTAAATCACCTAGCTGAGAAATATATGACCTTTTATGGTAATGGTCTGTTCACCGCATTCATAGATTTAAAATCTGCCTTCGACTCTATACCAAGAGAGAAACTATGGATCAAGTTGTGTGGTACTTCCATTGATAAGAGACTTCTGTATCTGATCAAATGCCTCTATCAGGGAACCACACTTCGCATTAGATCTGGGATAGAAGGGGAATTGACAAAATGTATACCCGCCACTAGGGGGGTCCATCAAGGATGTATACTGGCACCTATGTTATTTAATCTCTATCTAAATGATATGATTCAGAGCTGCTTTGCACCAGACTTTCATCCACCAAACTTGGCTAAAACCAAATGCCCTTTACTTTTGTATGCAGATGATGCTGTAGAATCATAGAACCATAGAATCATAGAAAGAGACCTCAAGGGCCATCTAGACCAAGACCCTACCATGCAGGAACCCCATCACAATATTTCCGACAGATGACCATCCAGCCTCCGCTTAAAAACCTCCAAGGAAGGAGACTCCACCACCCTTTGTGGCAGCATATTCCACTGCCGAACAGCTCTGACTGTCATGAAGTTCTTCCTAATGTTCAAATGGAATCTCTTTTCCTGTAGTTTGAAACCATTGCCCCGAGTCCTAGTCTCTGAAACCATGGAAAACAAACCTGTTACCTCTTCAATATGACATCCTTTCAAATATTGAAACATAGCTATCATATCCCCCCTCAGCCTTCTTTTTGAAAGGCTAAACATTCCCAGTTCCCTAAGCCGTTCCTTGTAAGACATTTCCTCCAGACTCTCAACCATCCTGGTCGCCCTTCTCTGCACGTGCTCGAGGTTGTCAACATCCTTTAAAATTGAGGCACACAGAACTGGACCCAGTACTCCAGGTGGGGTCTGACCAAAGCAGAATAGAGTGGTACTATCACTTCCCTTGATCTAGACACTATTGGCTTCCCTGGCTGTGGCATCACACTGCTGACTCATGTTCAATTTGTGGTCCACTAAGACTCCCAGATCCCTTTCACAGGTACTATTCTCCAGCCATGTATCCCCCATCCTATATCAGTGCAATTCATTCTTTTTACCTAGATGTAGCACCCTACATTTCCCTCTGTTGAAATCCATTCCGTTAGCTTTGGCCCAGCACTCTAATCTGTCAAGGTCTTTTTGAATTTTCATCCTATCCTCTAAGGAATTAGCAACCCCTCCCAATTTGGTATCATCTGCAAATTTAATTAGCATACTCTCTATTCCTTACTCCAAGTCATTAATAAAGATATTGAACAGCACTGGACCCAGAACAGAACCCTGGGGCACCCCACTGGTCACGTCTCTCCAAGCTGAAGAGAGGCCATTTATGGTCACCCTTTGGGTGCGATCAGTCAACCAATTACAAATCCACCTAACAGTAGCACTATCTATCCCACTTTCTACTAACTACTTAGCAAGAATATCATGGGGAACCTTATCAAAGGCCTTACTAAAGTCCAGATTAGCAATATCCACAGCATTCCGTTCATCCACCAGGCCTGTAATTCTATTAAAGAAAGAGATCAAATTAGTCTGGCATGACTTGTTTTTAAGAAACCCGTGTTGATTTTTTGTAATGACAACATTGTTTGTTAAATAATTGCAGACTGCCTGTTTAATAATCTGCTCTAGGATCTTTCCGGGAATTGAAGTCAAGCTGACTGGGCAGTAATTATTAGGGTCCTCTTTTTTCCCCTTTTTGAAGATGGGGACAACATTAGCCCTCCTCCAATCGATGGGGACCTCCCCTGTTCTCCAGGACTTCTCAAAGATTATTGCCAATGGTTCTGAAATTACTTCCGCCAGTTCTTTTAATATCCTTGGGTGTAATTCATCTGGCCCAGGAGACTTAAATTCATTTAATGTTGACAGGTGTTCCTGTACCAGCTCTCTACTTATTCTATGTTGCAATTCCCATCCTACCTCATCTACTTTTTGTCCCAGTGGATGTCTTTCTTCCTTTTTGGAGAAAACAGGGGCAAAGAAGGTGTTGAGTAGTTCTGCCTTTTCCTTGTCTCCTGTTAGTAACTGGTAGTTATCACCACGCAGAGAGCCTATCATTTCCTTATTTTTCCTTTTGCTGCGGACATAACTGAAGAAACCCTTTTTATTATCTTTAATGTCTCTGGCAAGTCTAAGTTCATTTTGTGCTTTAGCTTTTTTTACCATCCCCCTGCATATATTAGCTGTTTGCTTATATTCCTCTTTGGTGCATTTCCCATTTTTCCATTCCTTGTACTTGTTTTTCTTTATAGTTAGCTGAGCTGAAAGTTTTTTAGTAGACCTCTCCCATTTTTTCTTCTTGTTGAGACAGTTTTAAATTGTGCCTTTAATATCTCGCTTTTGAGGAACTCCCATCCATCTTGGACTCCCTTCTCTTTCAGTGTGTCGGTCCATGGAACCACAGCCAATAGTTCCCTAAGTTTACAAAAATTGGCTTTCTTAAATTCCAGGATTCTTGTCTGACTATGCTTAGCTTCACCTTCCATCAAATTCCAAGAGGGCATTGTCACTTTTACCTAATGATCCCACCACTTTGACCCCATTTATAAGGTCCTCCTTATTGTTTAAGACCAGATCTAAAATGGTTGTGCCTCTTGTTGCCTCCTCTATCTTCTGGACCATGAAATTGTCTGCAAGGGCAGTAAGGAATTTGTTAGACCTTGCATTCTTAGCTGAGTTGGACTGCCAGCATATATCAGGAGAGTTAAAATCTCCCATTAATACTACATCTCTCCCTTTTGACTGTGTGGCCATCTGCTCACAGAAGGCATCATCCCACTCTTCCGGCTGGCTTGTGTTGCTTTCATTATCAGAAATTGGCCTTAAACGCCTAATGCGTGTATTAATGTTATACTGTAAGCTCAATCAAGTGAATATAAACATTAGTAAAACAAAAATTATGGTTTTTAAGAAGCAAGCAGTACTAAAAAATTGGAAAATTAATGAGAAATACATTGATCAATTCCCGGAAAGATCCTAGAACAGATTATTAAGAAATCAGTCTGCAATTATCTAACAAACAATGCTGTCATTACAAAAAGTCAACACGGGTTTCTTAAAAACAAGTCATGCCAGACTAATTTGATCTCTTTCTTTGATAGAATTACAGGCATGGTAGACGAGGGGAATGCTGTGGATATTGCGTATCTGGACTTTAGCAAGGCCTTCGATAAGGTTCCTCATGGTATTCTTGCTAAGAAGTTAGTAGGAAGTGGGATAGATAGTGCTACTGTTAGGTGGATTTGTAATTGGTTGACTGATCGCACCCAAAGGGTGATCATAAATGGTCTCTCATCATCTTGGAGAGACGTGACCAGTGGGGTGCCCCAAGGTTCTGTTCTTGGTCCAGTGCTCTTCAATATCTTTATTAACGACTTGGAGGAAGGAATAGAGAGTATGCTAATTAAATTTGCAGATGATACCAAATTGGGAGGGGTTGCTAATTCCCTAGAGGATTGGATGAAAATCCAAAAGGACCTTGACAGATTAGAAGTCTGGGCCAAAGCTAATGCAATGGATTTCAACAGAGGGAAATGTAGGGTGCTACATCTAGGTAGAAAGAATGAATTGCACAGATACAAGATGGGGGACACTTGGCTAGAGAATAGTACCTGTGAAAGGGATTTGGGGGTCTTGGTGGACCACAAATTGAACATGAGCCAGCAGTGTGATGCGGCGGCCAAGAAAGCCAATGCGATTCTTGGTTGCATCAACAGAACCATAGTGTCTAGATCAAGGGAGGTGATAGTGCCACTCTATTCTGCTCTGGTCAGACCCCACCTGGAGTACTGCGTCCAGTTCTGTGCGCCTCAGTTTAAAAAGGATGTTGACAACCTCGAGCGGGTGCAGAGGAGGGCGACTAGGATGGTTGAAGGCCTGGAAGAGATGTCTATGAAGAACGGCTTAGGGAACTGGGAATGTTTAGCCTATCAAAGAGAAGACTGAGAGGGGATATGATAGCTATGTTTCAATATTTGAAAGGATGTCATATTGAAGAGGGAACAGGTTTGTTTTCCATGGCTTCAGAGACTAGGACTCGGGGCAGTGGTTTCAAACTACAGGAAAAGAGATTCCATTTGAACATTCAGAAGAACTTCATGACAGTTAGAGCTGTTCGGCAGTGGAATATGCTGCCACGGAGGGTGGTAGAGTCTCCTTCTTTGACGGTATTTAAGCAGAGGCTGGATGGCCATCTGTCGGAAATATTGTGAAGGGGTTCCTGCTTGGCAGGGGGTTGGACTAGATGGCCCATGAGGTCTCTTCCAACTCTATAATTCTATGATTCTATGATTCTATGATTCTATGATCAGGTTAAATAGTTCAGATACCTGGGCATCTGGTTTCACCAGAATCTTTCTTGGGCTCCCCATAGAAGGTCTGTTATACAGGCAGCTCAGAATACCAAGGCCATTACCCATTTTTTCTTTATGAATTTATACCAGCTGCTATCCAGATACTCAGATCCAAGGTCCTACCTCAGCTGTTATATGGAATCCCAGTATGGATCCTGGGCTTCCATAGAAACATTGAGAGTATCCTTGCAAGGTTTTTAAGGTCTATTCTTGGATTTCCAAAATGTATTTCTATAGCAGGTCTATGACTTGAGGTAGGCATCTCTTCAATCGAATGTACTGCCTGGTTACATTTGTTTATTTATTTATTTATTTGGTGCATTTCTATACTGCAAACCTTTTTCCATAAAGGAACTCAGGGCGGTTTCCAATAAGTAATAGTTAAAAACACAGATAAAACAGCAGAAGCAATGAGAAAACAAAGGCAAGATAGAACAGGAAAGTGGCAAAGAGGGAGAACGCTTGGCGGAGAGCGGCAGACAAAAAACAATCAATGAAAGGAATTCAAAAAACCCTTGGGAACTTTGGTGTGGGAGGAGGAATTGTTACTTTCCATGAAACTGTTCCACTTTACACAACATAAATTAGTGCTGGATTTCAGCCATTGTTATTAATGTACACACCTAGTGTTAAAAACCAATTTATGCAAACATCCATTCTTAAGACACACCTGTTTCAAAAAGATATACATTTCTACCAACACTGCATGTGCAACATCCCCTTACAGAAACTTTGATACAGAAAGACAAACTCAGACTTGAAACTAAAGCTAGAGCTGTGCAACTGAATAAATTGTGTTGATTTACAGTGTCCCCTTCATTTTGAATAAGGAGTTGCTGTTGGCCAAAACATGAAGCCCATGAAAATTAAAATAAATTTATGTCACCTCCAACTGCATGGGGAAAAACAAAACATACAAAGTTATACAAAGTTATACAAATTTTTATACAAGCACACTTGTTTCCCTAGCAACACCGATTAAGAAACAAAAACTAGAAGCTAAGGAAGAGAATATGGGAATTTTGTTATTTCAAGAAAAATGTGAACACAGGGCACTACTGGCCAACACTGCGTTTACCATCCAATGTATGGAAAATAAAGACATAGTATATGTTCAGTAAGAAAATGTGGGGAACGCATTTGCAGCTGTTCATTTTCCAAAATGCAAACTGAAACAGCAATTGCAACCCCAGGATTAGAGATAAGAAAATACATCACAGTTATTTTTTTCTACATGGTTTAGGAATGGACGAATAACTTACCAGGCTTAAGCTATCAATTCTAGACCTCTGGAATTTTGTACAGTATAGCCATGCAGTAAAATACTTGACAGTAGAGTATTGAATGATCAGGAAATGTTTTGCAGCAATTTACTACAGCAATACCCTATTTACTCGCTATAGTTACAATAAATATACTGTAATACTATAGGCAATAACTGCATATGTGAGAACAAACTGGCGTGAAGGCACTTGAAAAAGTGCAGAGATTAAAATTCTTGAATAGATGAAGCATTTGCGGAAAAAATGTTCATGCATTCAGATACTGGATCAAAGTGTTATATGCTGACACTTCCTCTGGATATCTACATCTTCTGATGAAAGATGTTTATACTTGCTCCTGGTTAAAAATATTCCCAACCAAATTGCATTTCTTAGGCCTATCTATGGATTTTTTTCACATTTATGAATTGAAGACAGTTAAGTCCCTCATTGAAAAGCGAATTAAAGTTATTGATTTCCAGTCTTCTACAGAGAATGCTCAGAAAATTTGTTCACCCATGCATTTTGGTTTAAATCTTGAATTTCATCAAAGTGCTAAATATTTGGAAAAATTAGCAATCCCAAAATATCGACAGATTTTTTTTCAAGAGCCAGATTTAACTGTCTTCCATCTGCAGTTTTAGAGGGTCGCTACAGTGGCATACCATATGAAAATTGATTATGCCCCTGCAATGATAAAGAAATTGAAACTTTGCAGCATGTTCTTTTTATATGTAGTTATTACAGGGATGAGTGTATCAGGCTTCTTTACCCTGTAATGAGAGGTCTACGAGGCAGATTCTTGGACTGGTATACAAGATATCTTCTAGAAGACAGAAATAACTCCATTACAGAACTTGCGGCCAAATTCCTTCTCTCAGCCCAAAAAAACCAAAGGAGAATTCTGGTGCTTAACTAATTTTGTTTCTTTTAATTATTGAAATGTGTACCTGTTGGAATGTATACTGTATTTTATTGGGCCTTTGGCTGTAAAATAAAATTGATTGATTGAAAAACCAGAGAAGATTGTGAAGAGCTCCAGAAGGATCTCTCCAAACTGGAGGAATGGGCTGCGAAATGGCAAATGCGTTTCAATGTAGGAAAATGTAAAGTTATGCATATTGGGGTGAATAATCCAAACTTTATCTATCACCTCATGGGCTCTGAGCTATCCGTGATGGATCAGGAAAGAGATCTTGGTGTGCTGGTGGACAGCTCAATGAAGGTGGAAGTACTGGCTGGAAAATAGTTCCTGTGAAAGGGATCTGGGAGTCTTGGTGGACCACAAATTGAACATGAGTCAGCAGTGTGATGCAGCAGCCAGGAAAGCCAATGCGGTTCTTGATTGCATCAACGGAACTATAGTGTCTATATCAAGGGAAGTGATAGTACCATTCTATTCTGCTCTGGTCAGACCCCACCTGGAGTACTGGGTCCAGTTCTGTGCACCTCAATTTAAAAAGGATATTGACAACCTCGAGCGGGTGCAGAGGAGGGCGGCCAGGATGGTTGAGGGTGTGGAGAAATGTCTTATGAGGAATGGCTTAGGGAACTGGGAATGTTTAGCCTTTCAAAAAGAAGGTTGAGAGGGGATATGATAGCTATGTTTCAATATTTGAAAGGATGTCATATTGAAGAGAGAACAGGTTTGTTTTCCGTGGCTTCAGAGACTGGACTCGAGGCAATGGTTTCAAACTATAGGAAAAGAGATTCCATTTGAACATTAGGAAGAAATTCATGATGGTTAGAGTTGTTCGGCAGCAGAATATGCTGCCATGGATGGTGGTTGAGTCTCCTTTTTGGAGGTTTTTAAGCGGAGGCTGGAAGCCATCTGTCGGAAATATTGTGATGGGGTTCCTGCATGGCAGGGGGTTGGACTGGATGGCTCATGAGGTCTCTTCCAACTCTATGATTCTATGATTCTGTGTTTCTAAGGTGTCTACCCAGTGTGTGGCAGCAATGAAGAAGGTCAATTCCATGCTAGGAATTATTAAAAAAGGGATTGAAAATAAAACAACCAGCATTATAATGCCATTGTAGAAGACAATAGTAAGGCCACATCTGGAGTATTGTGTACAATTCTGGTCACCACATCTTGAAAAAGACATAGTGGAACTGGAAAAGGTGCAGAAGAGAGTGACTAAAATGATTACTGCGCTGGGGGACGTCCCTTATGAGGAAAGGCTAAAACATTTGGGGCTCTTTAGTCTAGAAGAAAGGTACCTGAAGGGGGATATGATTGAGACGTACTAAATTATGCAGGGCATGAGTAAAGTGGATAAAATACCAGAACTAGGGGACATCCTCTCAAATTTAGGGTTTGGAGAGTGAGAACAGACAAAAGAAAATATGTTTTTACCCAGCGTATGTATTCATATATCCTGTCTAATACATAGTTTTCTCTAATATCTGACAGTAGGTCTGAAAGCTCATGCCTCATGGCTTCTCAAGAAACAGACATCTGACCTCTTTCATGTTGTAGTGGAAGGCTTCCAAATATACAGCTGAGAGCTCTGGACCTCTCTTTACAGGAATAATTTTTCTTCACTTGTAGGTTCTGTGCCGATACCGACCGATTTGGAACATGGAACTGTGTCTGCGGCCTGTTTTCCTCGCTGGCGTAATGAAGGAGTCTGGTAGGTGTTGAATAGTGCAATGGTGTTCACTTTAGGCATAGTCCTAGAAAAGGGTGCAGGAACAACTGTATACTAAAAACAATTGCTTCAGAATAATCTTCAGTGTCTGTATATAGAAATTTAATTTACACCATAGAAGATGCACATATCATTCCCTATATTTTTCATTATTTTTAATGTATTTCCTTGGATGCACTCTTATTGAAATAAATACTTCCATTCTCTAAGTTCTGAGCTCCAGAAATCCATTTTGCTTTTCAGTCTTTGCTTTCTTTCTTGTACAATGTTGTTTATTCAGCAATTAACAACCATCTTTCTTGACTGTACTATAAAGACTTATCTTGATGAACTTTGTTAAAGTGAAATAATCAAAGTTCTTTGATAATCAGGAGGTTGGTTGCTAATGAAGATGCTGCTATAATTTTGTTTTATCTATAAAAAGGACTTTAGTGCACTATCCTTGAGTTTCTCAGTTTAAATTTATGGATGTTAAGCTCCCCTGTTGCCATGAACAAGTGAGAAGTTGTAGGAGATAATACACTTTATCTGAAATTGTCTTCCCCTTTACAACAGGTAACCAACCCCCAGCAATGTTGCCTAAAAGAGGAGAATATATGCTTAAGGATATCAAGCGGCTTGCAAAGTTCTACCAAGTGCCTGTGCAAATACCGAGGGATTTTATGGGGACAGTTATTAAGAAAGGTAAGAAAATAAGCCATTTTCTTCTTAGAGAACTGGTCACCATGTTGCTAGAAAATAATGGTGTTTTCAGTCATTTTTTTCATTATGTAAGGACAGGTTGCTTATCTGTAACTACAGTTTTCCAGTGGTCATCTGAATTCACACATGTGGGTATTGCCCCTGTGCAGAAGCCAGCCTCAGAATCTTCCAGAGCCTGAGAAGAATGACTCCCTTCCTCCAATGTGCCTATGTGTGACCAGCCACACCCTAACTGGTCTCCATCTGCCTTCCACAGAAGAGGTTGAGTACGAAAGACAGCTTAGCAAGAGTCTTGTGGCTCAGTGGTTAAACTGTACTGTAGCTATAACTGCTCATGACCTTGGATTCAATTTCAGGTAGCCAGCTCAAGGTTCACTCAGCCTTATATCCTTCTGAGGTGGGTAAAACGAGTACCTAGCATGCTGGGTGGTGGTGTGGGGGAGGGCAGAATTTGTAGCCTGCCTAATTACCTGTAGACCACACAGACAAGTGCTATGGGCTGGTATATCCCACACCCTCCTGGTAATTGGCAAACCTAATACCAAGGGATTTGGTAAAATAGATCTTATGTCTCAAGAGGTCTAATCTATGCACTTCCTTATTGAGGTGGGGTGGAAACAGTGAAATCTGGCTCTCAGTTGAGTAGCTTCCACAATTATTAAGTTTGGGTGATGGTGCTTAAAAAGGAAATTTGCCCCATCCTCTTAACACCCTGTACACATTCTTGATATGCCTGGGATGGAATGGAGGGTGATTTCTCTCATTATTGCTTTTATGAGCTCAATCAGTGAAGGCAGGTCAGACAGCTGTATTGGAATAGCTGTGATTTTATTAACTGTCAAAGCCTGCAATTTTGGGTACCTGGAGTTGGAGTCGGCAAACAATGCACCGACTCCGACTCCGACGCCTACTAAATTTAGACGGGAATTTTAAAAAAGCAAGCTTAAATGTCCCAATTCACAAAAAGTTATAATTAATGACTTCTCTACTGTAAGAATAGTATTGAGGCCTCCAGGGCCCTGGCTTATTGCAGGCCGGTGGCCTCCCCCTTCAACCCTTGCCCTGCATGGCTTATTAAATCTGCGGGAGGGAGTATGACTGAGTGGGCTTCCATTATTTCCACTGCCTCCTTCAGGGAGGGGGTCTTTCCCTTTCACCTGAAGGAGACGGTGGTGAAGCCCACCCTAAAGAAATCTGCCCAGGCGTCGGACGAATTGGCCAACTACCATCAGATTGCCACCGTCCCCTTCCTGGGCAAGGTCGTCGAGAGGGTGTCCGCCATCCAGATCTAGTCGTTCCTGAAGGAAGAACAAGTCCTTGACCAATTCCAGTCCGGGTTCAGACCATATTGGGGGACTGAGACAGTCTTGGTTGCACTGCAAGGTGACCTCCTCCGGGGGGCTGACAGGGGTTGCTCTACTCTGTTGGTCCTCCTGGATTTGTCAGCAGCCTGTGATACTGTCGACCATGGTATCCTGCTGGACCGGCTTTCCGGGGTGGGGATCGGGGGCACAGCATTCAGCTGGATCTGGTGCTTCCTGGAAGACTGGCCCCAGCGTGTGCAGCTTGGGGGGGGGGTAGCTGTCAGCTCCCTGGGTGCTCCCTTGTGGGGTCCCACAGGGGTCGGCTCTTTCTGCCAAGGAATGTATAAAATACATTTGCATATTAATACAGAGGAGTCGGAGTCGGGGAGTCGGAGTCAGAGTTGGAGTCGGAAGTACAAAAAAACTTAGGAGTCGGAGTCGGAACATTTATCTACCGACTCTACAGCCCTGTTTTAAACCACTATACTGGTACCTCGACTTATGACATTAATCTGTTTTGAAGGCATCTTCGGAAGTCGATCAAGTTGTAAGTCGAACAGTGGTTTCCCATAGGAATGCACTGAAAATCAATTAATCCATTCTGGGGAGTATGCGTTAAAAGGTTTCCAATGCATTCCTATGGGAAAGCTGTCCCAACCCCCTCAATCATGGGCAGCCAAAGGCTGCTTTCCACTTTCCCACCAGACTGCTGACTTTGACCTGTCAAAATCAGCTGGGGGGAAGTTGCAGAGAGCAGCCTTCCAGGGAGCCCGGGCTGTAGGAAGATACATCCGTTCCAGGGATCTCCTGGGGCAAATGCATGTTCACCCAGCCCGGGCAGTTTGCAAGGCAGGTGCGCCTCCTTTCCAAACCAACTGGGCTGCAGGAAGATGCATCCGTCCCAGGGATTTCCTGGGGTGGATGCATGTTCACCCAGCCCGGGCAGTTTGGAAGGCAAGTGGCAGTGGTGGATAGCCGCCACCACTTCCCTTCCCTTCCCTTCCCAAGCCTCCCAGGCTGCACAAAGATCAATGGGTCTGTGCTCTGCTCATGAAATTGGTGGGCAGAGCACAGACCCATTAAACTTCACCCAGCCCAGGAAACTTGCAAGGGAAAGGCTTATCTCTGGATAAGTGCTTACCTGGAGGTAATCGCTTCCCTTCCAAGGTGAGGAGCCTGGGTGTGATCCCAAGCAGAGCTGCTGAGAGAGCCAAACAAACACGAGGAAGTGAGCGCTGGTAAGTTTCTGGGCTGCTAGCAGTCGAAACAGAGGTCATTTAGAGGCCTCTGCTAATTTAAATTGCAAAGAGCCACCTCTATTCAAAGAAAGCAGTTGGAAGCTTCCTCAAACAACGAAAGTAGGGGGTAGTGCCAGGCTAATCCTTTATCTGAGCAGGGGGGGGTGGAGCCACACTAAATCCTTTTCCCCTGAGCAAGGTCAGCCTCAGCCATTTTGGGCCTGGGTGTTATCCCAAGCAGAACTGCTGCTGAGAGAGCCAAACAGGAGGAAGTGAGTGCTGGTAAGTTTCTGGGGTGCTAGCAGTTGAAGTAGAGCTCCTTTTGAGCCCCCCCCATGTGAGATTTCATATAAACAACAAAGGACACATATAAACAACACAGTCAAAAGGTAGCAAAATTGTAAATTTTTGAGGCCCAGAATACTGCACTTGTTAAAATAGAGTTGGAGAGAGCAGCTGTAGTTACCTGCAACACTTGTGCCATGTTTTTCATCTTGCCAAAGCACAAGGAGAACTACATTTGCAGCAAGTGCAAGCTGGTTGCACTACTAGAAAAGAAGGTCCAGCAGTTGTAAGCCTGCATATCTAACCAGTAACAAATTAAAGAGCTTGAGCTGTTCTTGGATATAGCAGAGCAGACTATCCTGAACAAAGAAGAGACAGGGCACAGTTCTGAGGAAGAAGTCACTTCACCAATGCAGGAGGTAGATGCATGAAGGAATGTGACTCAATAAAGTTAGAAGGGCAAGGGGTCACTCTGAGAGTCTGAAATTACACAATCAATTTGAGGCTCTTTCCCTCATCACACCTCACGAGGAATGCACAGATGAACAACTGGTTCCACCTAAGATCTTTCCCTCATTTACTGGGAGCATGTGAGCTGGAGCTTTGTCTGTTTCTCAGGGCTGATTCTCAGGGCTGCTTGTGTTTTTAAAACCTAGAATATGCTGCTGTTGCTTTAAAATTTAAATATTTCTTACAGGGACCAAAGAGGAGCATGGAGGAGGGTTTTTTTTTCCAGAATTCCTTTGGAAATTTACTGGGAGCACATGAGCAGTGCGCACCTGGTGCGCACAATTAAAACAAAAGTTTTTTAAAACCAATAGAATAAAAATATAGAATATATATAAATAATAATTTTAAAATGAGAAGGGGAGAAGAGTGGATTCCTTAACAATATTGAGTGTTTTCCATTATCCTTTCTTTTTCTTTCTTCTGTTTTATTTTAAAGTAACTGGCCTTATTTAGTCAAGATGGATGGTCAGGGGGCAGGTGTAGTTATTTGTATCATCTGCAGCATGCTTGTTTTTTTTGCCAAACCAAGTGCCAGGTTACACATGCTCAGAGTGCAAGCTAGTGGCTCTGTTGGATAACAAGATCAGGTAGCTGGAGGCCTGTGTTTCTAATCTTCGCAACGTTAGGGAACAGGAGGTTTTTTGCAGGAAGCAGAGAAAAACTTTGCCAACACAGAGGGTGGGGTAATTAAATCAGGATGAGGGCATTTCACAAATACAGGAGACAGACACTTGGAGGAATGTCACAGTCCGAAAGGGAAGAACTAGGAAACACACAGGGAGTTTGCAATTGCAAAATAGATTCCAACCTCTATTATCAACCAGGAGAAGGAACTGCAGCAAGATCAGCCTAAAGACCTTTCACACAGGAATCCAAAATCCAACAGCACACCGAGGGGAATCTATCAAGCCTCTGAGGAGGCAAGTGTTGGTGGTTGGGGATTCCTTGCTTAGAGCAAAGATGGGAGAACTTGAACATTTGGCAGCTAGGGATAACATTGATATAATAGCCATAACAGAAACCTGGTGGAATGCGGAGAACCAGTGGGATACAGCAATCCCAGGCTATAAACTATAGAAGAGATAGAGAGGGGCGGGTTGGAGGAGGAGTGGCCATCTATGTCAAAGAAGGGGTAAAATCCAGCAGAATGGAGATGGACAGAGGGTCTGACTCCACCATAGAATCACTCTGGGTTAAACTACCAGGTCCAAGGAGTGATGTGATCATTGGAGTATTCTATCGTCCACCAGATCAAAAACTTGAAGGGGACCTTGAAATGAGGAGAGAAATCATGGAGGTGGCTAAGAAGGATAGGATAGTAATCATGGGGGACTTCAATTATCCCCACATTGACTGGGCCAATGTGAGCTCCGGGCAAGAAAGAAACTGGGTTTCTCGACTTGCTGAATGACTGTGCCTTAGAGCAACTTGTCACGGAGCCCACCCGAGAACAGGCAACTCTGGATCTAATATTGTGTGATACTCAGGACCTGGTCAGGGGTGTGAATGTCACTGAGCCTCTGGGGAACAGTGACCATGCTGCAATTTCCTTTGCCATGCATGTCGGAGGAAGAGTGTCAACCAAATCAGACATAAAAACCCTTGATTTTCGAAGGGCAAACTTCCCTCAGATGAGGAAACTAGTTAGAGAGAAACTGAAGGGGAAGGTTAGAAGAATCCAATCTCTTCAGAGTGCATGGAGCCTGTTTAAAACAACAATAATAGAGGCACAGCACAAGTGCATACCACAAAGAAAGAAGAGCTCATTTAAGTCCAAGAGGACACCGGCATGGTTAACGAGTGGAGTTAGAAAGGCTCTAAAGCGCAAGGAGAGGTCTCTCTGTAAATGGAAATCCTCCCCAAATGAGGAAAATAAAAAGGAACACAGAAGTAGAAAACCTGCCAGAGAACCAGTTGGCCCTCTGGATGGTGAGGGAGGAAAAGGGGAGGTTAAGGAAGACTTGGACATTGCAGAGAAATTGAATGAGTTCTTTGCGTCTGTCTTCACGACAGAGGACCTTGAGCGGATTCCGCTGCCTGAGCCGCCCCTCTTGACTAAAGAATTAAATCAAATACAGGTTAAAAGAGAGGATGTTTTAGGACGACTTCACAAATTAAAGATCAACAAGATGGCATCCAAGGGTTATTAGGGAACTGAGAAATGAAATTGCGGGTCTCTTAACAGTAATATGCAACTTGTCTCTTAAAATGGCCACAGTGCCGGAGGACTGGAGGATAGCAGATGTCACACCAATTTTTAAAAAAGGAAGGAGGGGGGACCCAGGAAACTACAGGCCAGTTAGCCTTACATCTGTCCCAGGGAAGATGGTGGAAAGCCTCATCCAAGAGAAAAATCTTAAAACACATAGAAGAACAAACCTTGCTGAGAGAAAATCAGCATGGCTTCTGTAAGGGTAAATCTTGTCTGACAAACCTCTTAGAATTTTTTGAAAAGGTCAACAGGCACGTGGATTTGGGTGAACCGGTTGATATAGTCTACCTGGATTTTCAAAAGGCTTTTGACACAGTCCCTCACCAAAGGCTGCTGAGAAAATTGCACAGTCAGGGGATAAGAGGGCAGGTCCTCTTATGGATTGAGAACTGGTTGAGATCCCGGAAACAAAGAGTAGGTGTCAATGGGAAATTTTCACAATGGAGAGAAGTGAAAAGCAGTGTGCCCCAGGGCTCGGTCCTGGGACCGGTGCTTTTCAATCTGTTCATAAATGACCTGGAGACAGGGATAAACAGTGAGGTGGCCAAGTTTGCAGATGACACAAAACGTTTCCGTATGGTAAAAACCAGAGAAGATTGTGAAGAGCTCCAGAAGGATCTCTCCAAACTGGGGCAGTGGGCTGAGAAATGGCAAATGCGAGCTTCCGGTTCAATGGCCGACTGCACAAGACGCTAGGGGAATTCCTCCGAGGGATCCCCAGAGCGCACAGGGGGTTTTAAGAGCTTCGCGAAGGCTACGCGGGCTCTATTAACCTCAGGGGGGCTGCCCTGAGGGTTTGGGTATCAGCTGTTGCCCCTTGCGACTCTCCTTTCACCCCGATCCGGAGGGATTGGGGAGAAAGGATCGAGTTGCGGGCACCTTTCCACCGCTACTCCTGTGTCTGCGAAGTCTCACTGTCTTGGCAGGAAAGCCATTAACCTCCAAGAACTTTACAAAATCGTTTCTATCGGAGGGAGAATCAACAGGCTGTTAAACGGCTAACCTGAAGATAAAGATACCCGAAGGAACGTGAGTTGGTTTGTTTGTATCGGAATCTGTTCGGAGCGTGGTGGGAAGCAGCCGTAACTCTCCTTCGTGAATGCAAATCGGAACCGTGCGGTGGGGGCGGAGGAGATATCCCTTCATTTACAAAGTGAGTTAAAGCTAATATTTAAACTTAAATTGAAGTGGAAGAATAATGGGACTTTGGAAAGCTTGATCGTGAAGCCTGCAGTTCAGGACTGGCGTTTGAAGTCACCCCCCCCTCTTTTTCTTTGTGGAAAGACGGAGTGAATAGTGAATAGAGAAGAACGCGGGGGGTGGAAGGGGGGCATTTTAAAAGACTTCGGTGTTTGAAGTTACTTTGACCCCTTACCTGATTTTACACTTCCAAAGACTTTTGAGAATCAACAATTGAATTCCCCTTCCCTTCTCTTGTGGAGGATTGAATGCTTAGAGGGATTTGAGCGGTGGACAAGGCAAAGAGGCTGCTTTGTTTGATTTTACATTTCAAAAGACTTTACCAGAGCCGGCTGGAAAGCCACCCCCCCCCTTTTGAGGGGGAGTTTTTTTTTCTTTTTTTTTTCTTTTTTTGGAGTTGTTTTTGGGAACAGTCTCGGAGTTACCGCAAACTGGAGTTATTGTTAATCCTTCTTTCTTAACTAGACCTGTGAAGTGGTTGAAGAAAATATATATATATATATTTTGGACGGACAAGAACTCTGTTATACAAATCTTTTCCTCTTATGTGGATTAGGCTGTGAAGAAGCCGAAGATTCTCTCTCTAATTTCTTCCCCAATTCTTAATTTTTAAGGGTTTTTAAGGGTTTCTTTGTGGGTCTCACTTTGTGTATTTGGTTGCAACAGAAACGAAACTAAGTTGTGGCGTATTTTTCCTTGAGGCTCTCTGTGATCTGAAGGACATACACTAGACAAAACAAGATAATATCACTGCTGTGAACTGGACTGGGAATCTCATTCCTTAGGTTGGAGCGCCATCTGGTGGATTTTAAAAATTATCGTATTGGATTTTGGTTAAGAAATTCATTTCTTATGTTAGAGCGCCATCTGGTGGACTTGGAAAATTATTGCATATAAAATTCAACCTGTATGTTGTATGCAGTGGGAAAGTGTTTGACTATATAGAAAAATTGATAAAATTTGATAAATTGTTATTAATTTGATATTTGGATAATTTAAAGTTAGAAAGGCTAAAATGAAGTTAGAATAGCCAAACTCAATATTATTGATGGTAAATAGGTGAATATTAATCAATATTAATTAATGGAATATTATTAGACTAATTTGATTGGTTGAAGCCTATTATGGCTTATTGAATGAATTAATCTTAACGTGTGATTAAATTGTGTCTTATTGGAATAGAAGTTAATTAAAATTGTGATGGCTGAGAAGAAGATGACGACACCCTCAACACAGAGAAGAGATTCCAGACAAGAGGAGGGTAAAGAATGGGAAGGACTAATGATACACATAAGGAGAGAATTTGAAAAAAGTGAACAAAGTATGGACCAGAAGTTGTCAGAACTAAAGGAAGACATGCAGAAACAAATCAAAGAAGCAGTTGGGGAACTGTCAGCTCAAGTGAAGGACTTAACGGTGAAAACGAAGAGTATAGAAGCTAAGGTGAAGAAAGTACAGACAGAGGTTAAACAATGTAGAGAAGAAACAGAGAGGAATAGAACAGGAGTGTCAGAAGTAGAGACTACACAAAGGAAAATGGCTGAGGAGCTTGCTTTTCTTGAAATGAGACAAAGGCAACAGAATCTTCGTTTCCGTTTGATTCCATGGGAGGAAGGAGAAGATATTAAGGCCAAAGTAATAACGGAACTGGCGAAGTGGCTTGGGTGGCAAGAACAGGAAGTAGCTGATGTAATCTCCCAGGTGTTCAGGATTGCAGTCAGATCAAAGAAATTGAGAGCGAAGAAGACACCAGGCGACGTTATTGTGTCACTGACATCTATGGCCGTGAGAGATAGAATCTTGAAACATAGTTATGACAACCGATTTGTGATTGATGGACAACAGATCCTGATATACAAGGAGATTCCTCTTCACTTTTTGAGAAGAAGAGGAAGTTATAAACCTCTGGCGGAAACGCTGAGAAGAAATGGTTTGAGATTTCGTTGGGAGTTTCCAGAAGGTCTATCCTTCATCTACAAGATGAAAAGATTTAAAGTAACATCTGAGTTGGAGATAGGTAAATTTCTGAGAAAATATGGAGAAGAGCTTGGGTACAGGAAACCATCGAAAGAGGGTGATAGATCACCTGAAGAAGAAGGAGAGGAAGAAGATGAGGAGTTAGAACTCTCTGATGAGGAAGAAGGTAAAGCTGATTTAGCTATGGCCAATATTTGAATAGAGACTGATAAAAATATATTTAATCTGAAATTTGCAATGGCGCTGAGAGTATTGACTTGGAATGTTAATGGTCTGAACGAAAAGACCAAGATAAACAGAATTACGCATTTATTGAAGAAAGAAAATTTGGACCTGATTTGTCTGCAAGAAACACATGTTGCAATGAAACATATGAAGATTCTAAAAAACAAAATTTTGGGACAAGAATTTGTATCGTCTGATAAATTGAAGAAAAGAGGAGTGGTGATATATGCAAAACATAAACTGGAACCTAAGTTGATTATGAAAGATGAAGAGGGAAGATTCCTGATGGTACAAATTACTTGGCAATCTGAAAAACTTTTCATTGTAGGTATTTATGCGCCAAATGAAAGGAAACTAGAATTTTACAGAGAGTTAGAACAAAGACTGTTAGATTACATGGATGAAAAACTCTTTCTGATGGGAGACTGTAATGGAGTAATGATGCCGGATTTGGATAGATCTCAGAAAAAGAAAGGTTCAGAAGGGAAACTACCAAAATCTTTTTTTGACTTAGTTGAAAATTTTGGATGGACCGATATTTGGAGATTGAGACACCCAATGGAGAAACAGTTTACCTTTTTCTCTGAACCGAACCAGAGTGGGGGAAGAATCGATTACATATTTGTTCCTAACGATATCTCACATAGAGTGACAAAAGTGGAAATTCTACCTAAAACGATCTCGGATCATAATGCAATTGTGATGGAAGTTAAAACAAAAATGCAAGGATTATACCGTTGGAGATTGAACGAAAGTTTACTGGATGAGACTGAGACTTTGCAGATAGCGAAAAAAACCTTTAGAGATTATTTGAAAAATAACTGGAGAAGAGAAACACCAACAAATGTTGTATGGGATGCTAGTAAAGCTGTTATGCGAGGCCTCTTTATCCAAAGAAATGCGTATCAGAAGAAACAGAAAGCAAAGAAGCAAATGGAGATCTTAAAAGAAATGGTAGAGACAGAGAAGAAATTGGTGGAAATGCCAAAGGAACAGAAATGGATTCAAAAACTAAAGATGCTTCAAACTCAGTTGTCAATGATTATCAATCAAGAAATTGAGTGGAAGGTAAAGATGATGAGACAAAGAAATTTTGAATCGGCAAATAAAGTAGGGAAACTGTTGGCTTGGCAGCTTAAATGGAAGCAAAAACAAAAGGTTGTGAATAAACTAGTAGTAGACAAAAAATTAGTGGAAGACCCAAAAGAAATTGTAAAGGTGTTTCGGAATTTCTACAGAGATTTATATACGAAGAAAAAAGAGAATCCGGAACAGATTGACAGATATTTAAGAAAGAACGGACTGAAAAAAATTTCAACAAACCAATTGTCGATATTGAGTGAGAAGATTACCCCACATGAGGTACAAAGTGCAATAGAGAGGGCAAAAACTGGAAAATCACCGGGTCCAGATGGTCTGACTGCAAAATATTATAAAAAACTATCAGATGAAACGTTACCAATAATGGTGGAGGTCATGAATGATGTACTAGAAAAAGGAGTCATACCTAATACCTGGAAGGAGGCGTACATAACACTGATTCCAAAGGAGAATTCAGACGTGACAGATGTTAAAAATTATAGGCCCATTTCCCTTTTGAATGGAGACTATAAATTATTTGCTGATGTTTTGGCTAATAGATTAAAAAGGGTTTTAAATGAATTATTACACAAAGATCAAGTGGGGTTTCTCCCTGGCAGACAGATGAAAGATAATATGAGAAATATAATTGATATAATAGAGTATCTAGAAGTCAGGAAAGAGAAACAAGCCGCTTTGATATTTATCGATGCTGAAAAAGCCTTTGATAATGTTTCTTGGCAATTTATGAAGAAGAATTTGGAAAACATGGGAGTGGGAACAAAGTTTTGGAACGGTGTTAATGCAATATATAAGGAACAGAAAGCAAGTTTATTGATTAATAATGTGATAACAGAAAGTTTCCCGATTGGGAAAGGTACGAGACAAGGGTGTCCATTGTCCCCACTGTTATTTATTACTGTACTGGAAGTATTGTTAGTTAAACTGAGAGACAGGGTGACAATCAAAGGTATATGTGTGGGGGATAAGGAATATAAACTAAAAGCGTTTGCTGATGATTTAGTTTTGACGTTAGAGAATCCAAAAGAAAGTATCATTGAGGTGATGAAAATAATTGAAGAATTTGGTAATTTAGCCGGCTTCAAATTGAATAAGAATAAGACGAAGGTCTTATTGAAAAATGTAACAAAGAAAGATTGTGAAGAATTTGAAAAATTGTCCGCCCTCTCAGTGGTGAAAAAAGTCAAATATTTGGGAATTAATTTATCTCTTACGAACTTAAATCTCTTTGAGGATAATTATAATATGGTATGGAACTCGATCAAGAGAGATCTGGAAACATGGAATAGACTGAATTTGTCGTTGATGGGAAGAATTTCGATGATAAAGATGAACGTGCTACCAAGGTTGCTATTTTTATTCCAAATGATCCCAATAATCAGAGGGTTAGGCCACTTTAAGGAATGGCAGAAGATATTGTCTAAATTTGTCTGGCAAGGTAAAAGACCCAGAATAAGATTTAAATTATTAACAGATGCCAAGGAAAGGGGAGGATTTGCCATGCCAGACTTGAGATTGTATTACGAAGTGGCCTGCCTCGGTTGGATAAAAGATTGGATTACTTTAGTTGATGAGGATCTATTGGATTTAGAAGGACATGATAATAGATTTGGTTGGCACGCTTATCTTTGGTATGATAAAGTGAAAGTACATAAAAGTTTTATGAATCATGTAATTAGAAAGTCATTACTTCAGGTCTGGGAACGGTTGAAACCCTTCTTAGAGAGATATACGCCGAGGTGGTTATCCCCGATTGAGGCATTGGCGATTAAGAGGAAAGATAAAGAAGGAGTGGGAATCACATATCGGGATGTGTTATTTTTTTCAGAAAAAGGTCCTAGTCTGAAGTCTTATGAAATGTTGAAAGAGAAGTTAACAGGCTGGTTTCAGTACCATCAGCTAAATGACATTTTTCAGAAAGATAGAAGGGAGTCTGGGTTTGGAGAGAAAGAATCTAAGTTCCAAACCATAATCATGGGCCCAAAAAAGAAATTGCTGACCAGATTATATAATTTTTTGTTGGAGTTGAATCTAAAAGATGAACAAGTCAACGAATGTATGGTAAAATGGGCTATGGATCTGGGTCATAATATTGAGTTAGATGTGTGGGAAAGATTGTGGAAGAAGAATATGAAGTTTACCGCATGTACTTTGATAAAAGAAAATTTGTTGAAAATGATGTATAGGTGGTATATTACTCCAACGAAACTAGCAAAGATGTATAGGATGAAAGATGATTATTGTTGGAAATGTAAAGAGAAACAAGGTGATTTTTATCATATGTAGTGGACCTGTGAGAAAGTGAAAGAGTACTGGGCTCTGATATATGATGAACTCAAAAAGATGTTAAAGTGTACATTCCCAAAACGACCTGAATTTTTTCTGTTAGGGTTGGTGGATAACGAAATTAAAGGAGCGGATAGGACTCTATTTTTATACGCAACAGCAGCGGCACGAATGCTCCTGGCACAGAATTGGAAGACAACGTATATACCATCTTTGGATGAATGGAGGGCGAAAATATTGGACTTTGCAGAGATGGCCAGACTGACGTGCAGACTGAGGGATCAAGATAACCAGAGGTTCCAAAAAGACTGGCAAAAATTTAAGAACTACATGGAGATTCATTGTAAGGAATTAAAGATTCTTACCGGATTAGGGTAGAACTCGAAGGATTACTACTTATTTATCAAATCTTTTTTATAAGTATATAAAAGGGGTTTGTCTGAAAGGAAGGCTAGGAGATGACTAACGCCAAAGCCACGGGAAGAACAGAGGGAAGCCAAACTTTAGTGGTAGACTGATTTTGTATCGCTAATGACTTGAATTTGATTCTTTTCTGTATACTAAAATTTCTTAATAAAAACGTATTCAAAAAAAAAAAAAAAGAAATGGCAAATGCGTTTTAATGTAACCAAATGTAAAGTAATGCATATTGGGGCAAAAAATCCAAACTTCATCTATCAACTCATGGGCTCTGAGTTATCCGTGACGGATCAGGAAAGAGATCTTGGTGTGTTGGTGGACAGCTCCATGAAGGTGTCTCCCCAATGTGTGGCAGCGGTGAAGAAGGCCAATTCCATGCTAGGGATTATCAAAAAGGGGATTGAAAATAAAACAGGCAACATTATAATGCCATTATACAAAACAATAGTAAGGCCCCACTTGGAGTATTGTGTACAATTCTGGTCACCGCATCTCAAGAAAGACATAGTGGAACTGGAAATGGTGCAGAAGAGAGCGACTACAATGATTACTGGGCTGGGGCACCTCCCTTATGAAGAAAGGCTAAAACATTTGGGCCTCTTTAGTCTGGAAAAAAGGCGCTTGAGGGGGGGATATGATTGAGACATACAAAATAATGCAGGGTATGAGTAACGTGGATAGAGGGAAGCTCTTCTCCCTCTCCCAAAATACCAGAACTAGGGGACATACACTCAAATTGAGGGCTGGGAGAGTAAAAACTGACAAAAGAAAATATTTTTTCACCCAGCGCATTGTAAGTCTATGGAACTCCATGCCACACAATGTGGTGATGGCATCTGGCCTGGATGCCTTCAAAAGGGGATTGGACAGATTCCTGGAGGAAAAGTCCATCACAGGTTACAAACCATGATGGAGATGTGTAATCTCCAGGCTTTAAACCAGGGTACTTCAAGGGCCAGATGCAGGGGAGTGGTATCAGGAGACAGATATCTAGTCTCATGCGCTCCCAAACACATCTGGTGGGGCCACTGTGAGATACAGGAAGCTGGACTAGATGGGCCTTTGGCCTGATCCAGCATGGCTCTTCTTATGTTATGTTATGTTAGGAACAGAAGCGATCATCTGCAGGCCTGACAAAATGAACTGAGATATCTGCTGTCACTCTGTAGCCAAACTTCAGGATGTAACGGAGAGACTGACGAGACTCGCCAAGCCCATTGATTCTAACCCTTTCTCTTGGTCCATGTAGGAACTAATGATACTTCAAAACACAGTTTTCAGGATATCACGAAAGCGTACAAAGAGATGGGTAGGAAGCTGAAAGAACTGAGTGGACAAGTGGTAATCTCATCTATCCTCCCTGTAGAAGGATATGACCCACGAAGGGAAAGAACAAAAGTGGAGGTGAACAATTGGCTTTGGAGATGATGCGGGCAGGAACGATTCGGATTCTTGGACCATAGTTTGCTGTATCATTCAGAAGGAATTTTGGGTGAGGATGGGGTGCCCCTCACCACTGCTGGTAGGAATCTTTTTGCCAAGAGACTTGCAGGTTTAATAAGGAGAGGATTAAACTTAATTTGCAGGGGGAGGGAGAAAATTTTCTTAATGGTAGAGATCCAGAAGGGGTTGTGGAGATTAGCCCAAATGTTGCAATAGGAGCAGGACAAGGAGTAGTGCAGACCATCAGTGCAAGGAAAAACAGGTTAAGCAAAGGATATATAAGAACCAAATGCAGCCTCAAATGTCTCTATACCCATGCACAGAGCATAGGGAACAAACAAGAGGGACTGGACCTCCTATTACAGCAAAATAAATATGACACAATTGGCATCACCGAAACCTGGTGGGATGAGACTTATGATTGGAATGTAGTTATTGGAGGGTATAACCTGTTTCAAAGGAACAGACATAGTAAGAAAGGAGGAGGTGTAGCTTTATATATTAAGAACATGTATACTGCCGAAGAAATACAAGATAAACAGCAGGGGAAGGATGTTGAGAGTATTTGGGTGAAAATCAGGGATGACAAAACTGGGAGGGATGTCACTGTGGGTGTATATTATAGACCCCCAAGCCAGCCAGAGGAGTGGGATGATGCCTTCTTTGAGCAGATAGCCACACAGTCAAAAGGGAGAGATGTAGTACTAATGGAAGATTTTAACTATCCTGATATATGCTGGCAATCCAACTCAGCTAAGAATGAAAGGTCTAGCAAATTCCTTACTGCCCTTGCAGACAATTTCATGGTCCAGAAAGTGGAGGATGCAACAAGAGGCACTACCATTTAGATCTGGTCTTAACCAAAATGGAGGGCATAAGAACATAAGAAGAGCCATACAGGATCAGGCCAAAGGGTCATCTAGTCCAGCTTCCCATATCTCACAGTGGCCCCACCAAATGCCCCCAGGAACACATGAGACTATATATCTGTCTTCTGCTACCAATCCCCTGCATCTGGCCCTTGAAGTACCCTGGTTTTAAGCCTGGAGATTACAAATCTCCATCATGGTTTGTAACCTGTGATGGACTTCTCCTCCAGATAATCAGTCCAATCCCCTTTTGAAGGCATCCAGGCTAGATGCCGTCACCCCATCTTGTGGCAGGGAGTTCCACAGCCTAACAACACACTAAAAATATGTTCTTTTGTCTGTTCTCACTCTCCCAACCCACAGTTTGTGTGGATGTCCCCTATTTCTGGTATTTTGTGAGAGGGCGATGAGTGTTCCTCTATCCACTTTACTGATGCCCTGCATTCTTTTGTACATCTCAATGGTACCACCCCTCAGGCGCCTTTTTTCCAGACTAAAGAGCCCCAAATGTTTTAACCTTTCCTCATAAGGGAGGTCCCCCAGCACAGTAATCATTTTAGTCACTGTCTTCTGCACCTTTTCCAGTTCCACTATGTCTTTTTCAAGATGCAGTGAACAGAATTGTACACAATACTCCAGGTATGGCCTTAACGTTTTCTACAATGGCATTATAATTTTGGCTGTTTTATTTTCAGTCCCCTTTTTTATAATCTCTAGCATGGAACTGGCCTTCTTCACTGCTGCCACACATTGGGTAGACACCTTCATTAAGCTATCTACCAACACACCAAGATCTCTTTCCTGATCCGTCACGGATAGCTCAGAGCCCATGAGGTGATAGATAAAGTTTGGATTTTTTGTCCCAATATGCATTACTTTACATTTTGCTACATTAAACACATTTGCCATTCAGGAGCTCTTCACAATCTTCTCTGCTTTTTACCACACGGAAATGTTTCGTGTCATCCGCAAATTTGGGCAACTCACTGCTTATCCTGGTCTCCAGGTCATTAATGAACAGACGGAAAAGCATCGGACCCAGGACAGATCCCTGGGGCACACCGCTTTTCACCTCTTGCCATTGTGAAAATTTTCCGTTGACACCTACTCTTTGTTTCCTGGATCTCAACCAGTTCTCAGTCCATCAGAGGACCTGCCCTCTTATCCCCTGACTCTGCAATTTTCTCAGCAGCCTTTGGTGAGGAACTGTGTCAAAAGCCCACCGGTTCACCCAAATCCACATGCCTGTTGACCTTTTCAAAATATTCTAAAATATTTGTCAGGCAAGACCCTTACAGAAATCATGCTGATTTTCTCTCAGCAAGGTTTGTTCTTTTATGTGTTTTCAAATTTTCTCTTTGATTAGGTTTTCTACCATCTTCCCTGGGACAGACGTAAGGCTAACCGGCTTGTACTTTCCTGGGTCCCCCCTCCTTCCTTTTTTAAAAATTGGTGTGACATCCGCTATCTTCCAGTCCTCTGGCACTGTGGCCATTTTAAGAGACAAGTTGCATGTTATTGTTAAGAGATCTACAATTTAATTTCTCTGTTCCTTAATAACTCTTGGGTGGATGCCATCCGGACCCGGTGATGTACTGATCTTCAATTTATCAATTAGTCTTAAAACATCCTCTCTTTTAACTTGTATTTGATTTAATTCTTTAGGCAAGAGGGGCCGTTCGGGCGGCGGAATCTGCCCAAGGTCTGTCATGAAGACACATGCAATGAACTCATTAAAATATTTGGCAATTTCCAAGTCCTCCTTTATCTCCCCTTTTCCTCCTTCACCATCCAGAGGGCCAGCCGGTTCTTTGGGAGGTTTTTTTTTAACATCTAACATATTTAAAGAAGCTTTTTTATTTCCCTTTATATTGCAAGCCATACAATCCTCAAAGTCTTTCTTTGCCTCTCTTATCTTCTTCTTACATTTCTTTTGCAAGAGTTTGTGTTCCTTTTTATTTTCCTCATTTGGGGAGGATTTCCATTTACGGGAAGACCTCTCCTTGTGCTTTAGAGCCTCTCTAACTCCACCTGTTAACCATGCTGGTCATTTTTTACTTCAATGAGCTCTTCTTTCTTTGCGGTATGCACTAGTGCTGGACCTCTACTACCGTTGTTTTAAACAGGCTCCATGCACTCTGAAGAGATTGGAATCTTTTTACCTTCCCTTTCAGTGTCTTTCTAACTATTTTCCTCATCTGAGGGAAATCTGCCATTCGGAAATGAAGGTTTTTTGTGTTTGATTTGCTTGACACTCTTCTCCCAACATGCATGGCAGATTGAAGCATGGTCACTGTTCCCCAGAAGCTCAGTGACATTCAAATCCCTGACCAGTCCTGAGTATCACACAGTAATAGATCCAGAGTTGCCTGTTCTTGGTTGTCGTCCATGACAAGTTTCTCTAAGGCACAATCTTTTTCTCTTCCTTGCCCCAAGCTCACGTTGACCAAGTCAATGCGGGGATAATTGAAGTCCCCCCATGATTAGTATCCTGTCCCTCCTAGACACCTCCATGATTTGTCTCCTCATTTCAAGGTCCCCCTCAACTTTTTGTTCTGGTGGACAATAGCACACCTCCACTATCACATTGCTCCTTGGACCTGGTGGTTTAAGCCACAGTGATTTTATAGGGGTGTCAGGCCCACTATCAATCTCCATTCTGCTGGATTTTTACCCCTTCTTTGACATAGATGGCCACTCCCCCTCCAACCCGCTCCTCTCTATCCCTTCTATAGAGTTTATAGCCTGGGATTGCTGTATCCCACTGGTTCTCTGCATTCCACCAGGTTTCTGTTATGGCTATTATATCAATGTTATCCCTATCTGCCAAATGTTCGTGTTCTGCCATCTTTGCTCGGAGCCTTCGAGCATTTGTGTAGAAGCACCTGTACAGTGGGTCCCCCAAGAACGGCTTCTTCTTCGTTCTCACTCCCCCCCCCCCGCAGGCTTTAATTCCAGTAGACAGACTACCAAATTCCATTATTGTCCCAGTGCTAATACCTACTTTGGCATCACTTTGTGGTTCTCTACCCTCTCCAACCTCGTTCCACGGGGATGAGGTGTTCCGAACTGGATGCCACTCAGCTCCTGTCGGCTTTCCCCCCAGTTATCAGTTTAAAAGCTGCTGTGTGGTCTTTTTCATGTTGAGTGCCAGCAATCTGGTTGTATCATGGTTCAAGTGTAACCCTTCCCTCCTGTACAGGTTTGGCATGTCCCAAAATGTTCTCCAGTTCCTGACAAATCTGAAGCCCTCCTCTCGGCACCATCACCTCATCCATACATTGAGGTCTCTCAGCTCTGCCTGCCTGGTAGGTCCTGCATGAGAAACAGGCCACATTTCTGAAAATGCTGCATTGGAAGTCCTGGACTTCAATATTCTTTCTAACAACCTGAAGTTGGCTTCCAGGACTGACGGCTTTGCATTTCCGACATCATTGGTACCAACGTCTACCATGACTACTGGCTCCTTCCCAGCTCTCTCTAACAAACTATCTAGATGTCTGGTTATGTCTCTAAGGTTTGCACTTGGAGGGAAGTCACCATACAGTTATCATGTGCATCACATATCCATCCCTCTGTATTTCTAATAATTGAATCCCCTAGTTTAAGGCAGCTCTCTCCTGCATCCTGTTAATCTACATGCACCTTATCAACTATATCAAGAGAGAGGTCTCCAGTCAGTTTCTGTTGTGTCTTCCTGTATGTCATCAAGTGTGATGAGGGAGAGATCCTCAGGTGGAACCAGCTGTTCTTCTGCGCATTTGTCCTGAGGTGTGATGAGGGAAAGAGCCTCAAATTGATTGTGCAATTAGAGACTCTCTGAGCGATCCCTTGGCTTTCTACGCCTTTGAGTCACATTCCTCCACAAATCTACCTCCTGAATTAATGAAGTGACTTCTTCCTCAGAAGTGTGCCCTATCTCTTCTTTTCCAGGATAATCTGCTCTGCTCTGTCCAAGAACAGCTCAAACTCCTTGATTTGTTTCTGGTTAGATATGCGGGCCTCTACCTGCTGGACCTTTTCTTCTAGTAGTGCAACCAGTTTGCACTTGCAACAAGAGTAGTTTTCCACACACTTTGTCAAGATGGAAAATATGGCACAAATGTTGTAGGTAACTACAGCTGCTCCCTCGGACTCCATTTTAACGAGTGTAATATGATGGGTCTCAAAAGTGGACACTTCTAATACCAGTAAAACTGTTTTCTCCCTTTGTTTTTTATTCAAAATCTATCTCTGTGAGGGCTTCTAAAGCACCTCTACTATAACTGCAAGCACCTCAGAAACTTACCAGTGATAACTTGCTCCTGTTCTTAGGAATTCCTCAGCAGTAGCTCTGCTTGGGAACACACCCAGAAGAAATTAGTATGGTAGAAGGAAGTAGTCAGAAGCTCTACCCCCTCGGCCTTGTGCTCACTGTGTGTTTGCTCTGTTGTTGTCAAAGCCTCCTTTCTCTCTGCTGCTCTGCAAGAAAAGAACTTGGAAGCTGCTGGGAGCAGGTACTTAAAGGTAAAACTCCAACCCCTCAATTACTGTAAGCACAGGAAGTAGTCAGAAGCTCCACCACCTTTGGCCGTGTACTCACCGTGTGTTTGCTCTATTGTTCTCAAAGCCTCCTTTCTCTGCTGCTCTGCAAGAAAAGAACTTGGAAGCTGCTGGGAGCAGGTACCTAAAGGTAGAACTCCCCCCCCCCTCAATTACTGTAAGTACAGGAAGTAGTCAGAAGCTCCACCACCTTTAGCCGTGTGCTCGCTCTATTGTTCTCAAGGCCTCCTTTCTCTGCTGCTCTGACAGAAAAGAACTTTGAAGGTGCTGGGAGCAGGTACTTAAAGGTAAAACTCCACCCCCTCAATTACTGTAAGCACAGGAAGTAGTCAGAACCTCCACCCCCTTCGGTTTTGTGCTCGCCGTGTGCTTTCTCTATTGTTCTCAAAGCCTCCTTGCTCTCTGCTGCTCTGCAAGAATTTTTTTTAAAAAAATTGGGTCGAAGTGGTGGGATCTTTAGGTAAAAGTGACCATGCCCTCTTGGAATTTGTTATAAAGTTGGAAGGAGAAGCTAAGCATAGTCATACAAGAATCCTGGACTTTAAGAAAGCCATTTTTTTGTAAATTTAGGGAATTATTGGCTGTGATTCTATGGACAGAAACGCTGAAAGAAAAGGGAGTCCAAGACAGATGGGAGTTCCTTAGAAACGAGTTATTAAAGGCACAATCTAAAACTCTTTCAACAAGAAGCAAAAATGGGAGAGGCTAGAGGTATTCCAAAATACCTTTAGCCTGAAGTTCCAAATCAGCCCCATATTTTGGCTTTATATGAAACTTTTTTCTTAAATAAGAGTTTTTGTATAAGTGTCTTAACTTTAACATTTCATTATGACTTTCTGCTGAAGGGTGTTTCAAGGCAAGATGCACTGCACCTCTTAAACGTCTCCAACTCTTATAACAGTCCGAATCAATCCAATGCCACCTATGATTTGGGTGGTTCCTGCGCTGTAGATTATCTGTTAAAAATTGGGCTTTTAGAACATGACAAAGCTACCATAAGAGGGTAAGACTATATTGGAATTGTATATGTTTGAGGCAATTACGGTTTTCCATGCCTTAGCCTGCTCAGTATTTAAAAAATTGGATACGGCCTCCGTATTCACCTTAGCCCAACAAATTCTCCTATTTTGTCTTACTTCTACATTATTAGCTATAGCTTATAGGTTTCTTGTTATTTTTACAGCATCAAGCCAGAAATAAGCTAAAATAGAATAGAGCAGAATAAGATAAAATATGAAAGACATTAACTAGAAAGTTTAAAAACTGGCAAACATTACAGTAATCAATATATAAAACAAAAAAGTTATTTTTAAAAGCCTATAAGACAACAAATATAACAATATAAAACAAGGTTTAAGAGCTCAGCTATCTGTTGCTGTGACATGCTACCCAGAATTTTGCCACCAGTTCAGTAGTAGTCCGACTTCGGTCAATTAGCAATTGATTACAATAGTCCGAGTCTGATTGGCCTACCATATCTTTTAAGAGTGGTGTGATGTATTTTGCCCGGGTCTTTTTATGACTACTGCAACTGAGCATCATATGCTCAATTGATTCTATCTCATTAGAGCCACAAGGGCAGAGTCTCTATTCCCTCGGGATGCTCTTAAATCTGCCTTCCAGCGCTGCAGAAGGGAAAGCCTCACACCTGGCCAGAGTAAAGGCTTTCCTAAACTTGTACGTCTCCAGCTGTGACAGATAGGCCATGAGGAGTGAGCGATATTTATGTGTATCTGGGACTCTAAAATTGGGGCAACTACTGAGATCTGCCTGTCTCTCCATATCCATTATTCTCTGTTTAAGGGCTGATTTTGCTTCATCCCATTGCATGCTCAAGATTGCTTGTGAAGAAAGACCGATAGTTTGCAATTTATTTAGGACTGATTTTAACCACTTAGATTGGAAGTTGTCCACTAAAAGTAGATGGGTTAATCCCTGCAGTTGGAAGTTTATCTTAACCCAATACTGTAGGGAAGTTAATGTAATTTTAGCTATCATTGATAGCATACCTGTCTCTAAACGAATGTATGCATTTGTTACACATCTGGGGACTTCAAGAATTGCTCTAAGGAATTTAGATTGGACCCGCTCTATAGGGTCAAACTCAAAACTACAAAATGCAGGCCCAATGAAGGTGCCATAGAGCATCTGGCTGACCACCTTTGCCTGAAAGAGTTTTAGGGCTGCTGGGATACAACGACTCCCCTTGGAGTGGTAGAACCTTAAGATGGCATTTGCTGTTCTTTCACCCTGGTTAGCTGCATATTGGATATGGGCATTTCTAGACCCAGTGGATTGAAGGGCCATACCTAGGTATTTAAAACAGGAAACCTGTTCCAGGGATTGCCCATTAATGATCCAAGACCTTTTCTTTTGTCTTCTTCCAAAGGCCATGATTTTGGTCTTTTGGTAGTTTATTTCTAGTTCCTTCATTTTGCAGAAGCTTGCAAATTTCTTAAGGGCTCTCTTGAGACCAACAGGTGTTCTCGCTAAAAGCACGGCGTCATCTGCATATAGAAGAATAGAAATATGTCTTTGCTGTAGCTTTGGAGGGTGAAAACTGGGAGACCTGAGATGTTCTGCTATGTCATTTATGTAAAAATTGAACAATGAGGGGGCCAGTAAGCAGCCCTGTCTCACTCCTTTATAGGTGTCAATCGGGTCTGTTAAGTTGCCTTTCCTATTTAGCCTAACCTTCAGATTGGTATTGTTATGTAGCACACACAGCAATAGAAGTAACAGTGTATCTATTGAGGTGGCTTCTAAGTTGGCCCATAATTTCTGTCTCGAAATCGCGTCAAAGGCTCCTTTCAGATCTACAAATGTGGCATATAGTGAAGTTGGACCATTTGCTGCATATTTCTCTATAAGATGTTGGATGATAAGACAATGGTCCAAAGTCGATCTACACTCTCTAAAGCCCGCTTGCTCTACCGCAATCCTATTTTCCTCATCCAACCAAGTCTCAAATTTGTCCTGGAGATGTCTAGCATATAATTTGCTGCATATGTTTAGAAGACTAATGGGGCGCTGGTTTGCAGGGTCATCTCTTTGTCAATTTTTTAATAAAGGTACCACAATTGCTATATTCCATTCTAAGGGAATGAGGCCTGTGGAGTCAATATAAGTAAATAATTCTGCAAGAAAAGGGGCCCACCAATCAGCATTTTCTTTAAAGAGTTGGGTGGAGGGCAAACCATCTGACCCTGGTGCTTTACCTATTTTCAATCGGGTAATGTGGGATTTAATTTCCTCTGGTGAGACTGGACGCCAGGCTCGCAGATCCTTAAACTCCCCAGCTGGAACTGGTGTAGGGGGAAGGTCCTTATAGAGTATATTAAAAAAGGTGAACCATTTACATTGAGAAATTGGGGGATAAATTGGGCAGGAGAGGTTTTGTTTTTTATCAGAAACCAATCGCCAAAACTGGGAGGAATTTTTCTGCTTGGCAGCAAGAATTATTTCTGCCCACAGCTGATGAGCATAGTCTTTTTTCTTTTGGGCAATTAGATGTTTATAAGCCGCTTTTTGAAACCCAAGCTTCTGTTGGATTTCCTGTCTTTGTTATTAGCTATAGCTTTATCAAGTGGAGTGGCAGATCTAGTGTCTGAGTTGCCCAAAAACTGTACCGTAATTGGTTGGTTGTCACTGTCTTCCTTCGCTAATATTTGAAAGTCTGAGAATAGGTTTGTTTTATCATAGGAAACACAGATATAGTCCACTACACTGCCGTGGCGTTTCCCTCCAGCTGGCGGACAGGGTTCGGAACTTGGGCGTGGTTCTGGATCCAGCCCTTTCAATGGAGGCCCAGGTGGCTGCCATGACGAGAACCACTTTTTACCATCTTAGTCAAATTGCCCAGATCCACCCATATCTAGACGGTGACTCCCTGAGAACTGTGGTGCAAGCATTGGTGATCTCGAGGCTGGACTACTGCAATGCGCTCTACATGGAGTTGCCCTTGACTCTCCTCCGGCGTCTGCAGCGGGTACAAAATGTGGCAGCCAGGCTGGTGGTGGGTGTGCGCCATCACGACCACATCACCCCAGTCCTGGCTCGCTTGCATTGGCTACCCATTGCGTCCCAGATCAGATTCAACGTCCTGGTTTTAGTTTATAAAACCCTCCATGGCTTGGGACCAGACTACCTGTCAGAGCGAATCGCCCACCGATCAACCTCGGCCCGTCCAATCTGGCAGTCACTGGCCACTTGCTTTGGGTGGCCACCCCCAGAGAGGCCCGGAAGACTTCCACCCGAAACCGGGCCTTCTCGGTGGTCGGCCCATCTCTCTGGAACCATCTGCCTAGCGAAGTGCGCTCTGCAGAGTCCCTGATGGCCTTTTGCAGAGCAGTAAAAACTTTGGTCTTTTGTGAGGCCTTTGGTGACCTGGCTTAGAGTGCCCCCCCCCCCGCCATCTGTTCAGTTGTTAGTTAGCTTGAAGATTATGCCAAGGGTGCACACCATGTTTTTAAATTGTCTGTGATTTGTTTATGTTATTTGTATTTCCGGCTGAATTTCAGCACATTGTTAACCGCCCAGAGTTCCTATGGGAAGGTGGGCGGGATAGAAATCTAATAATAAATAAATATAAAACCCGGATCATTTCCGCCTAAAATAAATAAGTTGCATTTATATAACAAAGAGACCAGTTGTGCACCAGCTGCGTTTCTTTTAGCATCCCTTGATTGCCACGATACTTGCTTCGATAAATACTCCACTGGGATTACACCCCGCTGAACATAGTCCAATAATGATGGATCAACTCTGGCATTAAAAATCACCTACTAAGATCACTAAAGCTTTAGGAAAAGATAAATTTATCTTGACTAAGAAATTTTCCAAATCAGCCCACATATGATAGTGATAGTAAAAGGATGAGTAGGGTGGTATGTACACATTCACAATTATCCAGAGGGAGGTTTTAAAATTGAACTTAATTGCTATATAACAGGAAGCATCATTGCTCTTGAGTTCCTGTCCCTGCCAGCCCAGTTCGGCTTTGATGAGGATAGACAGTAGAGATTGGCACGACTCAGAAAAATGGTTTTTCATTTTTCGTTGAAGGGCCCGTTTCGTTTCGTTTCCGTTTCCGTTTTGTTTTTTTTGGAAAATTTTCGTTTTCATTTTCGTTGCGTAACGGAAACGGAAACGAAAAATTTCTGTTTCGTTAGCATTCTTTTCAGTTCAATGTACTTGCCGCAATGAAAACTAAAAACACAGCAAAGTTTTTTGTTTTGTTTCCGTTTCCGTTTTGTTTTGTTTTTTAAATTTTCGTTTTCATTTTCGTTGTGTAACGAAAACGGAAATGAAAAATTTCTGTTTTGTTAGCATTATTTTCAGTTCAATGTACTTGCCGCAATGAAAACTAAAAACACAGCAAAGTTTTTTGTTTTGTTTCCGTTTCCGTTTTTTTTTTAATTTTCGTTTTCGTTTTCGTTGCGTAACGGAAACGAAAAACGAAAACGGAAATGAAAATTTCGCTGATTCGTGCCCATGTCTAATAGACAGCCCTTCCAAGGCCCGGCCTCTAGACCTTAGTTTTAGTGCCGGCGATTCCCAAGATATAAAACCCGGTAACTGGATTGCCTCTTCCTTGGATAGCCAGGTCTCCTGCAAAGCTGTAAGATCAAAGGTGGATAGAAATTGTAGTGGAATGCAGCCCGGGGGGGGTCGCCTCTACCCAGCTCACACCATAGATCCACAACACACCGCTGTTAGTTTAATTTTATGTGGCTGGAGACTCCCACCCCTCTTCTGACTGCCTAAAATATAGTTTTGTTCTATGACTCCTGCCTGACTTGTGAGATCACAGCCGTCTTAGCTTAAAGATTCTGAAACTTAAGCACATTACTTGCTTATAAAAAGATTTATTCTATTTCAGATATTACTTGCAGCAATATTTCTAACTTAAAAATAAAGAAAATAAAACCTTACTCTGTTACAATTCTTCATTCTAAAATTCTAGCTCTATTAGAATAAAAAGAGAGGCAAGGCATCACTCTTGCTTAAAGGATCACATCATGCACAGTTCTTGTATAGATTTAGCTGCCATAAAAAACAAAGTGAAGCGTTCTCTTTCTCTTTCTTTCTTGGTCGCCTCCTTCAGCATAACACAGGCAGTCCATCCTGGGGAAAACTGTCACATGGTGATTGAAAACGAATCACAGTCCACATTCTGGTTCTGAGGACTTTGTTGACACACTTTGTTTACATTTTTGCATGATAGAGATCTACAACGGAAGTGAGAAATTCTGCATCTGTGTCTTCTTTATTGCAGTTTTGTTTGAAACCTAGAAAAAAACTTAGAAAGCATAACATTCCCCTTTGGATTACGTTCCCATAAGATCGGGTCTGATGAGCGCTGCCTCCAACCCACAGTGTTCCACGATATCAACTGAATGTAGCTGGTGCTAGTAGATTTGGTGTTTGGCAGGTTTTTTGTTTGCGTGGGAGAATTAGAGGAGTCGGCTAGTCAGTTCTCAGGAGAAATACTATCCCGATCTCCTCTCATATCAAGGAATACACACGGATTTGGCCTGCCACGTTTTCCTCCAGAATTCTGCTGCAATATAGGCTCTGCTTGGCTATGCTGAAGGGAGCTGGGAGATATGAGAACTTTGTGTAAAGGATCCGCCTGCTTGAGTGTGATGTTAGGGCCATTGCAGGTAATGTCATTGAGGTGATCCTCATGAAAGGAATTGTTAATAGTGCCCCCCCCCCGGTTGAACAATATCTGCAAGGGGTTTAGCAGCATTGCGGGTTAGTTTTAATAGATCCGATATCTCATCTACTCCCTTTAGAATGGCCGGATGTACACATCCATTCCCCAGGTTAGGAGATTTGGAAATATTAACTGGTCATCCAATGTGCAAATTAACACTAGTGAGCTTTGTCAGCTTCTTCTTCCTGTTAGAAAAGCTAATTAAAGGGGTGACCTTTGTGTGCTGAAAGACCCGCAAAGGGAAGATATGAAATGTGCGCAGCAAGGGCCTCATTTTGCACAGCATACTAGGAAAAATAGGCTGACTGAAAGTCAGAAGGACACGTGTAGATCTGTTGGTGGATGGAAGCCAGTCAACATTGATTAAGTCCAACTTGTTGCTCTCACAGTGAAGGAGACCACTTAGAGCTGGCACTCTTGAAGTTCCATCTTCTAAAATTCATGTTATTATTTGGAATCAGGAGGGCAATCTGGTTAAGCTGTAAACTGAAATTAGGGGATGTATGAGTCTCTTGTTTCTGTCGGCTCCCATGCGTATGTTTTGAAGTTGTTTGTAAGGTAGATCTGGTCTCCTTTGTAAGATCTTTCAAGTTTGTACTTGCAGTTGGGGGGAGGGCCCTGTGGAGATCTAATGAGCTTCCATCTCTCAGGGCAGTAGACTGACTGGTAAAAAACCTATTTATAAGAGCTTTCAAAGAGTCCACTTTACAGTTTATCTCGGCCAGAAGGTTGAAAATTACCAAGACAGTTTGTGCAGTCAGCAAGCTCTGTTTAGATACCAGGTCCACAACATTTGATTTTGATAAACCTTCAGCCCCTAAGAGGGAGGCCTTAGGGGACCCAGAGCAGCTGTCAATAGTTAAAGGCTCCGGCAGCTCAGAGGGCAAACCCTCACTTATCTTAGGATGGAGTAGGAGATGATGACTGTGACTCTGGGAGAGATTGCTGTCTTCTCTTATGTTTCCCCATGCTTCAGCCAAGCAGTCAATCAGCAGACAAATATGGGGCAGTACCAGCCACTAATAGGGAAAAATATTTCTTCAGTCAAAGGTCACTATATAGATAAGCAACTGTAAATCCTCTCGTAGGCAGGTTAGCCGGTATTTTTTGCTAAGACCAGCTGTCTTAATTCCATGTGGGGAATTAAGATAGCGTGTAATGAGCTGACCCGGCGCAGAGACTTTGTTGACAGTTCTTCCAGCCACCACTATGCTAACAGGGTCTCAGATCCAATTTATAATCAGAAATAAAAGAAACTAAAACAAATCAATAATCTCTGTGCAATTAAAATGTAAAAATGTTAAAAACGGGAGTGGAGCTAGCTGAACCGCCGCCATCTTTCCTCCCCCAATGGTAATATGGAACTTGTCTCTTAAAATGGCCACAGTGCCAGAGGACTGGAGGATAGCGGTTGTCAAACCAATTTTGTTAAAAAGGAAGGAGGGGGGCCCGGGAAACTACAGGCCGGTTAGCCTTACGTCTGTCCCAGGGAAGATGTTGAAAAGCCTCATCCAAGAGAAAATCTTACAACACATAGAAGAACAAACCTTGCTGAGGGAAAATCAGCATGGCTTCTGTAAGGGTAAGTTTTGCCTGACAAACTCCTTAGAATTCTTTGAAAAGGTCAACAGCAGGTGGATTTGAGTGAACCAGTGGACATTATTTTTATTTTCAGAAGGCTTTTGACACAGTTCCTCACCAAAGGCTGCTGAGAAAATTGCAGAGTAAGATGGCAGGTGCTCTTATGGACTGAGAACTGGTTGAGATCCAGGAAACAAAGAGTAGGTGTCAATGGTCAATTCACACAATGGTTAGAGGTGAAAAGCGGTGTGCCCCAGGGATCTGTCCTGGGACTGGTGCTTTTCAATCTGTTCATAAATGCCCTGGAGACAGGGATAAACAGTGAGGTGGCCAAGTTTGCAGATGATACGAAACTTTTCCATGTAGTAAAAACCAGAGAAGATTGTGAAAAGCTCCAGAAGGATCTCTCCTCCCCATTTCTCCTGAAGCACTGAAAGGTTCCATGGCAGGCTTCCACACAGGAAGAAAATCCCCATGTTTACAGCTGACCACAATTAAAAATTGAATTAACCAGTGCTGGCAGAAGGATAAAAAACTCCCCCCCCCCAGTAGTGCCATCTTCTTGCCATTTATTCCTCACCCTAATACTGTTATTTCTCTAAAAAGTGTCAAATGTCTGTTCTCATACTCTATGTCCAACTTGCCCTTAAAACAACAAAGCCTCTTTCGGCACCATAATGATTAACATGTTTTGCTTGTTGCATGTTTTGGTGGACTGTGACACACTTCATCAGCTGCATTTAAGAAAGCATCCAAAGGAAGATATTGGAGTGGAATAGTTATTGGCTTGGGAAAGATGTCAGAAGTGGTTGTTGTGTGGCCATATTGTGGTCCGAAAGTAGCTCTTCTGAGCTCTGGTGCTGCATGTGTTTGCATTTATGAGCATGCAGAGGCGCGCACACACATACTTGCTGTGGTGTTTCACGACCATAGGGCTCTTTTTCCATAGACCTCTTTGGAGACTCTGGTGTTCTTTGTTGTGTTCATCTTTACCCCATACAGGTTCTCTAGCTGCGATGCGTTTTATCACTGCTGTGGATTTAACAGAGCCTCAGTTTGTGGAGTCTGTCTCTCGAGAATTTTGGCTGCGCATTTGGTCTCGGGTGGGTATCCAAGCACTTCTGATCTTTTTGTTCTTGTGCTCCTCATAAGAAGGTTGAAATGGCTCAGTTGTTTCATGATCTCCACTCAGCCAAGGGTACCACTGCAGTGCTCCAGGGGAGTGCTAAAAGTGCTCTTACTGCCTCCAAGAACTGCAAAAACAGATGGTTACAGTGTGATGAGGTTAGGAAAGCCAGCCAGATGGGGACTGCCACTGTGCCTCCTCCCACCTCAACAGATATGTCAAGCAGCCAGTGGCACAGTATGTGAAGGAGAGTAAGACGGGGTAGTGACACCCTCCACAGAGGACGCGGGAAGAAAGGACCCTGCATCAGCAAGGTCCGCTGAAGCATACTAGGAGCACATGTTTAGGGTTGCAAAGATGATTCATAGGATGGCAGCCAGAGAGAAGGAGACTCTCGGCTGAACATGTCAAAGCTTCAAGAAGGGACCACTGAAGAAGCTCCTCTTGGGAGGAGGAGCACAGCAAACATTGCAGAGAACACACAGCTGGTCCTTTTGAGAAAACTGAAGCTGAGGCTTCAATAAATGGGAGCTTCCAAAGCCCAGTGGGGGTACCAAGAGGGCACCAAGTTGGAACTGGCTGGACCACCCGGGGGTCCCACACCAGGAGACTCAAGGGTGCTGTGGATACAAACAAAAGCCTATTGTGGAACCAGCAGAGCAGAATGTCCCCAAGCCACCTGTGTTTCTGTACCAACAGGTTTGTATGACATTCCCCTGACCATGGAGGGACCAGGGGATGTCACATAGGGACCTGTGGCAGACTGCAACAAAAACTTTGTTGATCAAAAGTTGTACTAGGTAACGTTAACACAACTTGTACTTTCGATGTTGCCCTCCATTGCAGCCAAACAAACCCTTCCCCCACATTTGTTTACTGTTGGAATAATTCCATTAATACTTTTACAATCATTCTCTTGCCTCTGAACATTTGTACTCATCTGCCTTTCCCTCCTTCTCTCTGCAGGATGAAGACATCACCCAGCCAGACAGTATTTTGGCAGTAAGTTTCTGAATTCCATCACCTTCTTTTCAGCTTCAGTATCCCTGCTGTCGGGTTTGGATGGCACTGCAAGTATTTTTCTTCTGCTGGAACATATCAAAGGATCTTGAAATTCCTTCCTATTGATAACTGTTGTGAGCTTTTTTGGGCTGTTTGGCTGTGTTCTGGAAGTTTTTCTTCCGGATGTTTTGCCAGACTCTGTGGCCGGCATCTTCAGAGGGCAAGGAGCTCAGGGATCTAGGAGTTCTTTCTGTGCTCTCCTTCCTACTGACTTCATGACTATTAAAGCATGGGCCAGGGATGCTTCCTTTCACCAGCATGGCTGTCAGGATTGACTGACTTTGCAGATCAGCTTAGACAAGGAGAAAGAAAAGTGCTTAATTTGATTACTTGTTTTGCATTCTTTAGACCTAGACATTTTTTTGAGATTTATTTATTTATGTCACCTTGTGAAAGTGAAGGAAAAAATGATTATACTAGTGTTGTGTACTTTTTACAGGAACTCATCTGACTTTTCTATGTTTTTTTATGCCAATCTGTCTTTCCCATTTACACATGCGAAGCATGAGTTATATGTTGGGCCGTGTTGTTTGTCTTACAGAAAATCCCAGGTTCATTTCCTGGTGTCTCCTGTGAGCAGGCCTGGTGAAGGAAAAAGAGGCCTAGAATGGAAGGCCTGAGTTGGAGCAAATTGTCTGAGCAAAGTTGTGAAGAACAAATGCACTGCATATAATCTTAAGGAAATTAAACTATATGGAGTGTTGGTATCACATACACCTCTTGTCTTTCTACTGCAAAAAGCAGTTAAAACCAAAGTGTGCTGCTTATACCATCCCTATAATTCTTAAAACACTCTCTGTGCATGCTGAGAAAGGTGGAGAAAACCTTGGTTCAGCTACCTAAGCCCAGAATCAAACCCAGGTTGAGAATATTGGAATATGGCAAGATCTACATTCCAGACGTTATGGAGTGAGCGTGAAATGGCCCTCACCTGGAACTATGAACCAATGAGTCCTGTCTCTTTCACCAGTTAGGTTCTACAAAAGGAGTTGTCTTTGCCTGCTTTCAAATCCTCTCTCAAGTCTGTACTTAATTCATGCTGATTAACCGAGCAAGGCAGAGACTGTGAGCACTTGCCTGAGTTTATGGGCATTGTCCTAGCTGCCAGCATCCTACTTCCTTTTACAGTGGTACCTTGTATAAAGGAATTCATTCGTTCCAAATGAAATTCGGTTAATCAAATTTTCCTTTATACAAATTTCCCATATGAATGCATGGAAAACAGAGTAATCCCTAATCGCAATCATTTTTATGTTGTACGGATTCGCCCCATAGGCAATTCTGTTAAGCAAATTTTTCCTATCTCCAGAATTTATGTTGTACAGATTTTATCTTGTACAAACCGTTTGTTATACGAAGGTCCACTGTACTTCGTTTTGGTATGTTTTGTTATGTAGTGTTAGTAGTTTGTCATTTTATTAGGAATGTCCTGTTTACCTTTTCCTAAGATATTTATATACAGTGTATTATTTAGCACTTTACTTTCATCTCGATGTCTACAATTTTTCCATCAGAGAACAGAGTCTTCAATGCAATACTTCAGTTGTGCCACAAAGTTCATTCAACTTGTGCTTTGGAAGAAGGAAATACCTACTCTCAGATGTGAGAACAAGTAGAGTGCAGGTTTTGTTATTACTGACAATGCAGGAGTAATATTCTTAAGTGTTCATTCACATAGTCTGGCTCAGTTGCAAGCAAAACCTTTCCTTCCAGGCTCTTGCACCTATGTTCTGGATTTCTTTCAGCTTCTCTGTATTTTGGCACATGTTCAGCACATGCAAATTTACTTGGTGTGGCGTTTACCTGTGGTAATGAATAATTCATGAGAGGTGTCTGTACTGAATGGTAGGTTTATAGATCAAGGAGAGAGTCTGGGGAGTGGCCTGAGGGCATTTAAGGCTCTGCTCAGCACTGTTTTAGTTAGGGACCTACACTTTCTAGAGAAAAGATAAAGAAGAGATAGGATTTTTAGAGTGTCTGTGAGGAAAACTGAGTGTTTAGTGTTTGGGTTTGCATATATTCAGCTTTATTAGTAATTAAGCTTAAGTGGGTTTGAGCTATATTATTCTTTTTGTTTGTACTTTAACACATAATATAAATGATTTTGACTCTACTTTGTAATCAATAAACAGTTTTTATTTTTATTCAACTTAAAAAGTCTGAAGGCTTTAATTTACTAGTGAAGCTAGTTGGTGGCGGCGAAAGAGAAAAATTAGAAGCAGTATTTGTCAATACCCGTGAAAGGGCTGGGGAAGCATGTTAATGCTACACTTGGCTCTAATTCTCCCAAGATGGCTGTTTCTGACTGCACTGAAGCTCTCCAGAAGCATTCCTTCAGTAATTATCACTGTGTTTACTGTTTCTTTTGACCTCAGGCTGCAGTGAAAGCAGGATTATCTGCAGGCCAAGCCCAAAAGCTTCTAGAAATGAGTACCTCCTCTGATGTGAAGGATCGCCTGAAAACAACAACAGATGAAGTTCTAAAATACGGGGTGAGGCAGCGATGAGAGTGAACAGAGCTCTTTCCTAAAAGGTTACTGTGGGGAATTCAGAGGCTCAGCTGTCAGAAACTGTTCAAGTGCTGGTTAAGAACTAGACTGACTAGTGAGGTCAACCTGGAACCTGTACAAAGCTGTCTTCCCGTGTGATCTGGGCCATCTATTTTGTGCTTGGATCTTCCTGTAGTGACTGCTTGCATTGCTGTTGATACCTTACTGCCGGTTTCCTCACGGCCTACACAAAGATTATTTCAAGATGAGGAAGAGAGATGCTTAGGATACAAGCAAGCAAATAACTAGCAAATCTGCTCTTTTGTTTCCTTTCATATCGTAGTGCTTCTCCTTGTGTCTGTATGGTGTAAGAGATGGAGATCATTCAGCACTCAATGGCTTTTTCATGAACAATCCCTACTGAAAATTATTCTGCTTGATCTAATATGGGGTCACATGCTAAATATCTGCAGTGGCTTATTTGTATACACGGAATACTTTGTTGCTACATTCCATGGTACCAGCCCATAGTTATAGGCCTGTGTTTGTTGGCCCATAAGGTAGAACTATAGAAAGTAGGTGAACGTTTGTGTAGTAGCCACATAAGTTTATTGGCATTACTCACTGTAATGGAATTAGGGTGATGGGACATAGTGTGATTTAAAGGCTCAATATTAACTGCACATTTACAGCTTTTCACCAAACGCTTATCTAAGGAATGCAACAGTCAAGACATGATAAGCCAAGTTAGAGAAAATTGGACAGCTACCATTAGACAATTGTTTCATGTGACCTCTGGAAACTGCTTGGAGCTGGGAAAAGAGAAGTTTATACTTAAGTCTTGGAGAGCGATGCTTGCTTGGAATCCGGCTTCAAGATGTAGTCAGCTAGATTTAGAAGTAGACTACATAGGCTTGTAATTTTTCATAGTACAGTGGTACCTTGTATAAAGGTGAATTAATTTGTTCCAAATGAAATTATGTTAAGCAAATTTCCCCTATCTCCAGATTTTTTATGTTGTACAAATTTTATGTTATACAAACCGTTTGTTATACAAGGGCCCACTGTATTAAGATAGTGAGAATAACTCACTAGGACACTCGGGGGTAGGAGCGTCTCTGGCCAAGAATTACCTGACTTCCTGTGGGTTCTTTTAAGGAAAACAAATGGCTTGAGAGCATCAATTTAATGAAATCCCTTTATAGTAATATTCTAAGTTACAAAAATGAAAAAACAACTCATAAAAATCAATGGAAATCAATGGAAAATATAAAAATGCTTATCAGATACAATCGTATACAGTAGACCCTTGTATAACAAACAGTTTGTATAACATAAAATTTGTACAACATAAAAATGCCGGAGATAAGGGAAATTTGCTTAACATAATTGCCTGTGGTCCAAATCTGTACAACATAAAAATGGGATCGCTCTGTTTTCAATGCATTCCTATGGAAAATTTGTATAAAGGAAAATTTGCTTAACATAATTTCATTTGGAACAAATTAATTCACCTTTATACAAGGTACCACTGTAATATTGCCTGAAAATAATAAAGCCTATGTTATTCTCACTATCTTAATACTATGAAAAATTACAAGCCTATGCTGTCTACAACTAAATCTAGCTGACTAGATCTTGAAGCCGGATTCCAAGCAAGCATCGCTCTCCTAGACTTAAGTATAAACTTCTCTTTTCCCAGCTCCAAGCAGTTTCCAGAGGTCACCTGAAACAATTGTCCAATGGTAGCTGTCCAATTTTCTCTAACTTGGCTAATTATGTCTTGACTGTTGCATTCCTTAGATAAACATTTGGCAAAAAGCTATAAATGTGCAGTTAATATTGAGCCTGATAAATCACACTATGTCCCATCACCCTAATTCTGTTACACTCACCTTCTCTGGAAATAATGATTTGAAGATAAGCACAAGGCTAGCAGGCTAGCTGTACTACCCACTGTTGTTGTAGACAGCTAACAACCTGCTATCAGTTTTCTTTGGGGTTCGTGGATAGGTGTGTGCAAAGAAATGTTGCTGCCAAACCTGGCTGTGTTTGTTCTTTTCCTCTTCCTAGGCAAAAAAGACATCAAGAGGGTGCTTTAAAATATCCTAACAGAGGTGGGACGAAAGGGCAAGACAATTATTTTCACACCCACATGCACACTCTTTTTATGGGGGGGAGGGGTGTTCAGGGACTGTGTGCCAAAATATGTGCCAAATTTAACCTACACCACACATGTTCAAAATAGATTAGTGCAGGTTAAATGTGCAGCTCCCAAAGCAGGGAGCAAGTTGGCACATTTGAACCCAGCAGATTCCTATCTGCTGCACCAAACTGGACACATGAGGCACTCTTCCCTTGTTGTCTCGTCCCATTCAGGCATTTGGCGTGCCATGTTCTGTTATCTATGTTGACAACAAGCCCCAGCTTCTCTTTGGTTCGGATCGTTTAGAACTACTGGGACACCTCTTGGGTGAGTGTTTTTTATGCTACTGTTATCAACAGTCTTTCCAAGTTTATGATTGGTCTAATCATGTTTCAAGGAAAGTTTTAACCACTTGCACACTGTCTTAAAGATCTCTGGCTTTGTTTAAAAGAGTACTAGCTTCCCTGCTGTTTATTCCCAGTCTCAGTAGGATGGATATGCCAGACATTTGTATGAGTATATCTTACATTGATTTTCAAGTCCTTTCATCCAGGTATTTGTTTAGGTAATGTTGAATTTGACTACATTATCCATTTATTTTACCACCAGTTAATTAAGAAGCTACATTTGTTGTAGTGTCACCTGCTGCTGAATACTTTAGAGAAAATCTCCCAGAAGCTGGAAGAGTTGTAATTGTTAGGGTTTGATAAGTTCAGCAGAGTTTGAAGCTGGTATCCCCTCCTTTGTAGTAAGCCACAAGAAGACAGGTAGTGCACAGAAACTATATTTACAAGTTACGTACAGCAGCAACAAAAACAGATACAGAGCTCTCAGGAACAGCACGTGAGGATGAACAAAATGAAACTAAACCCAGACAAGACAGAGGTGCTCCTGGTCAGTCAAAAGGGAGAACAAGGGATAGGGATACAACCTGTACTGGATGGGGTTACATTCCAATTGAAAACTCAGGTACTACTGGACTGTATATTATCCCTCATTACTGTAAACCACCTTGGGTCCTTTCCCAAGGAGAATGGTGGGGTAAACATACTCTAAAACAAACAAACAAACAAACAAAACTTTGTCAGGCAAGTAGACAAAGAACTGCAAGGAGCATAGTAACAAACAAACAAACAAACAAACAAAACTTTGTCAGGCAAGTAGACAAAGAACTGCAAGGAGCACAGTGATTTCTCTCTTAATTTATTTTTTTAAAAATATTTTATTGAATTTTCTAAACATAAGTTAAAACAAATACATTGCTTGTGTGTTGCCATGTTGCATAGTTCAAATACAGTAACCCCCCACCCATCACGGGGGTTAGGGACCCACCCCACCTGTGATACATGAAAATCCGCAATATGCAGAAGCGAGAGGGTGGGGGCGGGGGGCGATCGAGCGCCTGTCCGAGCAGTCTTGGGGCGGCGCACGCCGGCGGCGGCAGGGGGATCTGACCTCCCGCTGCCGCCCGCGACTTCTTCTCCGGGGCCGTCTCCATTGAAATGCATTGCCATTGCTTTCCTCAATGCTTTCCAATGGGGAAAACTTCTCCATTGAAATCCATTGAGTCAATGCATTTCAATGGAGATTGTCCCCCCCCCCCCGCACGGCCCCGAGGCTTCTCGGAGGAGTGCGGGGGGTGGCGCAGAGCCACCCGGTCACCCCCCGCCGCCTCACACGTGGCTCCGAGGGTTTGCGGAGCGATCCGATTGCCCCATGCCCCCTGCACGGCTCCAAGGCTTTGTGGAGGGGCGTGGAGGGCCGGCGCAGAGGGGTGGTGCGGAGCGACCCGATCGCCCCATGCCACCCCCCGCGCGGCTCCGAGGCTTCTTGGAGAAGCGCGGAGGTGCGGCGCGGAGCGACCCGGTGGGCCCCTGCCGCCCCCCGCACGGCTCTGAGGCTTTGCAGAGGGGCAGCGTGGAGTGACCCGATGGCCCCCCCGCCGCCGCCACCCCACGGCTCCGAGGCTTTGCAGTTGTACGGAGCTTCAAGGAGGAGGGGTGTGGGAGAGAGAGCAGGGAGAGAAAGAATGTTCCAAGTCTGAGAATGTTTTGAAAACATTAAGGCATTTAGATTGTCCAAGGTCAGAGACCACTGCTTTGCTGAACACACCATCTCTGTATATGAAAGGAGTTTATATATTGTAAAAGGAAGCTCTCTCTCTTTTTTCTTCAAAGTGATTTACTAGCCAAAAATGCTGAAAGGCATGATGCAATAATCAGAAAAATCACTTCTGTGTTAGCGTCATGAAGTAATTATTTATTCTCCCCTCATACTTGTAGCCGCCAATTTGGGAAGGGGGGTTGAAGAAGCTTAATGAGGCTTATTGAAGAAGAGAAATCAGGGTGTCACCAAGATATCGCTCTCACAGAGTGATGGGGTAAAGCAGAGAAAAAGGAAACTGTCTACTCACGACAATAAGGCTTCGTAAAGTCCAAAATTATTTACATACTCTGGAGCCCCAGCTGAAGACCATTCACCATAATGGCCGCCAGACTTGCCCCAGCAGGGAGTTTAGGCTATTTCTGGAACTGTGAAGTCTGCTGCTGCATTCTTCGCAGCCCCCAGATGCTGCCTGTCTTTGCCCCCACCCCCCGGGGACTTACCCTTATTCCAAGGTCCTGTTTATCTGGGGAAATTCAGCTTGAAAAGGCAGAAGGCTTATCAAGGCATTTTGCTGCGGCAAACCGGAAGCTGGAATTCATTTCTCTCTTAATTTATCTTCCCTTTACCCAACCAAAGTCAGGGAAATCTTATTATTTACAGATGAATTCTGGTGGTTACTCAGAGCTCACGTGTGTCAGGAACTTTCCACACAATTGATAGTTACAACACATGGGTTTAACTCAAAACCTAACAGTAATATAGTGTTGGAAGAGTCCTAATAAGAAAAGGAAAAGGAAAAAGAACCTGTGTCCAGTCAAGTTTTGACACCACAAACAACTGAATTTTGCTTAGTACAGACATTAAATTAAAAGGAGTATAGTTTGATTTTTGCTTAGTTTTGCTGATCTGAAACTTTTAGGTAAGTTTGCAGTTGCTCCTCACTTAACAAAGGAGTTCCTTTCCTACAACTAGGGCATTAAATGAATTGGTTGGTAAGTGAGGAGCTTAAGGCAGATGTCTTGTGATGTGTTGAGGCTGCCCTTGGAGGCAGGCTGCCGAGGGGGCCACAGGAGAGGCAGAACAAAAAGGAGAGAAAAGCAGATGGAGTTGGCTGGCAATCAGCCCTGCTTGGGTTATTCTCCTCCCCAGTAGAGCCATTGTGACATCCACAGCAACACCTTGGAAGCAGCCGTAGAGGAGGAAGGTGTGTGTGTGTGTGTGTGTGTATGTTGTAGCCCTGCTTTCTTCCAACTGAGCTGCTGACCTGGTGGGTGCAGGCAAGCAGAAGCAGACTAGATATCTTGGCCCAGGCCAGTGGTGGCGAACCTTCAGCACTCCAGATGTTTTGGACCACAACTCCCAGAGTCCTTTCTCATTGGCAATACAGGCTTGGAATTCTGGGAGTTGTGGTCCAAAACATCTGGAGTGCCAAAGGTTCGCCACCACTGGCCTAGGCCCTGTCGGTTGGAAGAGCAGGTACTGCCTGAGGCAGCAATTAGGCAGCAGCTTTGGCCACTGCTGGTGGTTGTAAGTCTGAGCACTTATTAAACAAGTAGGTTCAGTGAGGAGTGGCTGTAGATGTTTTTATTTATTGCATGATTTTCTGACTTCGAGTGATCCTGTGAATTGCTGACCTACAAATAGTCCTGTCATTAACAGCCATGCTCCTCTCTTGGAAATTAATGCCTGTGGTTTCTCTTCTTCATTTCCTACTGTCTTCAGCTTTTTCCAACACTGCCTTCCACAGTGAGTTCCTTTAAATAGGGAAAAAAGTGGAGAATCCTTCCCCTTCCTCTTTGGTTTTTATTTTAATCAGTATGCTTTCAACTACTTCCTTCCTCTCAAATGCGTTTGAGATACATCCTTGCAGAATAAATGTAGCAATGGCACTACTGGAGGACAATGTGGTGTAGGTACTATACTGGAATCTCAGGTCCTTCCTCCCTGATATGAGCTAATTAGTCTCTACCCAGGCAATAAATTAACCTCAGCCAATTCTTGTAATGGAACCCTGGGAGATCGTATCTCTATGCAACACTCCTTCTGCAATCAATCAACCTCAGCAGAAGAATGCAGGACTGCTGGAGACACAAAACTCCTTTTCATGGATTTTAGACTGCCTGCCTTGCTGCAATAGTAAAAACCTCACTTACCAAAATAATTAAGTAAACAGGGCACCTTTACTTGAATAATAATCAAGACATTTATTTAGCTATATAAATTACACAGAAATATTCTCTATACCGGAAAATAATAACATGTTTTCCCTTCCTAACTTAAAGAAATCTAAACCAAATTTCAGAGGCAAAAGCCTCACTAATTCTACTTGAAACTATGTAGCTAGCAGAGTCCATAGTCCATATTGTAAGAATCTGGGCAAAAAGGTCTCTCTGTATCTCTCTCACAGACTTTCACAGCTTGAGAAAAAATGGCACATGTCATTTCTGGACCAGAGTTCACTTGCTTCTTAGATGGAATGCATCTTTGGGTTTGTTTACATTCATTTGAGATATAGCAGGGCTGCCCAACAGATCGACCACAGACTACCAGTAGCCCGCGAAGGATTAAAAAGTAGCCTGCCTTCTCCCCTGCCTGCAGCCAGATGATCCGTGCGGTTGGGTTCTTCCGCCTCTCCCATCTTTGGAAAGGCTCTGAGAAGGGTGGGAAGGGTGGGAAGAGTGGGGAGTGGGCAGCTTCGCCTGGCCCCTCCCCACTGCACCCGGGCAAGGAAGAGCCATGGAAGAGGCAGAGAAGGCTGGCACTGGGCCCCACAGGTGGCATCACCATCGCTCCAGCAACCACAGCAGCTCTGAGCGGTCGTCGCCCAGCCTGTCGATTAGACATGGGCACGACTTGGCGAAATTCTCGTTTCTGTTTCCGTTCCTCGTTTCCATTACGTAACGGAAACGGTAACGACAATTACTCTGCCAGAACTCGAACTCGAACTGATAAAAGAAAAATTGGGTCTGATTTGTTGTTGTTGTTCATGCCATCGCGGCGATCGCGCGATGCCAAGCGGCACAGAAAAAAAGTTTTTAAAATAAAAAAAAATCCTGATTCCCGGCTAAAAAAGCAGGTGAAAATATGCCTGCCTGAGTGAGGGGTGGTTTCTGGGGGGGGGGTCCCCGGCCTCCCCCCCTCTCCTGTCCTGGGCTGCTCTGGTGGGGGGCATCCTCGTCGTCTTGCCAACTCGCCATGCCATGCGGTGCGGGAGGATCCAAAATGGTGACCGCAATATTTATTTTGAAATCGTGGTCCAAAAACACACCAAAGCCCTACAGAAACATGCGAAAAATAGCTATTTTAACTGCCTGAATTTTTACAGTAGCAACAGTGGGTTTGTCTTGCAATAAAACGTCTCCATTGATTTTATTTTATTTTATTTTTATTTTTATTTTTTTACACCTGCGCAGTGCGCAATGATGAGCTGGCCATGGGATGGGACCATGCAAATTTTTGGAGCCATTCCACCAATCGCATGGCCACTTGGCCAGGTTTTGACTGAGACTTCTGGGATGTGCCAGTCGGGCATAAAAAGCCCACCCCTAACCGTAACCCTAAGCCTAAGCCTAACCCATACGCCAGTACACTGTCCTCCTTAGTGGGTCAGAGGCACCCAGAGGTGCAGCCCACTAACTCACCCTAACCTTACCCGTAACCCTAAGCCTAGCCCTTGCCCTAACCCTAACCCTAAGCCAGATCTGTACTCGCATTGCACTACTACGCAAGTACACTTCCCTTCTTAGTGAGCCGTAGGGCGCCCATAGGGGTCCTCTCTCA
>JAHTLZ010000237.1:140488-169002 GCA_023846285.1 Phrynocephalus versicolor
GCAATGGCTACCGTACTTTCCCCTTTGTAGCGGGCCAGAGGAGGCACGCACCCCAGAGAGGTGCCTCTAGGAGCCCGCTTCCCTCCCCCCCCAAACCAGTACTAACTACAGACGAAAAAACGACTAACGAAATGACAATTTTTTGAAAAATTTCGCGACAAACGGAAACAAGCCGAAACAGGCCGGCTCCGACACACGACAACTCGAAACGTCAGTTTTCCTGGTCGTGCCCATCTCTACTTGCAATATGCTTTGACCCACTGCTAGCGTAGTATTCAGAGTCCACACCACTGTCTGAGTACAAGAGAGAGAGAGATGAGAGAGAGAAAACACACACACACACACACACACACAGAGAGAGCTTAAAGAAAGAGAGAGCTGGGGAGGAGAGAGCTGAGGGAGAGAGAAAGAAAAAAGCGCTTCAAGAGAGAGGGGGAGAACTGAGGGAGAGAGAGAGAAAGTGCTTTGAGAAAGCGTGCTTAAAGAGAGTTGAGAGAGGGGGGAGAGAGAAAGTGCTTTGAGAGAGAGTGCTTAAAGAAAGAGAGAGAGAGAGAGCTTCGAGGGAGGGGGAGCTTTGAGAGAGAAAGAGATGTTAGGGGTGAGATCGGGCGCTGCACTATGGGTAGCTCCGCCTGGCCCCTCCCCACTGCGCCCGGGCAAGGAAGAGCCACGGAGGAGGCTGACAGCAGCCCCACAGTGCAGCATCGCTGTCATTTCAACAGCCACAGCAGCTCCGAGTGGTCACCCAGCCCTGCAGCATGCTTTGACCCACCTGGAGTTGTATTTGGAGCAATCCCTGCTGTCCGAGTACAAGAGAGAGAGAGAGAGAGAGAGAGAGAAAGTGCTTTGAGAGAGAAAGAGAGAGACCCACTGCTGCCGTTGTATTTGGAGTACACTGCTGTCTGCTTAACAACCTGTCTGAGTATGAGCTTTGAGAAAGAGAGAGAGAGAAATGGCATGTGGAAGGAGTGGGGTATAAAAATCAGAAAATGGGGGACTGACCACTCTGGTGAATGAGGGAAGGGTAGTCTGTTTTGAGGCAAGAGATGATGGGATGTTCACAAGTAACGGCCTTTTTGCTTTACTACTAAATTACGTTACATGCTCCTCCATGAAAATTAAAAACTACAAGAATAAATGTAAACAATATTAAATAATAATAAGAGGTAATTGAAGGACAAAGTGCAAAAGAAATTATAGTATGTGCATTAGAAAGCAATTATAAGAGGTATCATTACTGAATAGATATATGTACTCTACATGTAGATATATCAAAATACTGAGTAACTGGAATGTGTGCAGTCTTGAAACTTCTGGAAAACAGATAAGAGAAAAATTAGTACATATATATGCATAGCAATGAGAAATACAATGATTTTACTTAGTAAGAGACTTAACAAGAAATACTACCTCTACTCTGGAACAATGGTATCATGTTCTTCTGGGAAAGTCTCAACACCAAAGTACATTCTAGAAAGGCTGTCAGCTAAAACATTCTTTAAACCTGGAGTAAGTAACCAATGTCCACCTAAGTAGACATTGGTTACTTGCTTCAAATGGCTTAACCACTGCAAAGCTTGATGATCTGTTTGTAGAATAAAGTTTCTACCTCAAAGGTATGGTCACAACTTGTTCAGAGTCCACACAATACTGAGACACTCTTTCTCAGGCATGGAGTAATTTCTTTGGGCAGTAGCTTCATACTGAAGAAGGACACTGGATGAAATGGACCTTCTTTTTCATGTAACAAAACACAACCTAGACCAAACTCTGAAGCATCCCTTTGTGCAATAAAAGGCTTACCAAAATCAGGTGGAATCAATACAGTAACGCCCCCGCCTATTGCGGAGGTTAGGGACTCACCCGGCTGGCGCGGGCACAGGCGAGCACACGGGACCTTTAAAGGGCTCTGGCTGCAAAGACAAGAGCTTGTCTCTGCAGCCAGAGCCCTTGCTGAAGATCCCGGCTGGCCCGGGCGAGTGCACGGGACCTTTAAAGGGCTCTGGCGGCAAAGACAAGAGCTTGTCTCTGCAGCCAGAGCCCTTTTTGAAGATTGTGCGCCGCTGGCCTGAGCTCCCCTCAGGGTGCGGGCGAGCGTGCGGGACCTTTAAAGGGCTCTGGCGGCAAAGACAAGAGCTTGTCTCTGCAGCCAGAGCCCTTTTTGAAGATTGTGCGCCGCTGGCCTGAGCTCCCCTCAGGGTGCGGTCGAGCGTGCGGGACCTTTAAAGGGCTCTGGCTGTGGGGACAAACACTTGTCTCCACTGCCAGAACCCTTTTAAAACTTTGTGCACCCCTTCCCCGCACCCCCTAGCTGCCACCCGACCTTCATCCGCATATCGCGGATTTTCAATGATCACAGGTCGGGTGGGTCCCTAACTCCCGCGATAGGTGGGGGGTTACTGTACAGAAGGTATGGCAAGGCATCAGACCATGTCTTCTGAAGTTCTTGAACGAAAGCTTTCAACATCTTGAACAGAGTTTGCTGTACTCTTTGGCGTCATGAGATTATGCACGGTACGCAATGCTGAACTGTTGTCATGTTCCCGTTAACTGGAGATATTTGAGCCAGCCCCTGGAACATTGTGATTATGCAATGATATTCTGAATGTTAGTTCTAGAGCAAAGTATGAAAATGCCTGTAGACTTGGAAGAAGGTTCATACCGATTGCTATGTCCTAGCTGAGAACTAGTGAGGTATTGTCAATAGAAGGATGGACTAGAGCTTCATGAGACCTGGGTTCAAAACCCCACTTGAGCATCCTTAAATACTTCACATACCTTCAATTTTGCTGTAAGTCAGATGAGACTTAATGGCACATAACAGACAACAAATACCCTGTTTCCCCGAAAATATGACCTCCCCCCAAAATAAGCCCTAGCACGATTTCTATGCTTTTGTTAAATATAAGCCCTACCCTGATAATAAGACCTAGTGATGGGTGTGGCTATGCAGATACGCTGCATAGCCACGCCATGCATTTCGGCACGGAGTGGTAAGGAAGACTGGAATACCATTTATCTACCACAGCTCCTATCTCCTAGCCGTTCACGCATGCGTGGTGCACATGTGGTAACCACGGTCGCGGCAACCTATTGCATACGTGTGAATGGCTAGGGGAAAGGAGTTCACGCATCACTAGTGACAGCCCCACCGACCAGCAATAGTTTGTGGGCCTGCTTTTCCTGAGTATCTGTATCCCCAGACAAGGTGAGTGCAAAAAGAAAGAGCTATCCTGTTGAGTACAAGAAAGGAATTGTCGAGGGCTCCCAGGGCAAGAATCTTACGGCTTTCTGCAAAGAGAAGAAATTGGATATCCAAATGGTCCAAAAATGGCAGGCAGAATATGATAGCCTCAGTCTACATGTGGACAGAAGAAATACTAAGAAGCTCAAGTGTTGTTCAGGTGGGCAACCTTTATTTCCTGAGCTGAGAAACATAGTCTGTGAATGGATTGCTGACAGGAGAGCAAAGGCTTTGGTTGTGTGCATTGGCTGATATTCAAGCATATCATACTTCATAAAAGTAAGACATCCCCTGAAAATAAGCCCTAGTGTGTCTTCTTGAGAAAAAAATAAGGCAGTGTCTTATTTTGGGGAAAACACGGCACATAAATCATTCTGCATTGGTTATAAGATGCTTAGTTTTGCATTGCTTTTAAGTTCAGCTTTGTTCTAATGGTTCTTTGTTCAATGTCTTCTCAAAGGCTTTCACAGTCAGGATCTGATCGCTGTTGTGAGTTTTTCAGGCTGTGTGGCCTTGTTCTAGAAGTTGGCTTCTGTGCCATTTGGTCTAATTTGCTGTCTGGTTTGTTTTACAGGGAAGAAGTGGCAGGGACCAGTTCCTGCATCCGCTAAGCTCTGAAAGCCACATGAGCAATGGAACATAAAAGCAACAAGACTTAGGGAGTGTCTGCCTTGTCAGTTTCCACAAGGACACCACAGGAGCCATAATAGGCAAAATGCATTTATTCACTATGTAATAGGGACACATGAGATCCTCCTGCTTCTAGTCCTGCAATGAGCACATCTGTCTACAGTGTAATCCATGTCCAATAGCAACGATCAAATTTATACTTGACCAGTAGCATGGAGTGGGTCAGTAGTATATCAAATACCTGGGTGTGCCTTAATAGAGACATGAATGGAGCTTAACTTTTATTTGCTTCCTGCATAATTTTGCCATTTCTTTCTTTGCCCTTTAAATGTAATTGTTACAAATACTGTGTTAAAATTAATTAGTATGCTCATTAGTGTATTGTTTCAACAATACTTACAGATGTTATGGGCTATTGAGATTGCTCCATCCAAGACTGCTTGAGGTGGAGCCATTGGAACAGGAATGTAGTGTGAACTGGCCATTTCTTTCTCTGTACTGGTAAGATACTGTAGTGGGGACACACTCTGAGTAATAAGGGACTGATTGAGCAACTCTTTTAACTTGAGTGCTTTAAGATACAAGGCTCCAAGGATTACCCAGTCAAAAGGAAGTGGACACATATTCATTTTTCTTTAAAATAGAAAAGACAGAAGTCATGGGAAAGGAGGATGGTTACAAAAGCACACCATAAGTCACAGTGCTTGCAAGATAAAGATTTTAGTTTGGAAGCCACCCTGGTCATTGGGGGGCTTAAAATGCTGCAGGGAACAGCTTGGTTCACACACCAATGAGACAGAATTAGCTAGCTTCTGGCAGCCTTCAGATGGACTGCTTTGTGGGTGGCTTCAAATTTAGCTGTAAAAGCAACAAGGATCATTGTGCCTTCCATCCACACCAGTACCTTTTCAACCTTGTTTTCCACTTATCTCATTATCCTGCTACTGTTTCTTCATGCGATTATAAAAATGAGACATACTTCTTTCAAGCTTGAATTAAAGTTCAGTTTCTTTTTCCAGCAACAGAAGTCAATACAGTAGTTGTGCTTTATATATTGCGGTCCTGGTATATCGCGGGCAGCGGGCAGGTGGCTCTGGGCCCTGTGGCAAGCTCCAGAGGCTTAGTGCATGGCCACTGCTTGGCCTGGACGTCACTTCCAGTTTACCAGAAGTTACTTCCGGGCCCTGTACAGGATCCAGAGGCCCAGTGCAGGCCCTAGAAGTCACTTCTGGTCCACCAGAATTCAATTCCAGTTCACTGGAAGCCAGTTCTGGGCTCTGTAGAGGCCCCGGAAGACCAGTAGAAGCCCATTCTGGGCAATACCAGGCCTGGAGTGAGTACAGGAGAAACCCCAAAGAATTCCTTCACATTGTCCCATCAAGAATTCCAAACAGCTTCATCTATATGATATGCTAACCCCGAATCTTGAAGAAGCCGTAAGCTGATACAAAATGCCTCACCTAACAGATATGCTATACTAGCTTCAGATAATAAAACTAACCAAGGTCTGGATACTATTGATATGGAGATTCCTGCTTCTCAATCAACCCAACCCCCAGCACAGCACTTTCCCCCATCCCAGCCAACTCCTCCAGTATCGAATTCTAGTACCACCACAGCTGGGATAACAAACACAGGCCTGGAGATAGCTGAGAGCCACATAATGGCTTTGATGAGTGAACTGGCTATAATTACTGGGAGAACTGTGTTGGCTATATTCCAGAAGCTGGAACAGATAGCTGACTAAGGCTGATACTTCACGTCCATCTCATCGCTGTTTGTGGTCCCGCTGGGGAGCGGTACGAAGAAATCTAACCGCACGTCCATTGCGGGATGAAGGGAGTTCATCCCGACCAAGCCCCCTGAACCGCGATTTAAGCGGGATGAGAGATTCCCCTCCCAGGTCTCGGGAATCTCCTCATTTTGCTTCTCGTGCCGATATGACAGCCCGTGATGTCAGTCTCATCCCTCAACATGCCATTCTCCATCTAGTGGCAGGAGTGTGAAGTGCCATTCGCCAGTACATTCCCTATGGAGTCAGCAACGCAGTGGAGAGAGATTAAAAGACAAATGCCTCAAACTTAGCTCCATAACGCATTGAAGGCAAGGCTTCGGAGAATCGAAGCATCGAAAAACGGAAGGTCAGGCTGAAAAAAAAACGGAGAACAAAGGCATGGAATTTCACATCTCATCATGGAACGAGGACGTGCGGTAACAGTCATGCTGGTATCATCCCTCACACCCGTGAGTACACGGGAACAGGGACAGAATGACCACGTGACTACAACCAACATCAACACGCAACGAACTTCCTCCCAGGACAAGAGTGGACGTGAAGTAACTGTCAAAGTTGCCATTCTGGAAGAAACCCTCACACAAACTAAAATCACTCCCCACTGCACTCAATCTTCCTTTTCCGTTAAAGAAACCACCCGCAGAAGGGAGCACTCAGAGTTAACTGGAGAGCTTATAAGTAATATCACAAGTAGACAATGCTCACAACAGCTAATAGTAACTGAAATCATCTTAGAGGTTGCCAACAACAACATAAATAAGGGGAATTGGTCCAGTAAACAGAGGATACTTAACATCTTTAAGCAAACTATTACAAACAGAGATCGGACAAATTGATTTAGATTTCATAAAATGTCTTCGAGGTTCACAGAGGCTGACCAAAATAAAACTGGACTTCAATAAGCCAACCATTCCTCACATGTTGTTCTGGATGAAAAAATTTCTTAACAAATTCTCTGTAGCCCCCAAAAGAGTATTTTCTACTGCAGAGCATGAGGTCATGCAAGAACCACTGGACTCAACTGAACGACTGCCTGCACAGGCACAGGTTGGTAGCTCCCTTCTTAAAGGGGAACATCGACAACTCAATCCTACTAGTCACTCATTCCTCTCGGACTACCATCTTTCAGCTAAGCTCAACCAGTCAGGTGCAAACAGAAGCCCCCACCTCCTGCCAACCCCGCCTCCGCTGACCCTAATGCCACCATCCCCATCACCACCCTCGCCCCGCCTCCTGCCGACCCCTGCCTCTGCCGCCATCACCGCCACCATCCCTGCCCCCTGCCACCACAGCCACCGATGACCCTGACCCTGCCACCCCATCGCCCTTGCTGCCCTCGGTCCAACCCCTGCCCCCCACCACCGATCCCAACCCCATTGCCCTTGCCACCTCTGTATCATCATATTAATGTTTTCCTCTACGAACTCATGAATTCTACCTGTAGATGGGCTATTAGTTGTGTAAAGATTCTTGAAATACTCTTGGAATGCCTCCAAATTTTCTTTCGTTTTATTACACATTTTACCCTTCTGATCCTGTATTACCACTATCATTATTTATTTTTCTTTATATGTGTCATTTTTGCTAATAACTTAGAATTTTTGTTATTATGCTCAAAATATTCTCTTTTCAAATATATTAACTTTCTTTGTACTCTTTCGAAATGAATTCCCTTTAATTCTCTCCTTTTAGCTTGTAACTCCATTAATGCTTTGTTATCTCTTGTTAACATAAATATTCTTTCTAATTTTTAATATCATTTTCCAGATCTTGAATTTTTATATGCCTTTGGCTTTAAAATGCAAGCCTCTTTCCATTCATATCCCCTTGCTACTGATTTCATTGTATCCCAAATTGTACTTACTTCTCCTCGGCCATCTTCATTTATCTTCCATGTGTATTCCAATTGTTTTGATTTTTTTCTATTGTCGATTTATGTAAATACAGTGGTACCCATACATAAGAGCAGCTTGACTTAAGAGCAATTCGACTTAAGAGTGGAAAACTGTTGACATTTTAACTGCCACCTTACAAATTTTAGATATGGTCTGCTCGACTTACAATTTTTTTTCATTTTTTGATTTTTTAAACTTATTTTTTCAATTTTTAGATAGGTACCCCGACTTAAGAGTAGTTCGACTTAAGATCATGCATTCAGAATCAATTAAATTCACACGTCAAGGTACCACTGTAAATCCTTTCATCAATCCTCATTCTTTTTGCTCTTCGATAATAACATCCTAGTGTAAATTCCATATTCCTAGTATGATCTGAAATTTGTATTATATGTATTTCTACCTTATTTATCCTAGATAGTAATTCTTTAGAAACAAATATGTAATCTATTCTAGAATAATATTTATGTACAGGAGATTAAAAAGAATAGTTTCTCTCATCTCCTCTTAGTAACTTCCAATAAGTTTTTCCAAAATAGTTTTAACAACTCCTATTTCTTCTTTCAAGATTTTTATCTTATCCTTGCTAAGATACATAACCAAACTGAAATCTCCCACCATAATAAAATATCCCTTTCTTATCTTGTCTAATTTAGATAAGCTATTCCTCAGAAAAAAATTCTTGTCATCAGGCACATACAAGTTTACAAGGGTACAATGTTCTCCTTTTATTTTCCCTTGTATTATCAACATCCCACCCTGATTATCCTTGTGTACTCTAAAAATTTCAAATTCATTCCTCTTCGATATCAATGTAGCTACCCCTCTAGACTTAGATAGAATCATAGAATCATAAGAGTTGGAAGATGCCTAAAGCGCTATCCAGTCCAACCCCCTGCCATGAAGGAACCCCCTTCACAGGATTCCCAACAGATGGCCATCCAACCTCTGCTTAAAAACATCCAAAGAAGAAGACTTCACCACTCTCCATGGCAGCATATTCCACTGCTGAACAGCTTTAACAGTCATTAAGTTCTTCTAAATGTTCAAATGGAATCTCTTTTCCTGTAGTTTGAAAACATTGCCCCGAGTCCTAGTCTCTGAAGCCATGGAAAACAAGCCTGTTCTCTCTTCAATATGAGATCCTTTCAAATATTTAAACATGGCTATCATATCTCCTCTTCTTTTTGAAAGGCTAAACCAGGCATGTCCAAACTTTGGCCCTCCAGATGTTTTCGACCACAACTCCCACAGTCCTTTGCCGTTGGAAATACAGGCTTGGAATTCTGGGAGTTGTGGTCCAAAACATCAGGAGGGACAACGTTTGGACATGCCTTGGCTAAACATTCCCAGTTACCTAAGCCGTTCCTCATAAGACATTTCCTCCAGACCTTCAACCATCCTGGTCGCCCTCCTCTGTACCCAATCATGGTTGTCAACATCCTTTCTTAAATTGAGGTGCACAGAACTGGACACAGTACTCCAGTTGGCATCTGACCAGAGCAGAATAGAGTGGTACTATCACTTCCTTTGAGCTAGACACTATGGTTCTGTTGATGCAACCAAGAATCGCATTGGCTTTCCTGGCCGCCACGTCACACTGCTGACTCATGTTCAATTTGTGGTCCACCAAGACTCCCAGATCCCTTTCACAGGTACTATTTTCCAGCCAGATATTTCCCATCCTATATCTGTGCAATTCATTCTTTTTACCTAGATGCATAACCCTACATTTCCCTCTGTTGAAACCCATTCCATTAGCTTTGGCCTAGCACTCAAATCTGTGAAGGTCATTTTGGATTTTCATCGTAACTTCTAGGGAATTAGCAACCCCTTCCAATTTGGTATCATTTGCAAATTTAATCAGTATACTCTTTATTCGTTCCTCCAAGTCATTAATAAATATATTGAACAGCACTGGACCCAGAACAGAACCCCGGGGCACCCCACTGGTCACATCTCTCCAAGCTATATTTTGGGTATAATCAGTCAACCAGTTACAAATCCACCTAACAGTAGCACTATCTATTAGAGGTGGGCACGAACCAAAACATCCATGGTTTAGTTTCATCTGATTCAGGCCCACCCTTGGTTTGGTTTGGGTTCAGGTTCTTTCTGGTGGCGGCAGTGGCTCGGTGCTGGTGGCGGTGACGGCGGTGGCAGATCCTGGCCCCTGCGGCAGGGGCCTTTTGTTTTGTTTTTGTTTTCAAGCACCCACCGTGTGGTCCCTGGGGCGGGGTGGGAGCTTCTTTTATTGTTTTTCATTTTTTCCTTGATTTTAGAGACCAACCCGGCCACCCCTGGGGCCTGGTCAGCTCTTCTCTTTTTTAATTTTTATTTTTTTCAAGCCCCGACCAGACAGTCCCTGGGGCCGGTGCAGGTTTAATTGTTTTATTTTTTTCTTTATTTTAGGACGCCAACCCAGCCACCCATGGGACTGGGTCAGTGCTCCTTTTTAATTTTTTTTTAATTTTTTTTTACTCCAACCACTGGTCAGCTTTTTTTTTTTTTTTTGACGGCCACAGGCCAGTTCCGAGGCCTGCAGGCTGGGTCTGGTGCTCGCAGGCCTTTAACGGACCTGCGTGCCAGATCGGTTTTTTCCTCTGGCTGCCCCGGTTCCGCACCCATGGGTTGGTTCTGTGGCCCGTGGGCCGGGTTTGTTGCTCGTGGGCCAGTATTGGGCCCACGCGCCAGATCAGGTTTTTTTCCCCCCCAGCCGGGTAGGTGCTAATTTTATTTTTTTATATTCTTCTTGATTTTAGGGTGCCAACCTGGCCACCCCTGGGACCAGGTCGGCACTCCTTTATACATTTTTTTTTAATTTTTATTGTTTGTTTATTTTTTACTTCTAGGTTCCTGGCCCGCACTACAGCTGTAGCGCAGGGCTTTTTGTTTGTTTGTTTGTTTCTTCAAGCTCCAACCACCCAGACCTGGGGCCCAGTCGGCGCTAGTTTTTTTATTTTTATTTTTATATTTCTTGATTTTCTTTTTATTCCAGTTTGATTTTTTTTTTTTACTGCCAACCACATGGCCGTTGGCTGCAGCACGGCTGTCGGCTCCCTCCCCCCAGTCACTGTCCCTGAAGCCAGGATGACCGGACCTCCAGGACCAGCACCAGGTAGGAGACATCTCCGCTCCCCATTAATGAAACGAACCAAACCAAACCATTTTTTTTGGTTTTGTTTTGTTTCATTCTAAATCTACTCTGGTTCGTTATCCATTTCGTTATGTAACATAATGAATAATGAAACGAACTAAAAGTTTGTTTCATGTCCATCTCTACTATCTATCCCACTTTCTACTAACTGATTTGCAAGAATATCATGGAGAACCTTATCAAAGGCCTTGATGAAGTCAAGATAAGCAATATCCACAGCATTCAACTCATCCACCAGGCCTGTCATTCTATCAAAGAAAGAGATCAAATTAGTTTGGCATAATTTGTTTTTAAGAAACCCATTTTGACTTCTTGAAATGATAGCATTGTTTGTTAAATAATTACAGACTGCCTGTTTAATAATCTTTTCAGGAATTGAAGTCATGCTGACTGGGCGGTAATTATTTGGGCTCCCACCCCCTTTTTTTTCTTTTTTTTAAAGATGGGGACAACATTAGCCCTCCTCCAATTGATGGGGACTTCCCCTGTTCTCCAGGACTCCTCAAATATTATTACCAATGGTTCTGAAATTACCTCTGCCAGTTCTTTTAATATCCTTGGGAAATGATTTTTGGGAAATGATTTTTTATACACATCAACCCATTTACATTTAAATTTGTTCATCCCATCTTTGTTCTGATGAGTTTCCTGTAAAAAGACTATATCTGCCTGACTTTTGCTCACCTTTCCTTGAACATTAGCCCTTTTTAGGTATTTCACATTCCAAGGTGTTATCATAAGTTGTTTAACCATTGTATTTGAGTCTTTTGACTTCCCGGGGGTGGGGGGCAGCATGACCCACCATCCTGGCCCTGTTCTTTAGTAGCATCATCAATTCAGTTCATTATTTTAAATTAGCTCTAATACTGTATCATACAAGTGTCTTGGCTTTATACATTCACATTCTGCTACCTATTTCTTTTTTACTATTGATTATAAAACTCTAAAACTCTATTAGCTATATGTAATCCATTGTGATATTTTCTATAATTTTATGTAATTTATTATACTTGGGGATTTACCAGCAATCATTGGGAAATAATCATTTCCCAATATTAATTAATTCCCATTATATCTGTACCTTACCCTTATAAATCCCCCCCCCGACATAAACAACTTTACCAGCTATTATCCCTTCATTTCCCCAAACACTTTATCTATTTAATTCTGGTTCAATTTATATACCTGAAACAATTGCTAATCAGTTTCTACCAGAAGTCTCCCTCTCATTAAAATCTTAAATCGGAAACTGCCATCTTCTGGTCAAGTTTTCCTGAATAGTATTTAAATTTTCAACTGCTGCTCCCATGTTCTTTCAATCCTTTTCCACACTATCAGCAAACTTTTTATAATCCTTTTGTAAATAAGAGACCTGTGCATCCATACTCTCCACTTTTTTAAATCAATGACAAGAACATTCTGATCCATCTTCCCCATTTTTGTTCCAATCCTGTTATTTTTTGCTCCATCTCATACACATTCTTAGCCACCTTATCTGTGTTTTATCCACCTTTTCAATTTCATATTAATATGAACTTAAAATTTAAAATCCATGTTGTCTGGGTTTTCCAGATTAGAGAGATCCTGCTGTTCTTGTGAAGCCTGTGAAGCCTCTAGTCATACCAACCTTCCAAACGTTTTATTGCTTGGCCTAGATTTTCCATTCTTTTCTTTCCTCACCCAACCAGGTTGCGTGCATCCCTTAAACTACTTTCGCATAAGGCCTCAACAATTATAGAGCCAAGATTTCTTATTAGAATGACCATAAATTAGTTAGTGTGCATTAAAACTACTATCCATCATTTGGGAGCCTATTAGAAATATATGAAGAAAAAAAAGAAGGGGAGAAATCAGTAGGTTAAAGCTCCACACAAGTTCATTAGTGACCAGCAGATGGAGCTCCACAACCTCCTTGAAGCAGTATCCAGGTATTTATTTTCACTGTTTCAGAACACCATTTTAAAATAATGTTAGAATTTTATTTCAGTCAGGCTAGCCCTGCTGAAGTTCGCTGGATCTCAAAGAACCCAATGAAGCATCCAGCGCGAGAGAAATCCAAGAAAATACTGTGTTTATTGGACCAACAAAGGCAGCAGGTGGACACAAGCCAAGAACCTGGCAAAGATGTCCGACCCCGAGCACATGGAAACCCCAGCTTTTATTGGTTTCTCCCCCCTCTCTTCCCTGGGTGGCGCCTGTCCTGGGATTGGCTGAAGGATGATTTCAAATAGTCCAATCAAGGTAGTCCAGGGGTTGGCCAGAGGTGGTCCTGGGCAGTCTCTGGCTGCCTGGAGTCGGATGCCCATGCAGGTGTTAATGAGTCCAAGTGTTCTTTGATTGGGCCATCTGGATATCACAATAAGAAGGGGAAGCGATGTATTGTCCTTTGGGTCTGAGCAAACTGAAGGAATCAGAAAATCAATAGAGGGTTGGAGGAGATTAATGTCAAAGTCAATGGGAGACAGGAAAAACTGGTGGGATTATCTAAAGGTTTCTGGGCAGTCTTTTGTGAGTGCGGAAATGTGATGATGGAAAACTCCCCCAGGCGGTGATAACATCTGGGTCTACATGACAAGGACTTCTGGTACTCCAGGAAGCAGCTGTGTGTACATGCTGAGAACTCTGGAAACTATGGATTCTTCTAGATGATGCTGCCAGCCTCACAAAGTTGCCATGATGATCCTTCTTCTTTGTGCCATAACTCCCTTTGCCTCGGATGGTAGGGTGTAGAAGTCAGAGAGTAGGACAGGCCCAGGGTAGATGGGGTGGGAAGAGAAAGAAGGATAGAGGAAGAAAAGTGGAAGAAAGGGAAAGAAAGGAGGGGGAAGGGAGAGAGAGGGGGGACTCTTGGAGTCAGGGGTCTAGGGTCTGTGCTAGGCAGGGGCAGTGGAACCAGGTCTTAGATGTTGAGGAAGTCCCTGATCCCTGAGGATGATGGTTGGCAATCATTCTCCTTGCCAGCCAGGGCAGGGAGTAAATATTCTCTCAATTCAGGATTTGGTTCTGCCTGAATTGCATCCCTGACTGAAACTTTTAAGGTTGGGAGAATGTGGGGGAAAAGGACAGAAGATGGGTTAAAGAGAAAGGGCAGAAAAGGGTTAAATTACAAGGTTGGAGAATTGGGGGGAAAGAGCAGAAAATGGGTTAAGGAAGAGGGGCAGGAAAGGGTTAATAAAGGCAGGAAAGGGTTAAATGGAACCTCAGCTAGGGACTTGCCTATTTGATCAATTCCGGAAAAGGGTAACGGTCTACTTCCATAGGAAAGCATTGAAATGGAGAGGCTCCCATAGGAAGACATTGAAGCAGGAAGAAAAGGGGGGCAGTCTACTCTCATAGGGGTGTATGGCCGAGGGAAGGCATGAATTCCATGGAACTCAGTCCCAGGTAGAGAGTGGTGAGACGAGCCGGTTGCTCCGGCTACGCCTCCCCAAGTTTGGGTTGCTGTGAGCCAGGTAGGGTGAGTGGATTTCTACCTCTAGGCTGCCTACAGGCTTAGCTGCCTCTCTGGTTCCCAAAGCAGCCAGAGTTTTCAAATTTGCCCGGGGAAAGCGTTTCGGTTCTTTTGGAGGGGGGTGGTCTACTAAGCCAATTTAACGGATTAGGGATTCCCCGCTGCGCCCCCGTCTGGCCGTAATTAATTTGACAGTGATTGATAGCCGGGAGCGCTGATTGGTTAAAGTGCGTAGGAGAGCTTATCTTCGCTCCCCTGCTGTTTTATGGAGTCTCTGTGGAAATTAACTGCCGCAAGAGACTCGATACAAAGTAAACTGTTAAAGTGGTTGCAAATTTGAGGCTTCCGCTGCCAAATTCTCAGCTTGAAAGGCTTCTCAGCGGGCAGCAAGGGGCGGCTTGTGTTTCGCCTGATATCTCGGGCACGGTTTGGACTTTTTGAACGCGGAAAAGAGTGTAGTGCTTGTGACGGTGTGAGGGCCATTTGGGCGGTTCCGACGGGTCTCGGAACCACTCCAATTATTTACAAATTTTGTTTTTCCATCGTGACTTCACAGTTTCACCTCCTTAAAAGTGGGAAATGTCATGAACCTTCACATAGTAAAACGGTTACAGTATGTCTATATGCTAAATCAGTGGTTCTCAACCTATGGGTCCCCAGATGTTCCTGGACTGCAACTCCCAGAAACCCCTTCCAGCATAGTGAGTGGTGGAGGCTTCTGGGAGTTGCAGTCCAAGAACATCTGGGGACCCACAGGTTGAGCACTACACTCTAAATGACAGTGCAGAAAACTAAATGCCTAGGTTTATGTCATTTAGCTTTTTTCTGATGGTGTTTTAGCACACTTCTGTCTTCAGAAATAGCAAGTAAAGCTTTGGAAGATACTGTATTGTGCTATCAAGGTTGTTTTATATGCTCCACTGAGTTTATAGCCTAAGCAGAGGCAGAAACAGAAAAATAGAGTGATTTAAGGATGGCTGTTTAGTGACTAGTCTCCAGTAAGCACTCAGTCCTTGTTTACATTTTTGGAAGCTGATTTGTATCAGCAGGATGTGAGAGCACATTGTTCAGTTTCAATATATAGGCATTACAAAATAGTTGTAAATGGAAAGCCTTATACCAGGGCTGTCGAAGTTTGAACAGCCTCGGGCTACTTACACCCGCTGGACATTCCTGCAGTCCACTTTCTAAAGTGCCGTATGTCCTCAGGGGCTACTTTCAGAAGTGAGTGCACATGCGTGCACTTTGCTGGTGTGCCTGAGTAGGGGGGCGAAGTCTCCTACTGAGGAGCTGTTACCTTTTGGATTTACCTTGTATATTTTCTCTGGCAAGAGGTCAGGAAGAGACACAACTAGCTGAACCAAAGTCCAATTTTATTGATAAGTTAATAGAAATCCGCTAGGGTCTTCTCTTATTGGCAGAAAAAGACCCCAAACATACAGTGTAAAATAGTTTTATACCACAACAGACAAAGAGCCCTAAAGTATACAACCTCATTGGATAATATTTACATACAGTTTGGATCCTACATCTAACTGGCTTAAAACGTGAGGAAGGCAAAGTCATTGGCTCTCCTATAAAGATGGGGCACCCTTTTCTTCCCTTAATGATTTCTCCTTCCAGAAGGTGCCATTGAGTCTGGAAAAAATAACTTATTCCCTTGATATATATGTTATCAGGCTGGGCCTTCCTCTCAGAGACTACAGCTCCCTGCTGGGCTATCTAGAGGTGCAGTGGAAGGTGTGAATCGCGGGTACTTCAAAGGCCAAGGCGGAAATGATGCCAGAAAGTATGAAAGACAGAGTGATCAGGCCTTTGTTCTACCATCCGGTCGGAAAGAGGTTGCTTTTGGTTCACATACAGGTATCAGAGACAAGCGAGGGGGTGTGGCGTTGCGGCGGCAGCAGGTAGGAAGGGAAGAAATCCAGACCAAACATCCGGGTGGGTGGGGATTTTTTTTTTTTAATTACCCCAATCATGCCGCCACAGGCGGCGTCTCGGCAGGCTGGCTGGGACCTGGTAGGTGACGTCTGACAGTGCCACGGGCTACCATTTGCCCCTGGTTGACTGGTTCTGCAGGCCTGCCTTAAACTGCATTTGCATTATCCCATTCTTACAAGTTTTACAACTAGAACCAAATATATGGATATATCATAACATTAAAATACTATGTGCAAAATCGGTGCTAGTAAAATTGAATTTAAATTAGTTTGCTTCCAGCAAAGTTTAGTTTATTCAGGGCAAAAGGAAGACAGAGAAAACTCTAGAAGCTAAAACAGATATATTTAATTTCAGTCAAGTTGTGTAAATTGTAAACTATATATTAGCCAATCAATTTTAAATTAAAAATTACCCCAAAACATTTGGCAATACTGTAACTAAAAGATTGATTTATTAAGAAACACATTTTCCAAAAAGGGATCATAAAATGGTGCCCACCAAAACGTTTGGAATGAATCTAGTCTGCATTGTGAAGGATTCACTTTGTTACTATAGCCCTGCTTCTTTCACTACACTGGAGATGGCATGAATAAAAACAATAAATTGTGACATTCATTAGAAATCACTCATCTGTCAAAAATTTGGTGCATCAGAGTGATAACCTAACAAACACAAAGCAATGAATTTTTAGTGATTTGTGTGTGTGTGTGTGTGTGTGTGTGTGTTGAGATTCACTGATAAATTGCTTTGTCAGTTTGTAAAAAAATACAAATAAATTAATGATTCATCACCCTTGATGAATGATGAAACACAACTAATGGCAATTTTTGCAATTTTATCCATTTTGAATGTACACTGTAGAGACCATCACAGGGTCTCCTGTGTATAAATTTCGTGGGTGTAGTTTATTCCTCTCTGTTTTAAGTGATGGCCTAGCACAGTGTTTTTCAACCACTGTTCCGCGGCACACTAGTGTGCCGCGAGATGTAGCCTGGTGTGCCATTGGAAAAATTGAAAACTTCGAAAGATTTTTTAAAAAATGTCAAATTTTCGCCCACTAGGCGGGCGCCGGACTGTGTCCTGGGTATGAAGGAGTGGGGTTTTTGACCCCACCCTCGGCCAGCAGGGGCGTTGATTGGCCCCTATCGGCCCAGCCCTCTGGCAGGACTAGACGCGGGGGAGACAGTCACGCATCAGCTGCGCCCTAGGCACCGTTCGCTCCTTGTAGCGCCTGCGAGCAAACAGGGGCGATGCCGCACATCCATGCACTACCTCGGAAGCCTCCGTGTCCCTCCAGGCAGGCCTCGGCTCACAAACAGGGAACGGGAAAAGGGAAGTGAAATGGGAGGAATGGGGAGGAAAGCCCAAAAGAGGGAGTTCCAGGTTGCTTTTACTGATAGCCCGGTCTCAGTGTTAGTGGGTTACCGAATGGAATTAGTAGGTGATTGCAAACTAGGAATAAGTGGATTTTTGCCTGCCCTGTTATCATTCTGTGGGTTGCTTTAATACCCTGTGCTCTCCTTTGTACCTGTTTTGGTTTATTTTAAAGGCTGAAATTGTTTTCTGAATGTAACTACTTGCAAGCTGCAGGAAAAATGTGCAGTGTGCATTATGGTAGTTTATAATTTTTCATATTTCTGTTTACTTACTATTTCATAATAAAGTAATTATAAAATACTTTGTGTTTATTTGATTCCTATTCAAGAGAATTACTTTATATATAGTCAATATAGGCACAGAGTTAATTTTTTTAACATTTTCTAATGGTGGTGTGCCTCGTGATTTTTTTCATGAAACAAGTGTGCCTTTGCCCAAAAAAGGTTGAAAAACACTGGCCTAGCAAAGCACATAACCCCATCAGCTATAGATATGCCAGGCAGTCTCAGCAAACCCCTCTCCTGGGATGCACAGTGGGGATCAAGCTCTCAGCACTTGGCTTTACACCCAAGCGTTCCAACCTTCCTAGCCTCCATGTGAGTCAAAAGTCCCATTGTTTTAAACTGTGGTAATCTCTGGCTTGTGTAACAGCAATCTGAAGACCTCCAGAGCAAAGATGGCTGCATAACTGTTCTGCTCTTCAGTTTGTCAGGATAATTCTGCCCCTAGTATTTAATTTTGTTAGTTTCAGTGGTGGGTGTTGTCCTTCTTTTTACTGCTGGTGTTTTAAAATAGTTCTTAAACTGTATTAATGTTGTACTGTATTTGCTTTCATGTGACAATATAGTTCATAGTCTTTAACAACTATAATTTTTTATTTATTTTATTGTTTTCTCCCTGTATCTGTTTTAATTTTTGTTGCAAGCCCCCACAGATCCTGCAACGGAGAAAGACAAGAAGTAAAGTAAATGAAGTAAAAAGTTTTAAGAACAGGTGCCTATAATAGAAACCTAAAACACATACTGTGCTATTTAACATATGTAATCATACAACATACTTCCTGTTAACACCACTCTGGCTATGGTGAGCTTTGAAAAATTGATAATAGAAAGTTTGAACAACATAAGGGAATCAAATTCATCACCTTAAGAAAATATAAGTTCAATAGAATGATGTGTTTTCATGCTCTTTCTTCTGAGTCTTCCATTATCATAAGTGAGCCAACAAAGGGGGATGCAGTAGTAAAACAATGCTAAGTACAAGCAAGAAGTTTATTTATTTATTTATTTATTTATTATTAGACTTATATCCCGCCCATCTTCCCAATGGGAACTCTGGGCGGCTTACAACAATAAAGCAACTAGCTGATGGATCTATGTCCTCATCATCCCACCAGTTGTATTGTTAAAAATATCAAGATGACACTGGAGGAGGGTTTAAGTCCTGCCAGTATTAGCAATCCAGAATATACATTCCTGGATATATTTCTGGACAGTGGCTAGATTGCTCAGCAATTTATGTCACTGGCTGCAGAGTCAGATCACAGGAGTTCGATTCTCCTTGAGAGGGATTGGATTCAATAACTCATAGGGGGCCTTCTAGCTCTACAGTTCTAAGATTATCAACCCCAGAGTACCTGTTTTCATTCATTCATTCATTCATTCATTCATTCATTCATTCATTCATTCATTCATTCAATCAATCACCCAGTTATTCAAAGGCACTAGTCTGGGTGGTTAGCAGCTCACCTAAAATTCATAACTGCACAAACCGCGTTGTAAGAAAGCCTTTTATATCAGAGGAAATTTTTGTTCTGTAAACCCTGACAAGTTTTTGAATTAATTTCTGAAACCTTTTATAAACAAAATTCCATTCAATATACAAGATTCCAGGAATTTGATAAGCAAATTGGAACGTAGATAGTAGTCATTCCGGCACAGCATCAGCCTTACCAAAAGGACAGCACACAGAGAGAGAGACTCGGCTAGTTTTCGGACACTTCTCAGGTTTGTCTTCCTAGTCAAACATCTGCCTCTTTTGACTCCCCCTTCTCCCCCTCATCCACTGCAGAACAGAAGTCTTAGGTCAAGCACCTTGTGTGTTCACTGTCTCAGAGATGCACTTAATTAGTGTAGTTTTGGAAAAGTTAGCCATGTTCTTCTGTGCAAGAATTCCAGGCAAAATCCAAAGAAACCCGCACACAGATCGCCCATCCATCCCAGACAAAAATGTGACACTTAAACACTATTATATTTTAACATAAGCTTTTGTGTATAAAGTCCACTTCTGCAGACCTATGGCAACAGAATGGAATGTTGAATGAAGTATCAATTTCATACCAAATATTCATTGGCTTTTTTGAGTGTATTTATATGCAGTGATTTGTTTTATCTTGTTTTAGGACTCTTGCAAAAATTCCTCAGGAGACATACAACAGACACCAGATCTGGGTGAAATTAGAGAGGAGGAGGAGCATGTGAGGACTGGTGGATCACATAAGAGAGAAAAAGATTATATAGGACAAATGGAGCTGTATATAAGTCCAAGGAAGGGTATTTGGGGAATATAGACAGTCTTTTCCTTAAAGCTACAAGCTGCCTTTTATATTGTATTTGGCATTGTTAGGTCCTGTGATTGTGTTGCCAGAGTAGATGTTTGGGCAGAGTTTTTATCTGGGTTTGTCGCGAGGTTTAGTCCCCTAGTCTTGTGTAATCCCCTGTGCATTAGTATTTGCTTGAGGTTGGGGGTTTGTCTAGGCAAGTTTGATTCTCTACCAAGGGCTTGGGAGGGGGGGGATGTTTTATCAAGGATGGGCTGGAGATCCCTTGGGATGCATGTGAGTGGTCTTATTTGTGCAATTTAAGTGACAACTAATGTTGATCTGTAATTTCATCCACTTGATCTGTTCTAGATCTGAAGGCTGTTGATGTTCCTACTGCCAATCTTTACCCCAATAGCAGATTTGTCCAGATGTGCCTTTCTCATAACCACTTATGCATACATGTTCAAAAATGAAGGTGATAAAATGCATCCTTAACAAGTGCCTTTTCTGTTCCGGTGAAATCTGTCCTGCATTAGTTAGTATAAACAAGAAGTACCAATTCAGTTTTCCACCCCAGGTAATAAAACGTCATTTACTGTTTATTTTTCAGATTTGTAAAGTGTGCTATTGCATCCACTCAATGATTATTGCGGCTAACAGTCCAGGGTTCCATATCTTCAAATCACAGTTAAATCATTAACTAATTAATTAATCCTCCCTCTTTGGCACACTAATTAGCCTGATACTGATCACAGATGGCAATGTAGCAGAGGAGAATAATGGATTATAGAGGTATTGATGCAAAATTCCCAACAGAGTGAGCATGCTCATTTCAGCGATTGAGACATCTGGCCTGTGGCAATCAATTGCATCTCAGATCGGTGCCTAACTGAGTCTCTCCCCCTTTCAAATGTAGAATTCCTGTGTTCAGTTGCAAGTCTTATGAAGATTGTGCAAGGATTTCAGACAATAATGAGGGTGCTTTTGGCTCCACAGCCTTGCAGATCTAGCAATTATAATCTCTGGATGAAGAAGGAGAAAGGGTAGGAGGTCAAAGGGAGAAAAGGAATTTCGCTGCTTACAAGCCTAGCAAGATGTGTTCCACCTCTTCTCTTCAAGACTATAAGCCCACTGCAGTTCCATATCACTAGAATACAGCTCTCAAAATGGGTAGTTCCCTAGTCATGAAAAGAAATCATGTGGAATCCTATTCATTTTGGGGAGCAGCACCATATTAGCCCCCAAAGGGCACTTTCCTGGGGAGACCCACTTTGTGGGTGTATAACCCAGATGTCTGAAACCCAAATTTTACCAAATGTGCAGGGAATGTGGAGGACATTCAAGGAAGCTTCCCTGCAATTTTTGTGGCTTTAGGTGCTTTGGGGGCAGTTTATAGGGTTTTAAGGTAAAAAATGAATTTACAAATTGTTTCAATTGTCAGAAAAAAATCATAAATTTATTATTTGTGATTTGTCAGCCTTGATGGTTCATGAATAAAAACAAATCACTACTTTATTGATCTGTGGGAGGGAAGGAGAAAGGGAGAGAGGTAAGAAAGGAAGCAAGCAAGGAAGGAACTAAAACTTCATTAACTGTTTATTTTGCTGATTTGTCAAGTATGCAGTGATTATTGGCTATAAGTCCAGAGCTCCATATCTTGAAAGCACACTTTAAACCATTAATTAAGGAATGTGTGCTTTATGACTGTACACATGATTATGTTGTCACCTGTCTGAAGTGCTCTAGCACTATGGGATGATAGATATATAAATTGAAACAACTTATAAACAAAAAGAAACGGGCCTGCTATGTCCTCTGATTACCTGGATACATAACCTGTTCTGTGGACAAGAGGTTGCTGTCAGGCCAGTATGTGGGGAAACAGAACAGCTTCCAGTGGCACGTGTCAGAAAATACTGTATTTTTTTATCTCCCTGTCTGTTTAATCTATATCAAAACATGCCAGAAAATGGCTAGATGTAGATGATGGGAGAGTGAAAACTGGTAGAAGAAGCATCAGCAATTTAACATGTATAGATGATACCACATCACTGGTAAAATGTAACTATAATATGAAACAATTACTGAGGAAGTTTAAAAAAGAGAGAGTATCAAAGGAGTGTAAAAACAAGGATTACAGTTGAACATAAAGAAGTCATCATCAGTAAAGACTACAGGTGACCTACACAGCTTTAGTGAGGAGGATGAGGAGGATGAAAACATGGATATTATTGTAGATGTTTGATACTTCATACTTCCTCTCTTTCTATTTCCTGTGCAACATTTGAAGTAAGGACTCAGGCTCCCTGCAAGTCATATGATGTAACTCATTAGAGCACTAGGTATACTAAACAGTGGCTGCATTTCTTCATAAATTCCAACTTTCAGCTTGTCCATCTGAACTCTAGAGATCCAAGGCATGTGTACAAGGCATGATTCATGCTCCTCAGCCACCTCTGTGAAAACAAGAAGGAAATGTTCTCAGCATAGGAAGGCATTGCAACACTATAAATCTTGTCTACTCAAGAGATAACATATTAAATGTTAGTCTAACGTCTGGATTTTCCTTCCTGGTACATACTAGTAGGAGCTGGCAGTTTAAAATGATACTATGCCAGCTAAAACATGAAATGTGAACCTTGGTTTAGGCAGCTCCATGAGGGCCCTGATAATTCTCGCTGAGTCACCTCAACCCCCTTGGCTGTGCCACAAAAAGCCTGATAGGGCAGCATCTATCATCAGAGTAAGGACTCAGTTTCCCTAACATTCAAGAATGACAGCATTACACCAAGGACTTCATCTGCCTCTAACTACGAGGTAATATTCCTAATGGGGTTTCAACTGACTTTCTGCCTGGCTTTTCACCTAAAAAAAAAAATTCAGCATTTCTCATAGGCAAATCATAATGAAATCTCTTACTTTTAGGGTATTTTAGTGGTCCCATAACAGGGCTCCCACACTTGATTTTTGGACCTTGGGTACTAAGGATAACCAAATCTCCTTCACAACCTACATGCATACAGTACTTTTGTGAATTAGTGGATATTCTCTGTTTGCCGTGTTAAATTCTCTCATAGCACTTGCATGGATTTGTTTCAGGGCAGGTAAATTAGTTGCCTACAACCATTTCCTTCTTCAAAATGCAGAAATCTTTAAGCTCAGCTTGGACCTGGGTGTTAAAAGTTAGCTGCCACTCAGGCACCTTCAGGAACACTTGCAGTGGTCAACTGGAGAGAAAACTAGTGCCCTGGCATTTTCCTTTAGAAGCAAAATACGTATGTTCATCTTGGTGGCAGGCTCTGCTTATGTTGTATGTACCTTCACTAGAATGCTTGAAACGAGCCCATACCTGTTCACATGTTTGTTTGTTTATACAAAATATTTTTACCCTTCCATCAGCCCCCAAATACTCCCATGAATGGTTTGCAAAGATCAATAAGGAGACAATTCCAAAACAATATACCTACATTTAACACATACATATAAGGAATGAGAAGAAAGAAGAAAAATTATGGTATTGGTTCACTATTACACAAGTATTTCCCAGCAGTAAAGAGAAGTAATTCAAGGAGAGAAACAGCAAAAAGTTGCTGATCTCTCAGTAGAGCTGATGGACTCAGACTGCTTCCCTTCACTCCCTCTGCTGTAGCCTAATGTAATGGCTACCGCCAGATAATGAAGTATATTAGATAGTACTGAAGCAGTAAGGCAGGTAATTTGTCCTGTTGTTTGTGCCATGCTTGTCACTGTTCCTTTCATTCTTATGATGACATGACATTAGCACTAGTCATCAGTAGATCTGATTTTTTTTAAATTTATGAGTATGTATTATAGTATGTTTGGCCAGCATATATTGGGGGTTTTGTAATTTTCTTAGCTGCATTATTTTGTCTTGCCTGTGACTTGTGTGTTTGGTCCTTTAGAGCTTTGGTTGAGAAGGTCCTGATGATATCACTGATGATGAACAGAGGGAGCATGGTGTGGGAGCGACTCCTACCCACTTTGCCTACCTTTTCACACTGGTACAGAAAAACAACTACAATCCAGTTTGCAAACAAGTCTCCTTAAAATGATATAGCACTAAATTGATACAGCACTAATTGAATTGCTTACTGTGTTTTGCCAGATTTAAGGGCATTCCTGGGGGGTGGGGGTGGCAGAAGGGTACATCTACTCTGGGCGCAGAAATCTGGGGGTGCCTGGAGGGGGAGAAAGCCATGCGCCCTCCTCTTGCAGTCTTCCTAGCGGGCAAGCGAGCAAGCAAGGCGGCAAGGAGGGAGGAAAGTGTGTGGCTTGCCGAGCACTTCTCACTAGTTCACCCTCTGGCTCACGAGGCAATTCGCCTGCGACCATCGTCAGCACCAGCTCCACTGCAGCCACCGCCCTGCTCCTGCTCGTCGCTCACACTGCACTCTTGCCACTTTGTTTGAGAGCAGCTGATGCACTGAAATCACCTGGTCTGGAACTGCTCCAAGCTGGAGGGGGGGAAAGAGGGGGGAGGGGGAGGAGGAGGAAATGGACAAGTCACTGCTATGGCTGGGACAGATGGGCAATCTGTGTGCGGGTACGTGTGTGCGCACATAAGTTTTATGTGGATTGGTGGGGGAGACAAGCTTGGCAGATCTTCTTAGATAGCTTAAACTCCTCTTCCTCTCCTCCTCCTTCCTTCTTCCTCCTCTCCCCACAGCATGGGGCTTTCCTTTTACCTCCAGACAGACTGCATCAACCTGGGATATCTCAGGTCTGTGGCTCATTTCATCTTTTGTGTAGCCTGCATACTATAGCCTGCATACTGTAGTTAAGCTGTAAATAGCCCAGAGACAATTTGAAGTGGTGTTGTTCAGTCGCTCAGTCATGTCCGACTCTTCGAGACCACATGGACCAGAGCTTGCCAGGCCTTCCTATCCTCCACTACCTCCCGGAGTTTTGTCAAATTCATTTTGGTTGCATCGATGACACCGTCCAACCATCTCATTCTCTGTCGTTCTCTTTTCCTTTTGCCTTCGATTTTTCCCAGCATCAGGGACTTTTTCAAGGAGTCCTCTCTTCTCATGAGGTGGCCAAAGTACTGGAGCCTCAGCTTCAAAATCTGTCTTTCCAGTGAACATTCGGGGTTGATTTCTTTCAGAATGGATAGGTTTGATCTCTTTGCAGTCCAGGGGACTCTCAAGACTCTCCTCCAGCACCACAGCTCAAAAGCATCAATTCTGCGGTGATCAGCCTTCTTTACAGTCCAGCTCTCACTTCCATACATCACTTCTGGAAAAACCATAGCTTTGACTATCCTGACCTTAGTTGGCAAAGTGATGTCTCTGCTCTTTAGGATGCTATCTAGGTTTGCCATTGCTTTCCTCCCAAGAAGCAGGCGTCTTTTAATTTCGTTGCTGCAGTCGCCATCTGCAGTGATCAAGGAGCCCAAGAAAATAAACTCTGTCATTGCCTCCATTTCTTCCCCTTCTATTTGCCAGGAGGTGATGGGACCGGTGGCCATGATCTTAGTTTTTTTGACGTTGAGCTTCAGCCCAATTTTTCACTCTCCTCTTTCACCCTCATTAAGAGGTTCTTTAATTCCTCCTCACTCTCTGCTATTAGAGTAGTATCATCTTATCTGAGGTTGTTGATATTTCTTCCGGCAATCTTAATTTCGGCTTGTGATTCATCCAGACCTGCCTTTCTCATTATGCACTCTGCATATAAGTTAAATAGGCAAGGTGACAGTATACAGCAGGGGTCCTCAACCTTTTTAAACAGGGGGCCGGTTCACTGTCCCTCAGACATTGTTGGGAGCCGGACTAGATTTTGAAAAATATATGAAGAAATACCTATGTGGAACGCTCCTTCCCGCTGAGGCGGAACAAAAAAGAGTTGGGTAGGGGGTGGGAGAGACAGAAAGATAACCCGCTCCCCCCCACCTGCTCCTTCGGACTCCAGCGATGAGGGACCCAGGAGTATTTTAGCTGCTCTCCTCTTGGCCCACACTCTCTTGGGGTGTCTTTTCTTTCCATCGCCCTGGATCTCGGGCAAGAGAAGGAGAATGAACTGGGGGGGGGGAATCTGCCGTTGCAGGCTTTGTTTCGCTTTCAGTGTCCCCCCCCCCGCTGCTCTCTCTCTCTCTCTCTCTCTTGACACGCCACCGTCGCCTAGGCGCTGTCCTCCATCCCGCTCGTTTGGCGGGCAGGATGCTTGGAAAGAAGGGAGTTTTTTTCTTTTCCGCGGCGTGACTAATCTCTCTCCCCGCTCAGGCGGCTCTCTCCACCACCTCCAGCCCCGTCTTTCTAACCTGCCCCCCGCCGCCCTCCCCAGGTCTCGGCGGAGCTTCGGGCGCGTGAGGACGCCTCGCCCTTGCCTCGCCTCCGAAGAGACCCCCGCCCAGTCCAGGAGAAGCGAAGGAAGAGCCCGGAGGAGTGGCGGCGGCGGCGAACCTTCTCCGTGCAGCTCCTGCGAGGCGAAGCGAGGGAGCAGGAGTGTGTGAGGGAGGGAACACCCAGCCCTGCGCCACATCAGCCCCGTGGGGGGGGATCCCTCCTCCTCCTCGCTTCTCCCCCCCAGCACACACACCGCCGCCAGAAACGCCCAGGCTAGCAGCTGATTGGCAGCGCGTGTGCCTCCCCCGCCCCGAAAGCTGCACTCCGGACCCGCTGGGAAGGACCCAAAGCCGCCCCCGCTGCGACATGGGCGTCCCGGGCAGGAGCGCCCCCGCCAAGCGGGCGGGCTCGGGATTTCACGGCATCCCGCTCCTCTGGGTCGCTCGGCTGGAGGATACCACAAGAGAGATGCGGAAAGAGAGGAACGGCGGTGGGGGAGCGGCGGGAGAAGGAAGACGGGCCAAAGTCCGCGCTTTCTGATTTTTTTAAAATTTAAAAAAACATTTGCCCAAGGGGGGCCCAGGGCTCGCAGCCTGCCCTCCCTCCCTCCCTCCCTCGGGATCCCCCGAGGCAGAAGGAGCCAAGAGACCTGAGAGTTCATGGCACGGGCGTCCCCGTTGGCGCCGCGCCTCCTCTCCGGCGACCAGCCCACCTCACCCATCCCGCCCTCCAGGCCCGGCTGTCCGGTGACCCGCGGGAGGTCAGTGGCTCCGTCTGGCCAGAGGAAGGCTCCGAGCGGAGGGCCTTTGCCTGACCAGGCAGCGAAGCGCGGGGGTTCGCCCTCTCACCTCCTTCTCCACCTCCTCCTCCCGCCCGCCCGGCCGAGCACTTCCAACAAGGTGTGGGGGCCAAAGCGGATGGTCCCTTCCCCTCCGTGGCCGGTGCAGGTCCTGCTGCGCTCCGCCGAGCTCTCCAGCGCCAGGAAGCCAGGCGTCCCTTCGTGCGCCCTGCCGCCCGCACCATAGCGAGGAGGGAAGCACCGTCTGACACTCCGCGGCGGAGGAGGCGCCGGCGGCAGCACCAGCACCAGCAGCAGCAACAGCGGGGGGCGGTAGCGGCAGAGGCAGCCCCTCCGGCTTCCCGCATTGTCATTGCCACTGTTGTGAGGCCTACCCCGAAAGCACCACCGCTGGCGGCAAGACCTCACGGGCTACTTCAAAGGCCCCCACAGGCTGGGGGGGGGATATGCTCTTGCTCCCGGGGGCCATATACGGCCCGCGGGCCGTAGGTTGAGGACCCCTGGTATACAGCCTTGTCCTACTCCTTTCCCAATTCTAAACCAGCCAGTTGTTCCATATCCAGTTCTGACCGTTGCTGCTTGTCCCACATATAGATTTCTTAGGAGACAGATAAGGTGGTCAGGCACTCCCATTCCTTTAACGACTTGCCATAGTTTGTTGTGGTCTACACAGTCAAAGGCTTTTGCATAGTCAATGAAGCAGAAGTAGATGTTTTTCTGGAACTCTCTGGCTTTCTCCATAATCCAGCGCATGTTCGCGATTTGATCTCTAGTTCCTCTGCCCCTTCGAAATCCAGCTTGTACTTCTGGAAGTTCTCTTTCCAGATACTGCTGAAGCCTGCCTTGTAGAATTTTAAGCATAACCTTGCTAGTGTGTGAAATGAGTGCAATTGTGCGATAGTTGGAGCATTCTTTGGCATTTCCTTTCTTTGGGATTGGGATGTAGACCGAGCTTTTCCAGTCCTCTGGCCACTGCAGGGTTTTCCAAATTTGCTGGCATATCGTACGCAGCACTAGAGATGGGCACGACTTAGCGGAATTCCCGTTTCCGTTTCCGTTACTCGTTTCTGTTACGGAACGGAAAAGGAAACGACAATTACTCCGCCAGAACTCGAACTCGAACTGACTAAAGAATAATTGGGCCTGATTTGTCGTTGTCGTTCCTGGCATCGCGGCAATCGTGCAATGCCAAGCGGCACAGAAAAAAAGTTTTTTTTTTCCCTAAAAAAAACCGATTCCCGGCCAAAAAAGCAGGCGAAAACTGTCTGAGGGCACCTACCAGGCCAGAAGGGTGTTTTATTTGGGGGGGTTCCCCCCCTCCTTGGCTAGTGCTACTGCTGCGCTGCTGGTACCAGGCGGGGGGGGGGCTTGTCTCGTC
>JAHTLZ010000237.1:170762-181364 GCA_023846285.1 Phrynocephalus versicolor
TTGCCCTGTGCATTGGGTGCCAGATTTGGCACACCCCTTGCTTCTACCAGCTTGGTGGTTGTGCTGCTGTGAGTCAATCTCACTCATTTACTTGGCAGCCTCTACATACACAATTACATCTTTGAAGAAGTTACAGTTCACTACTAGTTGCTTGCCCTGTGCATTGGGTGCTAGATTTGGCATACCCCTTGCTGCTACTAGCTTGGTTGTTGTGCTGCTGTGAGTCAATCTCAGTCATTTACTTGGCAGTCTCTACATACACAATTACATCTTTGAAGAAGTTACAGTTCACTCACTTGCCCTGTTCCTTTGTGCTTTTCTTTACTATCACTCACATTATACATTCCCTGGCCTGAGCAACGACCCGAAACCTGCTGCACTGTGCTGTGCTCTGTTGTACCAATTTGTGTGTGTGTGACAGTACCCTTGTGGGTTCAAAGGATAAATTGTTTCAAATAGTTTGTACTTACTTCATATAGTATCAGAGAATCCATTTTCCTAGTACTTTGAGAAGTGAGAAAAATGAGGAGGGGTGGCACAGCTAGAGGGCAGGGGAGGGGGACCCCTACTAAGATAAATAGGGGCACGTTTCTGAGGGAAGGGACAGGAAGTAGTGCAGAAAGTGATACTGGTGCAACTCCCTCCCCAAGTAGCAGTGCCAGTGGCACAAGCAGCACCGTGCCATCTTCTGTCACCGAGGGAAGCATGGATGAGGCATACCAACTCCCATCTCCGTTACCTGACAGCCCCACCCTGAATCGGGAAGAAGACGAGGGCTCTGAGTCTGAAATGGCATCAGAATCAGAATCGGGCTCTTTGTATCTAAACATGCAAGATTCTGAGGACCTGTTGGCAGGGACAGACTTAAGGCAGGCTCCAGGCAGTGATGGAAGGAGCAGCCCTCTTTCCACCCAGAGTACCACCAGTGACAGCAGTTGTACTCTACTTTCCAGGCAGGGCACAGGCCACGCCACCACCACAGCAGCGGCTAGCAATAACAGAGGGGGCGGTACTTTCTGTAAGCCACGTGGGTGTCTCTGGGAGCATTTTGAGAACAGCCCGAAAGATCCAAGGATGGCGGTGTGCAAGAAATGCGGGGTGGTCTTGCGCAGGGGGAATGACCCCAAACACCTCTCCTCAAGTGGGTTGCGCAGCCACCTGATGAGGAAGCACCATGGGACTCTGCCTGGAACCCTGTCAGGCCCTTGTTCCTCAGGGAGAAAGAGAGGGGAAGAAGGGTTAGAGAAAGAAAAACACAGCTCCGCTAGTGCTGAGAGTGGGAAGAGGCAGGCCACTCTGCAGGAAGTGGGGCTGTTGGGTGGGAGTTTTGTCAGCCAGCGAAATAGGGCCAATGCACAGGAGACCACCACTCGAGTGGTCGCTGAAATGGTGGCCATGAACGGGTTGCCCCTCTCCTTTGTGGAGTCATCAGGCTTCAGGCACCTGATGAAGCACGTGGCTCCATGGTATGAGCCTCCATCCCGGCGTACCTTCAGCAGGTGGGTGATGCCCTCCCTTTATGAGTCTGTCAAGGACAGGATCCGGGCCCTGCTGCAGGCGGCCAGAGGGAGGAAGATCCACTTCACTTCCGACCTCTGGACCGGTGGGCACAACGGATACCTCTCTCTGACGGTTCATTGGTGGCAACCCAAGGAGGTCCTGGAGCCCCGGACATCCCATGAACAGCTGCAGGGGGAGGCACAAGGCAGCACCCCAAGAGGGTATAGGGTGGTGCTTCTCCAGGCACAAAGCATGGAGGACAACACCACAGGGATCAACATTGCTGAGGTCCTCAAGACAGCAATGCGAGAGTGGGGATTGGGGACCGAGGGGCAGGTCATTCGCGGAGTCATGGTTACTGACGCGGGCCGTAACATGACCAACGCGGTTGTTGGGGCAGGGTTCCAGGGCATCGTGTGCACAGCACACAAATTGCATCTAGTGGTGGGCGATGCCATTGGCCTGGGTGCAGCAAAGGACTCCTGGAGTGAGGGGACCCGGGAGACCAAGGCCTTGCTGGACAAGTGCAGGAAAATCGTGGGGCACTTCTCTCGCAGCGTCAAGGCATCCAGGATGATGCGTGATAGGCAGGCGGAGACGAGCCGACCAGAGCACGTCCTGATCCAGGACGTGACCACCCGGTGGAATTCCACCTACGAAATGGTCAAGCGCCTGGTGGAGCAGAAGGAAGTGGTGGAATACGTCATGTCAACCATCCCAGTCCTGCATGAGGGGAGGGAGTTGGACATTGGTGCTACCGAGTGGCTCGCCCTCTCCCAGATGGTGGGTATCCTGCAGCCTTTTGAGGAGACCACCCACGTCCTCAGCAGCTACAACGCCAGCCTGGGCCACGTACTCCCCCTGGTCAATGCCCTTCGCCAACACCTAGAGACCAGTATCCGGGAAGAAGGCAATCTTCTCCCAAAGAGCAGGGCCTTGGCAGACAGGCTGCTGACCGGCGTGGATACCCGCCTTGGCTCACTAAGGAGGGAAAACGTGTACCAGATGTGGTACACGTTCCTGTGCGACCCTTGCGTCAAGGGTTCCCTGGCGGGCAGTGCTGCCGAACTGAAATCCTGGAAGACGGAGCTATGCCGTCAAGTCAGGGCTCTCTCCTATCAGGGCCAGGTGTTTCAGAGGGCGCACGGAAGCCAGAGCGATGCAGAGGAGGAATCCTCGCAAGGATCCTCATCCCTCTGTACTCCAGGAGCGTACACCCAGAGACCAGGTTCCGTACCAGCAGCCAAGTACCTGGCCTCTGCCCTAGCCATGGCAGTCTCCTCCTCAGTGGAGGCAATGGAGGAAGAAGTACCGGACCCCGCTCTGACCATGGTGAAGGAGTACATGGCCGAGCCCCTCCAACCCCTCACCTCGGATCCACTGCACTACTGGGCCAGAAAGGCAGACCTCTGGCCCGCTCTTTCGACTCTGGCATTGGACCTCTTGTCCATCCCACCCACCAGTGTCCAGAGTGAGCGTGTCTTCTCCCACATGGGAGATGTCCTGAGGCCGCGCCGCTGTCGCCTGGACCCGGAGAAGGTGGAAAGGTTGACTTTCATCCGCTTCAACCTTTCCACCTTGGGATTACCCCAACACTCCAAGAACTAAGTTGCTGCCTGTAACCTAACCTCCTGCCTGCCTCCCTAGTCCCTACAAGCCTGCCTGCCTGGCCCTGTGACTACCTGCCGACTCGAGTGCCTAATGCTTGCCAAACTGCCTGCTTGACTGCCTGCCTGCCTGCCTGCCTGCCTGCCTGCCTTCCTGTATTCTTTCTCACACACAATTGAAGGGTACTATTAGTGGCCAAATTTTTCTAGCCCTTGCCTCTCTCCAACCAGCCAGGACCACTCAAAGTGTCATTGGAAAGGGTCTGTCTGTATTGGCCCAATTTTTCTAGCCCTTGCCTGTCTCCAACCAGGCAGGACCACTCAAAGTGTCATTGAAAAGGGTCTGTCTGTATTGGCCCAATTTTTCTCCGTTGTCCATGTCTGGTCTGATTGAGACCCAAAAACCTGCCTTCCTTGTCGCTTCCCTCCCTTCCCTAGGGTTTGGGGGCAAATCTGCTTACAAAGTGGTCAGGAAGCACTTTACAACAACCTACCTCAAAGACTGAGTAGCAGCGGGGCTAGCTCTCCTCCTTACAGCCTTAACGAAATAGCCTAGTTCTCCTGCTTTCACTCTGTCTCCTTGGTTGCCAAAAATTGGTCTCCTGGTTTGGCGAGAGAAACTCTGCCTCCCGAGCAAGAAAACTTACTGCCGGACAAGAAAAGTTACTGGCTGCAATTCTAGGTTGTGATTGATGATGATGATTGAGTTATGGGAACACTCATCAGGAACAGCTGGTGGTGGGCTTAGGGTTAGGGTTAGGGGGGATGTTTAGGTCTCCGCTACTCTGTCCTCTGGGCTGCAGAACACTGTGGCTCACTAAGAAGGGCTGGAGTGGAATGTACTTGCGCGTACCACAGTTCTGCACAATAATCATTTGTTTCTTAGAAATAGAAGAGCCTTTCAGGAGGAAGTTCCAGGCTTGGCTCTTGGAGTTGTGGAACTGCTGTGATTCACTACGAAGGGCATGGTAGTGTAGATGGAATGCCGGCAGTTAGGAGCAAGTCTACCAGCACACAGCTGGGAAAGAAAGTCAGAAAGCTTGGCTTGCTGTCCTTTTGGAAGCCTGTGTGGTCAAAGACTCAGACTCAATCAAGCTCTGTGTCTTCTCCCTGCCTGCCTGTCAGGCTTCAGGCACTCCCGGCTTAGAGGAGGCCTTCCAGCTGCTTCTCCCTCACCCTAACAGCATGGTTCAGTTAGTGCTTCGTTCAGCCCTGTTGCCACTCCCTTCAACTTGCCCATGCAGCAACCCCGGCTGCCCCCGCCTCTAGGCGGAAAATCACTTGATGAGACCAACAGTTACAGGTGCAGTCATCAACTATTTTGTTTATAACTCGGGGACTCTGTCATCCAACATGGGGGGCGGGGGTTCACACAATCCAGGTTGGGAAATCCCTTGAGGGGAGATTCCTAACTAGCAGCTTCTCCTTCAACCCCCTCTAGTCTGGCCTTCTGGCCTCCGCTACCCTTCACTCTGGGCTGCACACTGTGACTCACTGAGAAGGGCTTTTTGCTTGTGTGCTGGAAAACAGCCGTGGGCCCGTAATTGATTAGGCAAAACTCTGCCTTGCTCTCCTCAAGTGGCTTGCACAGCCACCTCATGCGAAAGCACCCTTGGACTCTGCCTGGGACAGTGACAGCAACAGGGCTCTGCAGGAAGTAGTGCTTCTGTATGGGAGTGTTGTCAGCCTCCGGACCACTACTTAGTCTTCACTGGGCTGCCATACACTGTGGCTCACTAAGAAGGACAACTTACTGTCGTGCTGGTGGCCCTCTGTCACCATTTACAAATAGAACAGTTTTTCGAAAAGTTCCAGGCTTGGCTGTTGGAGTTGTGTAACCTGTGATTCACCACGAAGGGCATGCCACTGGGCTGGGCTGCAATGCACTGTGTCTCTCTGTGAAGGGAGGGACAAGGAAGCCTCCATGTTTGGATACTCTGACACACACTGACTGTGTGAGTTTGTAATTCACACAGGCTTAGCTCTGTTTCCTCCGCCACTCTTTCCATTTGGCTGCCAACTGTGGCTCACGAAGAAGGGCATTTTCCTGGCCGTTGAAACAAAGGGTTTCCCTTGCGGAAGAAGTAGATTTTTGGGTACTGTTTGACCCTAGAAACAAAGGGGGTCCCTTGCAAAAGGAGTAGACTTTAGGGTTAGGCCACTAGTCTTTGTGGCACTCAGACTCAGCCCTTTTGGGCTCCCCTACTCTTCACTCTGAGCTGCAATGCACTGTGAAGGGAGGGACAAGGAAGCCTCCATGTTTGGATACTCTGACGCACACTGACTGTGTGAGTTTGTAATTCACACATGTCTAGCTCTGTTTCCTCCGCCACTCTTTCCACTTGGCTGCCAACTGTTGCTCACGAAGAAGGGCATTTTCCTGGCCGTTGAAACAAAGTGTTTCCCTTGCGGAAGGAGTAGATTTTTGGGTACTGTGTGACCCTAGAAACAAAGGGGTTCCCTTGCAAAAGGAGTAGACTTTAGGGTTAAGCCACTAGTGTTTGTGCCACTCAGACTCAGCCCTTTGGGTCTCTGTCTGCCACTCTGCCCTCTGGGCCGCAATTCACTGTGGCTCACTGAGAAGGGCTGGCTGACTGTGGGCTCACGTTCGCATCGCAGGCAGTGTGGTGCCAGACAAGACTCAAGGTGATTGGCCTCCTCCGCCACTCTGTCCTCTGGGCTGCAAGACACTGTGACCCAAGGGCAATGGCATTTTACTTCCAGTCAGGCCATTCAGCTCCTTCCTTTTTATACTGGAGCTGGCAATGAGCCTCCCGTACTCTGGCTCTGTGCTGTGGTGGTCTCATACTCTGCCTTGTGGCCTGGCCGGAGTGGCCGCCCTTACTCTGGCCTTATGGACGCGTCGACCATAGATGATAGTCCTCCTTGTATAGCCTAGTGGGCTGGGCTGTGGGCTGTGAAACTTAAGTCAGAGCAACCCAGAGCCCTATCCCATCCCTACCAAAACTATTCCTGTAGTAGCTACTAGCTAGGTAGGTAGCTAGCTAATATAACCACCACCTAACCCAACCCTCAGGCTCTAACTGCTAATGATGACCAGCAGCAGGGTTGCATTGGCTTTGGCTTAATTGCTTGTCCTTAAGTGTGTGTGATTGTGTGAACTGAAGCCAGAAGGACCTTGGAGATGGGGGGCCAATTTGAGAGGAGTAGAGTAGACCCCTCATCCAGATTTGGGGAGGAATGGAATGTCTGTTTCTCCTGCTGCCTCTGAGAGAGGTGGAGGGGAGATGGGATGGATTCAAAACCAAACAACAAAAAAGTATAACAACAAACAGGCACGTCAGCCAGACCAAGTAGGGTGGCTGGCCGGTTCAGCAGCATCAGCAGATTCAGCACAGCAGCACTGCAGAGTGCAGACCAAGAGAGAAAAAAATGCATTCTTTCTGCCCCACTTTGTTGCTTATATAGGATGCATGCACTAGCCTTGTTGTGCAGCAGCAAGTCCATCACCCAGGCCAGTTTAAACTGTTTTTCACCTAATCGCCTGCTCATTTGCGGGACCCGCGCCCGCCCGCGCGCCCGCGCGCCCCTCCCTCCTGCCACTGCCGCCGCCCACCCATGGACCCCCGCCACCGCCGCCCGCGCTGCGCCCACAGCTCCCCGCCCCCGCAAGTCTCGGCCGGACGTCAAATTGTGCGAAATCGCGGTAGAAACGACAAACGAAAAAATGAAAAATGAAACGACAAATCTTTGCGAATTTTCGCAAAAAACGGAAACGACCCAAAATGGACCTTCTTCTTCTTGTGCTCAAACACCCTGCCGGGAGAAATAATCAACATTAACATGTAATTTACCTTTCCTATATTTAATAACAAAGGAGAAAAGCTCTAAACTCAGATACCAACGAGTCAATCTAGGATTTACTTCTTTCATCCTACTTAACCATACCAATGGCGCATGATCTGTTATCAACGTGAAAATAGTTCCTAATAGATAATATTTCAAAGATTGAATACTCCATTTAACTGCCAAGGCTTCTTTCTCTATAGTGGCATATTTTTGTTCTCTAGTGTCAAGTCCCTGCCAGAACCCATTCAGGACACTGAGGAGTTAATCGCTGAGGAAATCCCAGATCAGTGGTTCTCAACCTGGGGGTCCCCAGATGTTCCTGGACTGCAACTCCCAGAAGTCTTTATCACTAGCTGAGCTGGCCAGGATTTCTGGGAGTTCCAGTCCAGGAACATGTGGGAACCCACAGGTTGAGAACCCCTGTCCCAGATGAACCATCAGGGCTGTCAGTTCCTCCATCAGCTGTGCAGGAAAGTGATTCAGTGTCTTCAGGGGATTCTACACCCTCTCAGAGAGCTGCTGGCTGCAGACAGCAAAGACTTATTACCAAGAGAAATAGGGATAAGCTGTATTTGAGTAGAAGGCATTTATGATCACAGAGTCCTGAGTATTGACAGTATGGGTCTTCAGGGAAGTGGGAGACATAAAACAAGCACCCAGAGTTAAGGCAATTTGTGGGAGCAACAAGTCAACTCAGCCTGCTTCTGCCTTCCTACTGTGATTCCTGACCTCTTTTGGATGCTTGTTCCTGACTGGCAACCCTGGACTATGTTTCTTGACCCTGGACTTCATCACTCCGTGAACCTGGCATAAGCTACTGTTTGCATTTCAGCTTTTGACCTCTGTTTATCTTGGACTCTTTTTTGTCTTCTGGCTCAAGTTACTCTAGCTGTGTGTATTTCTGGACTCTGCTTAACTCCTGCCTTGCTATATTGTTGTCTTGCAGTAAAGACTCTGAGCTTACCTGTGTGTGGGTCTGTGGGTCGTGACAGTTTGTTCCCACCCACCAATTCTTCCGGGAAGCATGGAAGAGGCTGCAGGCTTGGGTTCAGCTCTATTAGCTGCACTCACCAACCAAGTACAGCTCCTGACCCAAATGGTTACTCAGCTGCATCAGGTATAGACTGGACCCCCTCCAAAATGTCCATTACTAGCTCCAGATAAGTTTGGAGGTTACCTGGAGGAATTCCCAGCCTTCTTGGCCCAATGTAAACTATTTATAGAGCTGCATGACCGGGATTTTCTCACAGACAAACCTAAAGTCTGTTTTATCATCAGCCTATTGACTACGCAAGCAGCCAAATGGGCAACTCCTCTGCTCCTTGGGCCTTCACCCTTGCTGAATAATTACTAAGGGTTCCTGCATTACATTGCTGCTGCTTTTGCTAACCTTGTACAGGCAGCCACTGCAAACAGGAAAATTCGATCTTTAAAACAGGGCAAGGGTTCTGTTGCCCAGTAAAGCAAAGTGTTCTGCTTATATACTGTCCCATACCACCACAAGTAGTCTCTGGGCGGTTTACAATTTTAATTACAGTGTGCAGGCTACACATTGCCCCCCAGCAAGCTGGGTACTCATTTTATCGACCTCGGAAGGATGGAAGGAAGGGTGAACCTTGAGCCTGCTACCAGGGATTGAACCCAGGTCGTGAACACAGTTTTACTTGCAGTACAGGCATTTAACCACTGCGCCATGAGGCGCACATAGCAGAGTTTAGGCTCCTAGCGCAGGATTTGAAATGGAACCAAGAGGCCCTCATGAATCAGTTTATGGAGGGATTATCAGATGGGATCCTGGATGAGCTGGCCAGAGTCAACCAGCCAGATACGTTGCAGGGGCTCATCACTCTATGTCTGCGGATCGACGGATGGTTGGAGATCCGCCGCCTGGCTAAAGCTAGCAGCCACACCCAGTTCCCTGTGAGACAGCCAGTTGCAACATCACTGGACACCACCAAAGCCCAGGAGGCAGAACCCATGCAGCTGGGGGCTGCCAGACCATGCCTCTCCCCACAGGAAAAGGCCCAGCGATGCTCCCTAAACTTTTGCCTGCACTGTGGGGGGGAAGTGGTAATTTTGCTTCAGCCTGTTCTTTCAAGCACCACTCCCAGGCCTCTGTCGTGTCCTCAGCAGTAAAAGATCTGCTTCAAGCCTGAAAGAGGCAGTGGGTTTGGAGCATGTCAAAGGTCAAGACTTTCCTCATTTTCTGGAATGAATTTCTAGCTTGTTCAATTCTGCAATGGGTTTTGCGTGAAAAATTCCAGTTATCCTTGATATAGCATTGACTAAACTTTTTTAAAAAAGAAGAAAATTGAATGTGATTTAAAGGATGGTACCATATTTTTCCATGTATATAACACTATTTTTTCTAAAATCAGGGCAAGGTGAGGGCAAGGTGGAGGCGAACCCAAACTGACCTTGCTGTTTCCCTTCCTTTCTGGTAGTCCTTGTCTACTCTCCGTGTCCTAAAGTCTCCTCTTGATTGCTTTCTGTTTTGCTATTGCAGGGATTGGAGCCCTCTTCTCAATGGGGAAAGATGTAGGGATTGAGCAGCACATTAAGAAATGCTTTTTCCTGCTGAAAAGAAAGCTCCGGTGCCTGCAATAGCAACACAGAGAGCAATCAAGTGCTCCCAGAAGAAAAGACAACAGCAGGGGGTGGGGTGGAGGAGAATCCAAACTGACCTTGCTGTTTCACTTCCTCTCTGGCAGCACCTGATTGCCCTCTTCTCTGCTTTGCTCTTGCAGGAATTGGAGTGTCTTTTCAGCAGGGAAAGGCATTTCTTAATGGGCTGCTCAAGCCCCAAGCACAGAGAAGTCTTCAGAATGCAGAAAGGAAAGGAAACAGCAGGGGTGGGGCAGAGGAGAACTCAAGGAGGACTTATTAATTTTATTAATTTAGGGTCTTTAAAAGTGGGGGACATCTAATATAAAGCAGAGTCTTATAGACAGAAAAATATGGTAATAATGGCAGAAAAGGTTGAAGACAAATGGAAGTTATATGTTATGTGGACTCATGAAATGAATTTTCTGATGATAATTAAATATTAAACAGTGTTTTAAATACCAGGATGAGGTCTAAGGAAGTTTGCATTGACCTAGGGCAAACTTCTGTGCAGTTACACCCTATGAGAAGCTCAACGGGTTTTCTTAGGTGCCTCTCCAGTCAGGGGTTATTTTCCTTCTTAGAACTTGAAACCTTAATGATTGTTGATCTGTAGTCTTATCCAGATCTGAAAATGTTCAAAATATTTTCTAGCAACCTCTAGAATAACAGGCTTATGTTAACAAATAAATGCTCTTAACTATTCCACCTGTAATTAGTATAGTCTGGGCAATAGGAAGGTTTCTTTGAAGGGAGTCCTCCTTTCAAGTGACAGGCACAGGTGGCTTTTGCTTCAGATTTCCCACTGTTTTGTTACCAGAGTACAGGCTATATAAATGGAATGAACACATGGCAATTGCTTTCAGAGTGGCCTTAGAACTCTAAGGTTATACGGTCTTTCTTTCATCCTAAGAAGCACAAGGGTCCCAAAATATGTCATTGTACTTGGTGACAGATTAAACCCCAATAGCTGTTGCACCATACAAAAACAAAGACTCTGTGTCATATAGTGCCTTGATTCTTTGAGCAGTTAGATCTATCTATCTATCTATCTATCTATCTATCTATCTATCTATCTATC
>JAHTLZ010000237.1:189226-217079 GCA_023846285.1 Phrynocephalus versicolor
TTTGTCTTGCAAAAAAACGTCTCCGTTGATTTTATTTTATTTCATTTCATTTTATTTTTTTACACCTGTGCATTCGCAATGATGGGCTCGCCCATGAGAGTGCAACATGCAAATTTTCCACCAATCGCAAGGCCACTTGGCCAGGTTGACCACAGAGACTTCTGGGATGTGCCAATCAGGCATAAACAGCCCACTAATCGTAGCCCGAACCTGAACCCTAAGCCTAAGCCTAACCCATACGTCAGTACACTGTCCTTCTAAGTGGGTCAGAGAGGCACCCAGAGGTGCACCCCAATACTCACCCTAACCTCACCCGTCACTAGCCTAACCCTAGCTCTTGTGCACTGCTAACCCATCTTAATCCTAAGCCAGATCTACTTGCATTACACTACATACAAGTATGTGAAACGCAGCATGTGCAAAGAGTCTGCCAGTCCGTCACTTGTGGCTCTGGCTGACTCCTGCAGCTGCCTCCAGGAGCCCGCTACCCCCCCCAAACCAGTACTAACGACAACGAAAAAACGAAAAAACGAACCGACTAATTTTTGCGAAGTTTCGCGAAAAACGGAAACGAAACGAATCGGACCCTAGCCGAAACCGAAACCGAAAACGAAGTTTTTTTTCTGAGTCGTGCCCATCTCTACTAGTGATAGCTGAGTGCTAAGTATCAGGATCAGAGCTTCAGGAGAAACAACTCTGATGCATAGTCTTGGGAAAGGCTTTTGATCTTAAACGCACACACACACTCTGACACAGAAAATCAAACTTTTCAGTCCAGCCGATTTCTGCCCCTTCATCCAGAGGCACTACTTTATTAATTGCTCTGACATAACTAATTAACATAAAGCATTAATGACTGTTGCACATTTAGAAATTAGCTAAATATGGTCATGATAGGTGTAACTTCAGAAGGCTCCATCAATATGCATGTCCACGTATGCAAGAATAACTCTGATTGGTGAGCCTTAGCATAATTGGTATGAACACAGGTGTTGTGATAAGAAATGGTAAAAACAGCTTTGCTAATTAGAAGACTTGCTGGGAGAGTGATAACCAAATGAGATAATATTTTGGCCAACTCCACTGAGAAATCATGGGAACGTGAGACAAGGAGAGATGGAGTAGTGGGGGCATGGGTGACATTTTTCTGCTGACACAGAGGCTGTTGCCTCTTTGGAGCCATAGTCAAAAATGGCTCTGCTCATGTCAAGCCCATGAGCCTTCACTCCAATGTCTTCCTATCCCCACAGTCTGAGTGGACAGCTGCCATAGGAGGTGGAGGAGGAAAAGAGCATTCCTGCTGCAATTGGAATATTGTGTGAAGAGGGAAGAAAGACACCAGCCAGCACACAGTGGAGGAGCTAGCCACGGGTGGGGGGAAGGAACGTGTAGAACCTGTGATACTACAATGACAAATCGGCAGGAACCTCCAAACTGAGGTTCATGCCCATCCCTAATCCTGAGGCCTAGTCCAGCTCTCGATCCATTACTTCTATTAGGTCTCACACTTATTGACTGTGAAAAAATGAACCTATTGCAATGTAGGAGTTAAGAGACTTGGGCTGAGACTTGGTAGGGCCACAAAGATCACTAAATGATTTTGGGATTCTTTTGAGGATGAAGTGGGTAAAGGGGAGCCTTGTATGCTGCCCTGAACTCACTGAAGGAAAAGTTAGATATAAATGTGTGTGTTATATAAGAAAAACAGCTGCCAAGAAAAACTGTGCAATTTGTGCCTTTTTTCTTAGGTTGCAGGGTTTGGATAGTCAGTTTCATATCTTATTTTCCTTTCTCTTTTTTTTGGATTTTCATAAGCACCTTCTGTCTCTAACTCTATGGAGTGGAATTGTTCTGCACCCTGGCTCTCAGCCGAGTTAAGCTCAGACATGTATCAGCAGAGTGTCAACTATTCTTTGCTTTCCTGTTTTATGCATACAGCCAGGGAATGAGAGTCCAGTAACCAAAGTACTGTTATTGCAACACAGAGAGCAAGAACAGGACTTCCTTCATTGGGGATTTCCTTATGCCCTCAAAGGAACAGTGGTAGGGAGCACTGCATAGTTTGTCTCCTCAAGAGTAAGCATTTTAAAAGGATTGTGCAGTGGTCAAACAGCAGAGGCCCCCCTGGTTCCACTCCTTGCTTTAGCTTGTGCTATGTACAGTACATACAAGCAACACCAGTGTTCAGGTGATGACAGAAGTGCAGATAATTCAGGACACATGGATTTCTGGACCTTTTTATTTATTTATTTTTGAAAGGGAAGATCTGTATCACATGCATTAACTAAATTAATTATAGATAGGTGAGCATTTTACTTCAGTACATCTTTGGCAAGAATTTATTAGAATGCATGAACATTTTCATAGCTGTGATAGACATAACCATATTCCGTCTATAAGACACCCCCCAGTATAAGACGATTCCCACTTTTCCAACCCAAAATTACAGTTTCATAACCACATGGGTCTCTCCTTGTCTTACTTCAATGTATAAGACAATTCTCATTTTTTAGTTTAATAGTTTTAGACAAAAATATAGTCATATTGTTGTGTTTAAAATAAAGATAAAATTGTTTTCCAGTCAGGCTAGTCCTGCTGAGTTCCGCTGGACCCTCAGATGCCAATAACAGTCCAACGAGAGAGAGATCCTGTGGTAAATACTGTATTTATTAGGCCTAATAAAGCAGCAGGCGAACACTCACGCCAGAGACAGAGCGAAGGTGTTCAGCAACTCAGCACATGGAAATCCCAAACTTTTATTGTTTCTCCCTCCCACCCATCTCAGGACGGCGCCTGTCCAGAGATTGGCTGAAGGAAGTTCAAATGTTCCAATCAGAAGGGTTTGGGGGTGGGTTGGGGGCAGTCCTGGGTGGTCCCTGGCAGCAGCCAGGGGCTTATGCAAATGTTAGACAGAATGTCACAATGGGAACAGGGAAGTGTGGCATTGTTTTTGGGTGTTGGTAAACTGAAAAGACCAGTGAGTCAATAGGAGGTGGCAGAAAGCAATTATCAACACCAGTGGGGGGGGCAGGAAGGGCCGATGGGTCTACACACAAGCATTTGGGAGACACAATGGTTTGGATGCATGGGGATGCAGGTCATAATAGGATTACATTCAGGTATGTTGGAAAGGTACAAAGGGTGTAAAGAAACAAGGATGTAAACTCTTATGGAATTACATATGAGTGCTTTGGTGGGTGCAGAAACTGTAAACATGAGAATACGAGTCCTCTTCCAGGTGTGGATGAAACAATGGGAAGTGTCCTCAGGCTTCAACAACAATCTGGGTAGGCAGACAGGAATGTTGATTTCTGGCTTCTCCATGTTGGAAGAATGGAGGCGGGATGATCTGTTCCTTCAGTTTGAGCTGGTAACCCCTCTTGCTACCCAAAAAGGTGACTCAGGTCCAGAAAGCAAAGAAACATGAGAACACACAGTCCCAAGTATCTAGGTTTAGTGGGATAGAATGGAGAGAAATAGGAGAGGCCAGAAAGGAGGGAGGAAAAGGAAAGAAGGAGAGAAAGATTTGGCTGGATAGAGGAAGGGGGTGTTGGTTCTATGGAGGTAATGTGGCTGGACTGTTAACCATTTGGGATTGATAGCTGAGAACCATTCCCTTGGCTGGTTGGGGCAGGGGGCAAGCAATCTCCCACTTAGAGTTTGCCCAGCCTGAGCCCTGTCTTCTAGCTGCAAGTTTTGGGGTTTGGGGATGAGCAAGGCAATGGAAGGGTTAGATAGTGAGGTTGGCAGAAGGGTTAGGTGACAGAATTGGGGTGAGAGAGAGAGAGAGAGAGAGAGAGAGAGAGAGAAAGGAAGACAGGGGGGGAAGGGGGGTAGGAAGGATTATTGTCAGAGTCAATGTGAGGCAGGAAAACCCATGGGATTATTCAAAGGAGTTTGCCAGTCTTTTGTGAGTGCAGGAAGGTGATAATGGAATGTTTCCCCAGGCGGTGATAACATCTGGGTCTGGGGCTCTGGTGATCTTAGGAAATAGCTGCCGTGGACCTGCCAGAAGCTTTGGGGAGAATGGATTCTTTCCAGAAGATGCAGCTTGTCTTGTGGTGCTGCCATGATACCAGTTCTTCCGTGCCATAACTCCCTTGCCCCAGTTGGTAGATATAGGGGCCATTAGGTAGAGCAGAGACATGTTTAAAATGTGTAGATGGAGTGGGAGGAAGGAGGGAGAAGAGAGAGAGAGAGAGATGTGTGTGGGGCACTGGTAGTTGGAGGCTAAGAATCAGGTAGGCGGAAAAACCATGAACACAGTCCTTTTGGTGTGCTGGAGTCCCTGGTTCCCAAGAGTGATTGCTCACAGACATTCCCTGAAAGCCATGAGCATGATAGAAATAAATCACCAGGAAAAAAAAGCAGGCAAGAAGGGTGGAAAGGAAAAGAGGGGGGGGGAACTGGGCTCCCTGGCTGGCTTTTAAGGGGGTTAAAGTTTAGTGCTCAATTCAATAATTCTATATATTTTTTTTTATATTTCCATAATGACTCATCAATATACACAGAAAAATACTGCAATTTGAAGTGAAGAAAAACTGAATATTAGCTGCAGGCTCACATCGAGTGGGCTGCATGTTACCAATCCCTGTCTTAGGGCTTAGTTTCCCCTAGATAAAGCACTATGGGTCAGGAGATATATGGTGCCTTTGTTTTGTTTTTGAAGGTACAATACAAATGCATAAGCTGGACTTATTTGATGCAAAGAAAATCCTGCAGCTGACAGCAGAAGCAGATGTTTTGTATTCGATTGCACAGAAAATGGCTTTCATTGATCCCATGCAGTAGCTTCCCAGCAGGATTGAAACTCACCGTACAGTATGGCCAGAATACAATCACACTTTTATATCAATGCACTTGTAAGCCTCAGCCATGAATGGCCAAAAGTTAAGAACTCAGCAAATATTTGATGTTCTTAACTTGGGACAATTGGCCACTGAGATTTACATTAACTGTGTTATGTTGATGGGTGTAAGTAGCAAGATTCTGGCCTGTTTTACTCTCAGTCCTACTAGCTGAAGGATATCACTTTGCAAAGGCTGTAGAAAGATTTCAGGTCATTAAGGAATAGTTTCTCCACATCATTCATTCCCACTGAGTCTAAGAAATGCCAGCAAATGCTACATGAAAGGATGGTTTTTCACCAAATATATTGTTAGATAAATTAGTAGAAGGAAAGAGAGACAGAAGAGAGGAAGTGTGAATAAGGCAGGATCATTATATGGGATTATTCTTTTTAAAATTCTAAATATAGCATAGTCTTTCTGCACAGCCTATACCAGTGTTGGCGAATCTATGGCATGGGTTCAAAAGGTGGCACATGGAGCCCTTTCTGTGGGCACGTGACATCACCCCCTCACAGCTACGGCACTTCCCCCTCCGCTTGGAGCACGCCACTCTGCTCCATACAGAGAGCCGGGAGAAGGAGAGGCAGTGGCTTTTGGGCTCATTCATAGCCCCCACTTACTCTCCAGCCACATTTCTTTTGGGACACTTTTGCAGATGGGGTGCTACTCTTTGGGAAAGCGAGGATCAAAGTGCAATTTTTTAAAATTTCCTGAAGCCGCACAAGGGTGGTTGAATTGCAGTTTGCGCACTCGGTCTCTAAATGGAGTTTGCCATCACTGGCCTATACTGATCCTGTTACCAGGGTAAATTAACCACACATTGAACCAAATTTGGAGGTGGATAAGGTACAAGGCCCACTGCCCCACAGCTACAGTCTTAAAGGTTATAGTAAAATAACATTGGTGCACATAGCACATCAAATCATTGAATGACCTATTTGACAGGCAATAAACCTTTCTTAGCCTCCAGAATGGCAGTCAAAGCTGGTTCCCTCCTTTCAGATGCAAGACCACAGGGAAGGGGGGACCCTCTATCATCTGTTGTAAATAGATGAGGCAGCTGGATGCACCATTCCACCTTCCTCCAAGTTCTCTGCAGGGATCCTGCCTTGGGGTAAGGGTCAAAATCCACTCCTCTGCCCACAATTAGACCTGTTCCTATGCACAGAATTAACCCCCCCCCACACACACACTATTATAACCAACAAAAGATGTGATTAAAAGAGGTAACCACGGGCAATTATTGACAGGAAGAACCATAAAAATAAGCCTTCCCTTTCCCCAAAACAAACAGCAATACAGCATCACTGCCAACACAAGGCCTTATTGAAAGGATGGATGGATGGCTTAAGTCATTGCGAAGACTGGCTAAGGGCTGCTGGAAAAACCTACTATTTCCCAAGTATGCCAGAATGAGAACTGCATTAATGTGGTTCACCAGCACACTCCCCTATCCTCTAGCTAGCCAGCCAGCCTATCCTTGTTTGCCTGGCAGGGGTGCGAAACTGTGCATCCTGTATGGCATGCTATCATGAATCCTGGGAGGAACCCACAGCTGGCAGAAGATGTTCCTGTGGCCAATGTTGCTTTGTGCCCAGCGCCATGGCACTGGGAACAGAGTACCCGGTATGTCAGACTGGAACACCTTCAGGTGTTTCTTGGCAATTCCTTTATTTCGTTTGATGAGTACTGCAAAGGCATGGGTTTGTGGGTACAAATGTGATGTGGCATCAGCAGCACTAGCTCTGGGAACTTGTGCAATTGTTCCATGTATGCAGGTGTTCATTATGTCACCAGGAAGTTGCTGACACTTGGCACTTCTAGGCATCTGCGTCACTTGTGTCATTTCATCTGTTTGACAGGTGCTCACTCTGCCGACTCTCCAGCCTCTTCCCATTGAGTGCCATTGCCGTTCACATTGCCATGCTGTCCGTTTCAAAATGGAGGAGCCTTCGTCAAACCCTGCTGGTGCTCTTCACTGCCACACTTCTCATTGGGGTCACCTTGCTGGCCATATCCTCTGAGATCAACCCTGTAGGATTTTTCTTCCTCGCCTTTGGGGCATTGTGCTTGATTGGCTACCTCATTAGTTTGGCAGTAGAGCAGTATCTGAAACATCGAAATCCAGTGGAACAAAATTATGCTGCCGAAAGGAGACCAAGTCAGGCACGGTAAGCAATAACCCTGTTATATGTTCTCCTTTGTCTATTTTCACCTTACACAAGACCCACACCAGTGGCAATCTGCACAAATAGTATGCCATGTGGCAAGATATGAGAAAAGCATGGTCGGAGAGCACCAAGGATCTGTTTAATGAACCATTCAAATGTCAGTGTTAGCTAGCCAGCTCTTTCAGGAAGCTTCAAACCAGGAATGTTAAGGCAAACAATCCATTACTGGTGTTTGCTCCCAAAATCTGGAACTCATAGATATGTTGCCTCTGAACACAGAGGTGCTGCTGGGCTATTTGTGGCTACTGGCTGCCCATAGACAAATTCTCAGTTGAGTTATTTTTAAGAAAACTTTTAAGATCATCATTTCATCTTTGGGCACAGAACTCAGTAATGTATGGTATCATGTTTTCATAAAATTGAACAGTAGGTCAAGGGTGACTCTGCAGTGCTACAACATCAATCAAAATTCAGCAGAAGAATTAAATATATGAAATTTTATTATCAGGTTTGAGTGAAATGAACAAACAAATGAACGGATGACAAGAAATTTTAGTTCAGGATAGGAGGCAGGGAGTTGCATAAAGGGAGACAAACATGTAGGGCATAAACCCAAGGATCTGCTATACCAAGCAACAGGATTTTGGCCTTTGCTTTGTGTATCTTAGAAAAATACAAGAACCCTTTCTTACAGAAGTAGAAAGCTACCAAAATGATCTCTTAATTGCTAGTATTCTAACTCCATATTTTTACCTGCAGAGACAATGCAGCATATGAAGCACCAGCCTATGAGGAAGTGGTGGCTACTGGCTACTTATCAGATTCAGCATCGACCATCTGGACCATCACGTCCAGCCCTGGAACAACTCTGGGGGAGCCCCCACCCTATAGTGTGGTTATTGAGCCTTCTGCTCACGGAGAGACCATGGTGGGGTCCTTCAGTGTCTCAGTGGCACCCGGTGCACGCCGTGCCTCTGAGGCAGACTTGCACTCAAAGGTCCACCTCAGATTGGTACTTCCCCCAAGACTGCAGCGGGTGGTCTCAGATACTCATGAACTCAAACAGAGCGAGGAACGGGTAGAACGGCTCGAGCCGCTCACTCCCCCCCCTGCTTATGAGAATGCAGCCGAGGATGAGGTCTTTGAAGAATGCCAGCGCTCCAGAATATGACTCGAAGGACTAGAAACTACCATGTTCCCGTGGGGCTTCTTTCAGATTTGTGAGGGCCTTGACTTGTGCTCTGCACTAGGTATCTGAAACAAAAGTCTGTCTGCAGTTAGATTCCTCTTCTTTGTCCAGATTGCATAAGAACCGTATCTGCCACAGGCAGCCGGCCATGATCGGCCTCCTCTGTTCTTTGGTGGTGATGGTGGGTTAAAGCTGAATCTTCTGACATTCCATAATGCAGCTTGACATCCCCATAATGTCATTGTGATGTTCTTGGCCTTGTTCTAGAGGCTACTTGGAAGCTAGGACTAGCTGGCCAGGGCACCAAAGAAATGAATTATGTGGAGTGTGGTGGATATGACTGTCTGAACTCTGTGGCCCATAATGCAGAGAATATGTAATCGATGCAGAATTGGGGAAGACTGGTGTTAACTGTGAATGACCAAAAGGCATCCAGGATCTTTCCATTGAACCAAATGGGTTGCTGTGAGGGTTCAATTCTCTCTAGAGTCGGTTCTGATCCACAACACACTTCAAAGTTCACTTTGTTATATTCTTCAAAAGGATTTTTATTCACAATACTTAACATTTTCAGAACTATAACGGACGTTGTCTTCAGGCACTTGAGGTACATTTCTTGGAACGGTTACATTAACTTCAGAAAATAAAGGTTCTTCTAACAATAAACAATATGGCGTGCTTTCTTTCGAAACCCGGCTTAGAAATAAGGGTGGCGGTGCGTCCTCTGTCCCAAATACTGAGTCCCGCAACAGGGATGCCTGGCCCACTGGGCTACGGGATTCTCGACCCTGCCCTTGTTCCATACTGAGCTGGACTGATCCCGATCCTCAGGCAACTTTACCGGCCTCACTTGGACTGACCAGATAAATTCATCAATGTCCCTGATGCTTCCCTCAGGTCTCCTTTCTCTCAGCTCTGTTTGGGTACCAACTGCCCTCAACCGACTCCTGTAACTGTCAGTTTTCTTATCTAGCTCTGCCCATCCTGTCACCACCTCGTCTCGCGCCACCCAAACCTCTTTATCTTCCTCTGCCACCCATAATGCCTCACAATCCCCTTGCGTAGCCACTAGTTCCGCATCTCCACTTGACTTCTCACCTGCTTTTGACATCTCTATTTCTTTTACACCCATGGAAATATTGTCTTTTTTTAAAATATAATTTTATTATTTTATAAAGAAAGTGGGATCGTTTTACATTGATAACAATCACAGAACGCAAACATCATTTATAAGGTTTTTAACGCAATTATTAACTCTTGCCATCTTCTTAACAAAACATCTTCATCTTCTCCTTTCAGGTGGCCGGAAAGTCTGTCCATTTCAATAGCTGAGTATAATTTCCCTTTCAGAGCGTCTTTTGAGGGTATTTCAGAATTCTTCCAAAGTTGAGCATACAAAATTCTGGCTGTTACAATAATGTGGTTAATTACATATTTTTGGTCATATGTTACTTCAGTATCTATAATATTTAACAAAAATAATTCTGGTGTGTATTTCAACTTGATCTCCAGCACAGTGTCTAGTAAATTCTTTACCATATTCCAGAATAATTTAGCTTTTTTACAAGTCCACCACATATGGTAGAAAGAACCGATTTCTTGCTCACACGTCCAACATTTAGCTGAACAATTATACATTTTAGATAGTCTATGGGGGCTAAGATGCCATCTGTAAAACATTTTGTAACAGTTTTCTTTATAAGAGGTGGATCTGAACATCTTGATCGTTTGCCATAGCATATTCCATTTTTCTAAGTGGATAGAGTGCCCACAGTTTTCCGCCCATCTTACCATACATTCTTTAACCTGTGAGTCATTTGTTTTTTCAACTAACAGCATAGTGTAAAATTTACTCAATAGTTTTTTCTCACCTGCAGTCAATATTTTATCAAAAACATTATCATTTACCATAAAGCCACTTTCCTTCTGCACAGACTTATAATGCGAATATATTTGTTGATAAGACCATCAGTCTATTTTTAAGCCTTCGAGGGATAACTGATTTGGTGGTTTTACAGACTGGTCCTCATACAGAAGTTGTTTATTAAGATATGACTGAATAACTTTGGACCTGGTCCTCTAATTGCTTCCATTGGAGATAACCATTTGGGAGCCTTAGGATAAAATAAATCTTTAACAGACAGCCAATTTTTAATTAGGGCATTCCTTATCCAATGTCTTTTGAACGAAGATGGAATATTTCCTCTGTACCATAAATAATGGTGCCACCCTTTGTCTAAGTCATTGCCTTCTAAGCCTAAAACTCTTTCGTTCGTCATAGAGATCCAATCCCGTATCCATGTCAATGCTGCTGCTCTATAATACAAAAACAGATTAGGTAATGCAAAGCCTCCAAAATTAGTCCTATCTTGCAAATAAGCATTTTTAGTTCTAGCTTTTTTCTTTTGCCAAATAAATATACGAATATGTTTCTCTAGGTCGGACAAAATCTTAAAGTTGGATAAGACAGGTAAGTATTGAAATAAAAAGAGCAGCTTTGGTAAAACAGACATCTTGATGACAGCTATCCTACCCATTAATGACAACTGAAGTCTAGCCCAAGTAGCTAAGTCTGCCTTTACGGATTTAACCAAGGGAGTATAATTGTTATCAATAAGGGTGGAACACTTATTTGATACTGTTATGCCTAAATATTTCGCGTAATTCACATGCATGAATCCTGATAGATCCACTAATCCTTGAATGTTAGACACAGAAATATTTTTGGTCAACAGTACAGTTTTTGTTTTATTAATCATAAAGCCAGATATTTCTGAATATTCCTTTAGGGTTCTTAGAAGCTCTGGTAAAGACTGTGAGGGTTCTTCCAAAATTAATAGTAAATCATCAGCAAAGGGTTGTATTTTATAAATTTCCCCCCGATTATTCAAACCTTGTATCAACATTGAGTTTCTAATCACATGCAATAAGATCTCTAAAGATAAAATAAAAAGCAACGGCAAAAGTGGGCAACCTTGCCTTGTCCCCTTCTGTATAGTAATCTTGTCAGTAGAAAGCCCATTCACAATAATCTTAGCATTTTGAGTAGAATATATCTGTTCTACTGCTCTAAGAATCTGTGACCACATTGTAGGTAGTCCAATTGAGATTTCAGTAGACCAGGAAACATTATCAAAAGCTTTCTCAGCATCCAAAAAGATAAAGGCCGCCTGCTTTTGGGAATGTATTTCATAGTACTCTAAAGAATTAAGTAAAGTTCTAATGTTTGACTGGAGATGTTGATTTGGCAAGAACCCTCTCTGATCTGAGTGAATTAAAGTAGTAAGAATTTTCTGCCATCTATTAGCCAAAATATTTGCAAAGATTTTATAATCCCCATTTAAAAGAGCTATATGCCTATAATTCTCCATAGCATCTTTTGGTTTTTCACCCTTGGGGATCAGAATTATGTTGGCAGATTTCCATGTGTCTGGAATATCTTCTCCTTCCAGAATTGAATTAAAAAGGAGATGCAATCTCAGGGCTAAGATATCTGAAAATTTCTAATAATATTGTACTGGCAAAGCGTCCGGGCCAGGTGTTTTATTAGGTTTTTGTCTTTGAATTGCATCAACCACCTCTGCTAAAGAAATTGTGGCATTAGTTAGATTCCTTTGTTCTTCACTAAGTTGTGGGAAATTATGTTTCTCTAAATAATTATATATTAAGTTTGGATGTATCTGTTTTCCTTTAAATAAGTTTTGATAATATGCTTCAATAATTTTCATAATTGAAGCTTGGTCAGTTTGGTTAATTCCCTGGCTGTCTTTTAAATTTATAATTGTTCTTTGGGTTTGTTGTTTCTTAAGTCTATAAGCCAACCATTTTCCTGGTTTATTGGCATTTTCAAAATGGTTTAGCCTTGCTAATCTGAGCTTATGTGCAATGTCTGCAGATAGAATCAAATTCATTTGGTGTCTAGCTTGTGATAGCTCATTGAGATATTGTTTATTTCCAGGGTCTAATATCAGTTTGTTCTCTAGATCTCCCATTTTACTCAGAATCTCTGCGGTCTTTGTTTTTCTTTCTCTATTCTTCTTAGCCATATATTGTATCACTATGACTCTAAAGTAAGGCTTAGAGGCATCCCAAATGGTTTTAGATTGCATTCCCTGTGTGCAGTTTATCTCAAAATATGTCTTCAGGTCCTTCTCTGCCTTACTAAGAAACGTTTTGTCAGACCAGAGCATATGAGTGATTTTCCAATGTCTGACTTTATTAGTACCCTTTAGAGACCATAAAAATAGGATTGTGATCAGAACATGATCTTACCAATGTTTCACTTTCCTGTGTTTGGAGTAATAAATCTGTACTGGCCCAGATCATGTCTATTCGGGAGAAAGAGGAATGGCGGGCAGAGTAGAATGTAAATCCATTAGTAATCGGACGTTTTCTCCTCCATATGTCCTGATCTGAATCTGCAAAATGCTACTTAAGTGTGAGAAAGGTTTAGGTAGAGTATCTACCCGCCCCCTTTTTTTCCCAGCTGGTGATTTTTTTGTCCATATTTGGGTTATGAACAGCATTGAAATCTCCTAAAATAACTATTGGGGTATCTTCGTATTGTAATAGCTCCTGCAGCAACTCTTCAAAAAAAAAAGTTCTTGCAACTTTTTGTCATTTGGGCTGTATATACCCACAATTGTCGTTTTCTTAGATTGAAGAGTTGCTTGGATAATAATCCAGCTACCTTCCTCATCTTTCTTAATCAAAAGTGTTTGAAACTCAGGCTTAGCATATATTACTACCCCATTTTTCTTGGTTTTCTGGCTTGAAGAAGAAAAGGCAATTCCTAACTTCCGGTTTTCTAGGAGCTTCTCATGCATATTTAATATGTTTGTTTCTTGGAGGCAGATTAAGTCACATTTTCGTTTTTCCAGACGTTCCTTTTGATTGGTGAGTTTAATCCATTCACATTCCAAGTTATTATCTTCTGAAACATCTCTTATTTTCAATGTAACGTTTTGTCCCCTTTCGGCCTCAATTGTCTCTTGGTTTTGGTACCATCCTCCACTCTTGAGTCTGGGGGATGCAAAGACCTAGCTTTACCTTGTTTTGTCGATTGCGCTTTCGTCTCCCTATTAGGTTGAGAGAGGTCCTCATCTTCTTCCTCATCGTCTTCCTCCACAGATGAGGCGGTATAGCCTATTTTATCTGCATTGACTTCAGCAAATCTGTATGCTTTCTTCACAGAATCAAGTTGGATATTCTTCCCCTCCCAGCGAAAGAACAAACCGACCGGGAAGGTCCATCTATATGGTACATCATTTTTTGGCAACAGTTTAGTTAAAAAGGTAAAGTATTTCCTGAGCTGACAGATCCTCCAGGGTAGATCTTTGAGAAGTCGAATTTTTTTTTATCTTTGATCTTAATCTCCTGGACCTGAGCCTTTTTCAGAAGGGAATCTCAGGTCTGTCTCCTCACCAACTTGAGTATTATTTCTGAAGGTAGGGAGTTCTTCCTGGTATAAGCATTTGGCTGCCTATGAATATGGTCTATCTCCTGCTGAATTTCTTGTGCTGAGATTCCCAGCAGCCCTGCAAAACATTCACCTGCCATGGTATGCAGATTCTCTCCATCTTCAAAAGGAACATTTTGAATTCTGATGGTTTTAACAGATGATTCTATTTCTTGGTTCAAAACAGTTTTATCTATGATCTGGAGACCTGATTCAAGTTCGTCTTGTCTACATTCAAAGACTGTTTGAACATCTTCTATAGCTTGGATTTTCTGTTCAAAGTGTAACAGTTTCTCATCAACTTTAACCAAACCCACCTGCATTTCCTGCATTTCTTGTTTAAGATCTGCAAAGTTCTTAGCCTGGTCTGAGAGAAGAAGATTTTGACTGACTTGAAGACTTTGCAATAGATCCATGATTTGAGCTTGTCCGGTTTGTGTCATGACTGCAGAAGATGGCTGTGGTATAGTTGTTGAGGCAATGGATCCTCCCCCCCCCCAGAGTAACTCATTTCAGTAGAAAAAAGGAGTTCGTTGGCAAAAAGGGAAAAAAAAGGGAAGATGCAAAAATAGCAAAATCCACTAGGTGGCGCCCAAGTACAGACTTACATCAGCCACTGCAACAAAGTTGAGTCTTTCTCAAATTATGGACGATGATTGTTTACAGCTTCAGTTGGCAAGAGTTTGTCAATTGATAACTCATACATGAGAAGAAGGAAAAACACCAACAAGAAACAGTTCGCATATAGATAAGTAGCCTGGATTGTTATTCAAATTGAAAAGGTTGGAACTCACATTGGGGGGGTGGGGGTGGGAATGGCTTGAAAAATTGTCCAGCGTCTTTATCCTTCCCCTTGCCTCGAGAGGGGTGATTCCGAGCAGTTTCCCCAAAATACGGAGGAAAAGCACTCTCACCCTACAGCCTCGGAACAGCCTGCGTTTCTCAGGTGGCTGCACACACTGAATTGCAGCCCATGGGAAGGAGCTGTTGCCCGGGGTCATATGGAGCTTCTCAACAACAAACCGAGCAGCCGATCGCCATAGCCGATCGCCATCTTCCCTCCTCACCCATGGAAATATTATCAACATCCCTTAGCATGATCTTCTCTCATTCTGCTTCCTGCACTCCAGACAGCTAACTCTTATTCTCACCTTCATATAAGAACATAAGAACATAAGCAGAGCCATGCTGGATCAGGCCAAAGGCCCATCTAGTCCAGCTTCCTGTATTTCACAGTGGCCCCACCAGATGCGTTTGGGAGCACATGGGACTAGATATCTGTTTCCTGATACCACTCCCCTGCATCTGGCCCTTGAAGTACCCTGGTTTAAAGCCTGGAGATTACACATCTCCATCATGGTTTGTAACCCGTGATGGACTTCTCCTCCAGGAATCTGTCCAATCCCCTTTTGAAGGCATCCAGGTCAGATGCCATCACCACATTGTGTGGCAGGGAGTTCCATAAACTTACAACGCGCTGGGTGAAAAAATATTTTAAGCCTTCACAGTTGCTTAAAATATTCTGCAGTGTTTTAATTTGTTCTTCCTCAGGCAAACAAGATTTAAGATAAACAAATCAGATGTGCGCACTTGTTTGCTCTGAATTTAGAGCAGTTTCCTATGGAGAGTGTGGCCTGAGATTACTAAGAAATTTGGCATCTGTGTTGTGTGCAAAAATGCCTTCAGCCATGCTGGCCACAAGGCCATGGAGTTGCACAACACTAGATCTTTGGTTTAGAAACAGAGGTGAGCACTGCCCCTAACACGTATGTGCGGGGGGAACCTTTATGTTTTACCTAATATAAGTTAGTTAGGTGATCTACATTAAGAACATAAGAACATAAGAAGAGCCATGCTGGATCAGGCCAAAGGCCCATCTAGTCCAGCTTCCTGTATCTCACAGGGGCCCCAGCAGATGCATCTGGGAGTGCATGAGACTAGATATCTGTCTCCTGATACCACTCCCCTGCATCTGGTCCTTGAGGTACCCCAGTTTTAAGCTTGGAGTTGATACATCTCGCGGATGGTTTGTAACCTGTGATGGACTTTTCCTCCAAGAATCTGTCCAACCCCCCTTTGAAGGCATCCAGGCCAGATGCCATCACCACATCGTGTGGCAGGGAGTTCCACAGACGCTAGGCGCTGGGTGAAAAAATATTTTCTTTTGTCTGTTCTTACTCTCCAAGCCCTCAATTTGAGTGGATGTCCCCTAGTTCTGGTATTTTGTGAGAGGGAGAAGAGCTTCCCTCTATCCACTTTACTCATGCCCTGCATTATTTTGTATGTCTCAATCATATCCCCCTCAGGCACCTTTTTTCCAGACTAAAGAGCCCCAAATGTTTTACCCTTTCCTCATAAGGGAGGTTCCCGAGCCCAGTAATCATTTTAGTTGCTCTCTTCTGCACATTTCCAGTTCCACTATGTCTTTTTTGAGGTGCGGTGACCAGAATTGTACACAATACTCCAGATGGGGCCTTACTATCATTTTGTATAATGGCATTCTAATGTTGGCTGTTTTATTTTCAATTCCCTTTTTGATAATCCCTAGCATGGAATTGGCCTTCTTCACCGCTGCCATACATTGGGTAGACACCTTCATGGAGCTGTCCACCTAAACACCGAGATCTCTTTCCTGATCCATCACGGATAGCTCAGAGCCCATGAGTTGATAGATAAAGTTTGGAGTTTTTGCCCCAATATGCATTGCTTTACATTTGGCTATATTGAAACGCATTTGCCATTTGGCAGCCCATTCCCCCAGTTTGGAGAGATCCTTCTGGAGGTCTTCACGATCTTCTCTGGTTTTTACCGCACGGAAAAGTTTCGTGTCATCTGCAAACTTCGCCACCTCACTGCTTATCCCTGTCTCCAGGTCATTTATGAATAGATTGAAAAGCACTGGTCCCAGCACACCGCTTTTCACCTCTCTCCATTGTGAAAATTTCCCATTGACACCTACTCTTTGTTTCCTGGATCTCAACCAGTTCTTCATCCATAAGATGACCTGCCCTCTTATCCCCTGACTGTGCAATTTTCTCAGCAGCCTTTGGTGAGGGACTGTGTCAAAAGCCTTCTGAAAATCCAGATAGATGATGTCCACTGGTACATCCAAATCCACATGCCTGTTGAACTTTTCAAAGAATTCTAAAAGGTTTTTTAGGCAAGACTTACCCTTGCAGAAGCCATGCTGATTTTCTCTCAGCAAGGTTTGTACTTCTATGTGTTTTAAGATTTTCTCTTGGATGAGGCTTTCCACCATTTTCCCTGGGATAGACCTAAGGCTAATAGGCCTGTAGTTTCCAGGGTCCCCCCTCCTTCCTTTTTTTCAAAATTGGTGTGACATTTGCTATCCTCCAGTCCTCCGGCACTGTGGCCGTTTTAAGAGACAAGTTGCATATTACTGTTAAGAGACCCGCAATTTCATTTCTCAGTTCCCTAATAACCCTTGGATGCCATCTTGGCCTGGTGACTTGTTGATCTTTAATTTGTGAAGTCGTCCTAAAACATCCTCTCTTTTAACCTGTATTTGATTTAATTCTTTAGTCAAGAGGGGCCCTTCAGGCAGCAGAATCTGCCCAAGGTCTTCTGTTGTGAAGACAGATGCAAAGAACTCATTTAGTTTCTCTGCAATTTCCAAGTCCTCCTTTACTTCCCCTTGTCCTCCCACACCATCCAGAGGGCCAACTGGTTCTCTGGCAGGTTTTCTAGTTCTAACATATTTAAAGAAGCTTTTATTATTTCTCTTTATATTGCTAGCCATGTGTTCCTCAAAGTCTTTCTTTGCTTCTCTTATCATCTTCTTACATTTCTTTTGCCAGAGTTTGTGTTCCTTTTTATTTTCCTAATTTGGGGAGGATTTCCATTTACAGAAAGACCTCTCCATGCGCTTTAGAGCCACTCTAACTCCACTCGTTAACCATGCCGGCACCCTCTTGGACTTCGATGAGCCCTTCTTTCTTTGTGGTATGCATTTGTGCTGGGCCTCTATTACCATCATTTTAAACAGACTCCATGCACTCTGGAGAGATTGGATTCTTTTAACCTTCCCTTTCAATTTCTTTCTAACTAGTTTCCTCATCTGAGGGAAATTTGCCCTTCAGAAATCAAGAGTTTTTGTGTCTGATATGCTTGACCCTCTTCCCCTGGCGTGGATGGCAATGGAGATTGAAGCATGGTCACTGTTCCCCAGAGGCTCAGTGAGATTCACATCCCTGACCAAGTCCTGAGTATCACACAGTATTAGATCCAGAGTTGCCTGTTCTCGGGTGGGATCCATGACAAGTTGCTCTAAGGCACAAAGATTCAGCATGTCGAGAAACCCGGTTTCTCTATCCTGCCTCGAGCTCGCATTGGCCCAGTCAATGTGGAGATCATTGAAGTCCACCGTGATTACAAATGTTGAATTTCAAATGCATTTAATATCAGGCTGCAGCAAGGCTAATCCTGCTGAGTTCTGCTGGAACCCACAGACCCAATAAAGACTCCAGCAGGAGAGAGATCCATGAAAATACTGTGTTTATTGAGCCCAATAAAGAAACAGTAGGTGGACACAAGCTGAAGACAGAGCTAAAATGTCCGGCCCCGAAGACAAAGAGAACCACATTTTTATTAGTTTCCCCTCCTCCCCATGAGTGGCGCCTCCCAAGGGTGGGCGAGGGGCTGATCTTCCAGGTGATCCAATCAGTGTGGTCCAGGGGGCTGTCCAGAGGCGTTCCTGGGCGGTCAGGGGGTATCCCTGGCAAGCTGGAACCGGATACCTGCCCAGGTTTTACTAAGCCAAATCTGTTCTTTAATTGGGCCATCAGGGTGTGACAATGAGAAAAAGGGAACAGGGCATTGTCCTTGGGTCCAGGTAAACCTGAGAAGATTGGAAAGTCAATGGGGGATGGAGAGAGTCAATATGGGTATCAATGATGAGGCTGGAAAGCTGATGAGATAAGCCTGGGGCTAGTAGACGGTCCTTGGTGAGTGTTGAGGGGAAAACAATGGAGAGCCTCAGGCTGTGGCTTAATCCAGAAAACAGCTGCAGAAGGCGACGTGTTGGAATTTTGATGAGGAATGGAGCCTTGCTTCTGAAAGATGCAACCTGCCTTGTGGAATCGCCACGATGTCTTTCTTCTTGTGCCTTAACCCCCTTGTCCCAGTTTGCAGGTATAGGAGCCATTAGGTAGGGTAGGAACACGTTCAAAGCACACCCAGGGAAGAAGGGTGGGAGGAAAGAGAAGGGAGAGAGAGAGAGAGAGAGAGAGAGAGGAAAGATGGGAGAGCCACCTTGGGTCAGGGGTTTTGGGTCCATTTAGGCAGAGGCAGGAAAAACAAGTTTCTGAGGGTGGGGAGGTCCCTGGTCCTTAGGAATGATTATTCAGAATCATTCCCTTGCAAGCCAAGCATGAAGGAAATAATTCATCAGTCCAGGAAGAATCTCCTGAGCTGTGTCTCTGACTAAGTTTTCAGGGTTGGGGAATAATGGAAGAAGGGGCCAGGAAGGGGTTAATCAATTTACTAGAAAGGGGCTTTTCCTATTCCTCAGCGGGAACCCCTGGAACCAGGAGAAACGGATTTCCAGGGGTTTCCGCAAGGAGGAGAAGCCCTGTCCGGCTGGCCCTGAAGCGCGGGACAGTCTACCGCAATAGAAAGATACGGCAAGACAGGGGAAAGTGGAAAGGAGGACGAACTATCGCCATAAAAATGAGTGGCCAGGAGAAGGTATGAATTCTCTGGAACCGCGGCTCGGGTACGAGGCAGTGAAATGAGTCGCTGCCCTGGGCTGCCCTACCCGAGTCTCTGGAACGAAGAGTCGGGTAGGAGGAGTGGATTTGTACCGCTGGCGCTGTTGGAGGTCTGGCCACCTCTCTGGAACTCTGAAAGGTTGGAGGTTTCGAATTTTCCTGGGAAGGGCTCTGGTTCTTTTTGATTGGGGTGGTCTACTCAGCCAATTCAACGTAATCAGGTCCCCCGCCGCGCACCCCCTTCTGGCCATAATTAACAAGACATTGATTGATGGCGGGGGTGCTGATTGGTTAAGACGCGCAGACGGGTTTATCTTTCTCACCCCTGCTGGTTTATGGAGTCTCCGCAGAAATGAACTGCCGCAGCTATCTAGATACAATGTCAACTGACAAATTAGGTGCGAATTGAAGCTTTCTGCTTGCCGAGCTCCTGCTCACAAGGCCTCTCAGCCGGCAAAAGCGGCGGTTTTTGTATTCTTCCCGATATCCCGGGAATGGATTAGAATTTTGGGACTGGGTAAAGAGTATTGTGCTTGTGACAGTGTGGGGCGTATTTCGGCGGTTCCGATGGGTCTCGGAACCGCTCCAATTATTATTTATTAAAATTTATTTTTCCAATATAACTCTTCACTATCCTACCCCTCTGAGACACCTCCATGATTTGTCTCCTCATTTCAAGGTCCCCTTCAAGTTTTTGATCTGGTGGACGATAGTATACCCCAACTATCACATCACTCCTTGGAGCTGGTAGTTTAAACCACAGTGGTTCTCCATCAATTTCTATTCTGTTGCATTTTGCCACTTCTTTGACATAGATGGCCACTCCCCCTCCAACCTGCCCCTCTCTATCCCTTCTATAGAGTTCATAGCCTGAGATTGCTGTATCCCACTGGTTCTCCACATTCCACCAAGTTTCTGTTATGGTTATTATATCTAAGTTATCCCTAGCTGCCAAATGTTCAAGTTCTCTCATCTTTGCTCGGAGGCTTCGAGCATTGGTGTAGAAGCACCTGTACAGTGGGTCCCGCAATAACAGCTGCTTCTTTGTTCTCCCCCCCCCCCACAGCTTTTATTTTCAGTAGACAAACTATCACATTCCATTATTCTCCCAGTGCTAATACCTGCTATGTCATCTCTATGTGATTCTCTACCCTCTCCAACCTCATTCCCCGGGGATGAGGTGTTCTGAACCGGATGCCACTCAGCTCCTGTTGGCTTTCCCCCAGTTATCAGTTTAAAAGCTGCTCTGCAGCCTTTTTGAGGTTGAGTGCCAGTATGGTTGAGGTCCCATTATGATTCAAGTGCAACCCATCCCTCCTGAACAGGTTTGGCTTGTCCCAAAATGTTCTCCAGTTCCTGACAAATCTAAAGCCCTCCTCTCGACACCATCACCTCATCCATGCATTGAAGCTTCTGAGCTCTGCTTGCCTGGCAGGTCCTGCACAAGGAACAGGTAGCACTTCTGAAAATGCTACCTTGAAAGTTTGGGACTTCAAACTCCTTCCTAACAACCTGAATTTGGCTTCCAAGACTGACCGTTTGGCCTTCCTGACGTCATTGGTACCAACATGTACCATGACCACTGGCTCCTTTCCGGTTCTCTCTAACAAGCTATCCAGATTTCTCGTGATGTCTGCAACCTTTGCACCTGGCAGGCAAGTGATCATATGGTTATCTTGCTCATCACAAATACATCCCTCTGTATTTCTAATTATAGAATCCCCTAGTACAAGGAGCTTCTCTCCTGCAGTCTGTTCATCTACACGTACCTGTTCCTGTATATCATCAATTGTGATGAGGGAGAGATCCTCAGGTGGAACCAATTGTTCCTCTGTGCATTCGTCCTGAGGTGTGCTGAGGGAAATAGCCTCAAATTGATTGTGCAAAATGAGACTCTCTGAGCGATCCCTTGGCCTCCTATTCCTTTGAGTCACATTCCTCCACACATCTACCTCCTGAGTTGGGGAAGTGACGTCTCCCTCAGAAGTGTGCCCTGTCTCTTCTTTGTCAGGGATAGTCTGTTCCACTTTGTCCAAGAAGAGCTCAAGCTCCTTGATTTGCTGCTGGTTCGCTATGCGGGCCTCTAGCTGCTGGACTTTCTCTTCTAATAGTGCAACCAGCTTGCACTTGCAGCAAGTATAGTTCTGCACACGGTTTGTCAAGATGACAAACATGGCACAAGTACTGCAGGTAACTACAGCTGCTCCCTCCAACTCCATTTTAACACGCACAATAAACTAGATCTCAAAAATTTACACTTATACTACCTTTCTATCTATTAAGACTATTTTCTTCCTTTGTTGTTTATTCAAAATCTAACAGTGTATGGGCCGCTAAAGCACCTCTACTCCAACTTGAAGCACCTCTGAAACTTTCCAATGCTAACCTGCTCCTGTTTGTGGGGATCTCCCGAGCAGTAGTTTGGCTTGGGAACTCAAATACACCCAGAAGGAATTAGTACGGTAGTGGGTGTTTTTTTTTTTAAGCATGCTGCTGAGAGCAAGTATTTAAAGGTAAAACTCCACCCCTCAATTACCAGGAAGTGGTCAGAAGCTCTAACCCCCTCTGGCCGTGTGCTTCCTCTATTGTTCTCACAGCCTCCTTCCTCTCTGCTTCTCTGCAAGGAAAGGACTGGGAAGCTGCTGGGAGCAAGTATTTAAAGGTAAAACTCCGCCCCTCAATTACCAGGAAGTGGCCAGAAGCTCTAACCCCCTCTGGCCCTGTGCTTCCTCTGTTGTTCTCACAGCCTCCTTCCTCTCTGCAAGAAAAGGTACATTTCTTCATTGATGAACCACCTGGGTGTTGTAGCATTGAAAACATAAAATTATATGCCAAATGTATAAAAGCACAATGATTGCATAAAATTAAACAATAAAACATCATTTGTTGAAGAAATCATTTTAAGTCAAACCCTGTTATTCTAATCTAGAGCAGATTTGCTGAATTAATGGGATATTGTATCAAATTTTATTGATACAATAAATCTAGTCTCAGGGGCAATAGTATCTGAATTTAGCCCCTAATCAGAGAAAATCATCATATGTGCATACAAATTCATGTTGGTTATGTATCCAAATATAATGGCTGAAATCCTGTTGCTTAGCATAGTAACTTGCACAAGAGTAGGCCTACTGAAACCACTAGGGTTTCTGGAGTCTATTCCTCCACAGGTTCCATTGATTCCAATAGGCCTACTCCAGTTATGACTTCCTTTAGCATAGTAAGTTGCAGCTAAAGTATGCTCATTTTAATTAGTGGAACTTTTAGGGGGATTGAGTCACTGAATCCTCACTGATTTGGTAGGCCTACTCTAGTGCAATTCACTAAGCTAAGCAAGCAGCATTTCAGCCAGTGTCTAGAAAATCAAAATCAAAATCAAAATCAAAACAATCAACTGTTGGGATACATTAACTGAGAAAAAAAAATCAACATTGCAAGCAGTATGACTTTAGGGATATTTTGAAGCACAATCATCCAAATACTAATTGTACTCCCATCTCCAAATGCCATGTACTCTCTGGTGGCAAAAAGCAAAGAGCAGGGTGAGGCCAGGTGCAGGGTATCTATAGAAACTGATGGAAAACAGATGAAGAAGGGGTTTTACAACATTTGGTCCACTCAAGCTGGATCATGAACAGGTAAATAACAAAGATTTACTCCTATGAATACGGTTTAGCTAGAATTCTAGATGAAGATGCTTCCTGTGATTTTTCAGAGAATTATGAATGTGCTCTTCCTCATATGTATATCCTATTGAAACCTACTGGATTTGCTTCCACTTGCATTTTCAAGTACTCACCAAGCTACGTATGCACTGAAAAACTGCAGCACCCATCCTGACCTTTCATAATAACCTTTCACTCAAGGCACAGAGTTATTGTGGCTTCTATATCTGCTGCTAGCTTTCAAGGAACAGTTGCAGTTCAGTTGAACCTTTTGTTGCTGAGGATGGGGTCAGAGGAACTTCCCTATCAAGTTAACAAGGCATCTGACAAAGAGAGGTGACATGGTATGAGATAAGATTTGTAAGCAAAGATCAGTCAAAAGTAATTGAAGAACTGTTCATTTTGGATCATCTTGAGGCCAGTTTGAACAACCTGTGAGTTGTAGTTCACAAACTGCAGCAGTATCCAATAGATAAAAGGAACATAGCAAATTTTATTTCAATGTTGTATAATTCGATATAAATAAAACAGGTGGCACTCTTATTTTATGCACATATTCCTCACTTGATAAGTACCACTTGCTAGTTAGATGAATAAGCTCAAAGTGAATTGAAACGTCTTCTTTATCTGCGCTAGGAAAGCCTATGCCAGGACCCTGCCTGTCACAGAACCTGACTCTGAGGGGTTAAATGGTGAAGAGCTGCTGGAGGAGCCTTGCAGCTCAAGTCAGGAGGCAGCTGGGTCTGATGACTCAGCTGAAAACACATCTTCTCCCCCTAGAAGGGCTATGAGCAGGATTCTGCAAAGACGTGCAGGGAAGGGTCTTTGATGCTAGATGGGGAATCAGGTCAGGAAGCCCTGAGTACTAGCAGGAACCTTTCCAGAAGTAAGGGTGTGTTCCCTGTTTTGAGATAAAGCTGGTAAGCTCACCTTGAGCTCTCTGTGGGAGCAACACATCATTTGAACTTGCAACCACATTCCTGTCTGTGACCTTGGCTCTGTTTCCTGATTTTGGACTGGCTTCCTGGACAACGGCTTAATCTGTTCCCTTGGGTTTGGCATCTGGTTTCTGTGAGATATTCTGGTTTTGACTTGGACTGTTAATTGCTGGGAGTTGGATTCTGTTATTTATCTGGCACTTGATTGTTGGCAAAGGACTTGAACTTGCCTGGCTTTCCACTAAAGATCTTGGCAAAGAACTGAACCCTGTTTGTGTGTGTGCTCTGTGTGCGGGGCTTGACAGCCTAGGGGGTCTCCACAAACGCATTTTGCTCACCCAGTAAACTGGAGAAGCAACCATTAAATGTGTCTGTAAAGATTCTCAGTCATCCAGGTGAGTTTATCTGGAAGTTGAGTCACAGCAACTGTACTTCTTTTCTTGAGATATTGAAATGTTTCACTACTCATCCAAGCAGCTTCATCAGACTGAGGAAAGTTAATGGCGACTCCTCCAATTTATAGTTCACCTTGATTTCACATCACCCTGGTTTGATAAAGCTGCTTGGATGAGTAGTGAAATGTTTCAATCTCTCAAGAAAAGAAGTCCACTTGCCTTGCCATGACTCAACTTCCAGATAACAATTAAAATGCTTCTATTAGTAAATATCCTTTTCAGGATACTTTAAGGCTTCTTTGCATGGATTTAGGTGAATTAGTGAACAACTCTTGCTGGTTTGCCAATATCATGGACAAAATGTTCTGTGTTCTCTTCCAAAGACAGGACATATGCCAGTACACCTACATTTTTTCACTAAAGAAGAAACACTTGGTGTTTTCAGCAAAAACATAATAGAAGGGTAACATAATTGGAAGCATCCTTGTTGGTGATGTGTTTAGCACCATCCCTCGTCTCCCAGTGAGTTTTCTTCGTTGAGAGATTTCAACCCAACTCTCATGATTCTGCATCTGACACTTTGTAAAGTATACCACACTGGTTGTTATACCTTGATTAGTACAATACAATCTCAAAAACAAGTCAGCTTATTTTGTAGTGCTTTTGAGCAATCTGGCCCTTATAGGGATTTTTAGGGAAGGAGAAATAACATCCCAAAATAATCTTGGTCAGAAGTTATGGCTAGGCTATTATGAGTATTTACAAAAAATAACAGCCTTTCATCCCTCTCTCATTCTTAAAATTGTTGTGGATGGAGATGGTTACAGTAGGACCCTCATATCTACTATTCATTAACCACTGATTCAGTTATCCATGGTTGGCAGAGGAAAACATTAAATGAATAATTTAGCAGCTGCAAAGCAAGCTACTGTCACAAACAGCAGCTGAAAAGCAAGCTACCCTCGCAAAACAGCAGCCGTAAAGCAAGCTACTGTCACAAAAGAGCAGTTTTGGGTTTTTTGGTGTTCTCTCTTATCCATGGGAAGGCCTGGAACCAATCCCCAGTGGATACTGGGGTCCTACTGTATTGTGTAAGAAATGAAGCAATTCAAATGAACTTCAGATATTAGGTCAGTAGCAGGAATGGACATTCTGAAAGCAAAGTTCAGATGATTCCTCTGAAAGAGCAGATTGTTGCCTAGCTAAATATTTAAAGAAAACTGCAACACCCTCTCTTTATTTTCTTTCTGGACATATTCATTTTCAGTCCGATGAAGAACATAACATAAATCAGTTTAAAAAAGCAGGCAACCCTTTTAAGTATGTTGTGAGAGGGGGAGTAATGCCCCCTTCTGGATTATGAAATGTATAACAGCTCAAATTGACCTCTCATGTTGGATACCTTACTGTTTCATGTGGTTACTTTTTAGCCAATTTTCTGGATTTTAAATATTTTTAAAAGAAGCCCTGAGCATGTATACAAAATTAATTCTGTTACTGCCATTGCTCTACTAACTAACAAACTGAACAGACCAATTAAATTTTTTTATTTTAATTTCAATTAAAGGATTCAATGCATTCAGCTAATTAGGGTATGAAATGTGAAGTCCTAACTTCATGTTTCCTTGTCAAACATTTGCTTGCAACCCCAAGAACAGGGCAGCCCCACAGGAGATAGACCACTTCTCCTGTAGGTAGGTAGATCAGTTTGCATATGGGGCATAACAGTAGGTAACGGATCCTAAGAATTTTCACGCATTCTCTGTGGGTGCAATGCAGACTAGGGACATGGATAGTTTCAAATGCTATCAGTAGGTAATAGCCCCCATGTCTCACAGTGGGTATGCGGCCAATTTTGCCACTTGCGAATGGGGCTGACAGTTTTAGATTAAAGAGTGCTGCTGCTTCTGGAATCGGAAGTAACCAGCAATCATTGATTTGGCAATGAAAAGCGGGTGGCCCATGGGTCTTGGTCCACCTCTGCCTTAGCCAATATGAACCTTTATCATCAAAGCCCTCAGCCTTTATGGCATCCTGAGACAAATTTGCCTCCCTTGTCCTGTCTTGGTTTCCTTGAAGAATTTTGTACGCGTGCTCAGGGCTGCTTTAAAAAAATATTTAAAATCCAGAAAACTGGGTAAAAGGAGTTTTCTTAAAAAATTTTTTGCCTCCTCCCATTGTCTTGGGTCGGTAACCTTAATTTCCACTCTCACCTGCTTTTGAGATCTAGAAACTAAAATTAAGAAGAGTAAGCCTAAGGCAAGGATGATTCTGAAAGAATATTTTGCCTGCACAGGCTGCAACATGCAGAAGTGAACACTGGTAGCAGGAGGAAGGCAGGCTAGGAGGTATCTGTTTCAACAAGATATGGTGATACTTGCTGGAGGGCTCTGCATGCAAGTCTTATGCGTTTCTCTTTAAAAGATGAGAATCAATAACAATATATCCTATGCCATCAAGCTAACTTTAACTTGTTGCAACCCTTTTTAGGATTGGTTTCCCATTCTTTTTTTGAGCCACCTGGGACTATTCAGGTGGCTCTACTGGCAGGCACCATGGGAATACGGCACTCCCAGCCTCTGCCCATCTGACTGAAGCAGCTTGAAATGCATCCACATGTGTAACCTAGGAACAGTTCTTAGTCTTTAATTAATTCAAGAGCCAGAAGAAACTTGTTTAGATGTTATCTCCCTATGGCTGGAGGATATATATAAATCCCATTCCACCTTTAAAAAATCCAGTCCTTTAGACGTCTCGAGATTGCGAGAGGGAAAAAATCTGGGGAAGATGCATTCCACGAGTCTCCGTTAAGGCGGGCTGCCAGGGCCATTACTTCGATTTACCCTCAGCCGACATGACAGGCAGCTCAGAAAACGGAATCCCTGTTGAATACAGTACTGTGTGTGTGTGCGTGTGTGTTGTGCTGTTACAGTCGTGACTGGCTCTCCACGTCCATGGAGTTTTCTTGGCAGGAGTACTGGAGTGGTTTGCCAGTTCCTACTCCAGGCGCCCTCAGCACCTGGTCTTCCCTGGTGGTCTTCCATCCAAGTACTAACCAGGGCCGACCCTGCTTAGCTTCCGAAATCAGGTGAGATCGGATGTGCTTAGGGCTTCTAGTATAGTACTGTACTGTAATTTAAAGGGAGAGAAACCACGCATGCGCCGCAAAGAACAAAGCGAGCTTCCCCGGAAGGCGCTCCGAGACAAGCGGTACCGTCTATTTTTTAAAGCGTGACTTCCGGCAGCAGCAGGAACGCTTTTTTGCGCAGGCGCCGCCTATCCCCAAAGGAGGGCCTTGGCGATCATGTGACCGGGAGCCACGCCCTCCCCCTTCCTCCTCGCGACCCTGCAACCCCATCTCTGTTCCTTCCCCAGGAAGGAGATTGGCTGGCAAGAAGAGGAAGGCTCCGGGATTCAGGCGGGAAAACGGGCTGGCTCGGGCCGCCGCCGCCGCCGCC
>JAHTLZ010000237.1:217471-239775 GCA_023846285.1 Phrynocephalus versicolor
ACTCAACTCCCAGATAAACGCACCTGGATGACTGAGAATCTTCACAGTCTCCTTTCCAACAAAGGTTCCCGATGATTTGCATTTTGTTGCTTTCCCTCCGTGACTGTCTGATGGAGTGGTTATTTTTTTTTAAATGCATGCCTGTGCCTTATTTTGTCTTATGTTTTTTTGCTGTTGCTTTTGTTTACAGTCATTTAGTTTGGGATTTGTTTGGGCCTTTTTAGTATGTGTATTTTGTACTTAACTGTTTTGAGTTTTAATTTTTTAAAATAATGTAATCTGCCTTGAGCTGTTTTTGAGGAGAAAGACAGAGTAAAAATATTTTAAATTAATAAAATGTAACAGGCTGTCTGAGGAATGCCAAATAGGATAAGTTGTAGTTTTGCCATTTGCACTCTCTCCATCAAGTTTCCATGGCTGAGGAGGGATTTGAACCTAGGTCTCATGAATTTCAGGCTTGCACTCTGTTTACAACATTGGCTCTCACTGATCTCTGTAATGTGTGTTACATATTGCAGTGTATAAAAAACAAACAGGATAGTGTCTGCTAAAATGACTCATCTGTCTAATCTTTCTTGCTTTGAACTGCAGAGCTGGATACCAACCTTGAGAGAGGAAAGATGTGAAGACTGAGGACTATTGTCTAAAGGTGCCAGATCTAATATGGTGGAGTTTAAACTGGTATCTGAGAAGGAAAAGTAGGTTTGTTGTTGCTTTTTTCTTCAAATGTTAGATAAGTCTTAAGTAAAAGCAAGAATCAGGAAGGGAAGCCTTAGACTTATTTTAATGGGCACCTGAAAATAAATCATTTGAACATCCTAGAACTCTGACACAAAGCTGTTAAGCAGTGTTTTTTCTAGTTGTTTGTTTTCTGCAAGTTTTTTTTCTGCAGTTGTTGCTTCAAATGAAGAGGGATGTTTGTGTTCAAGAGGATGCAGGGAAATCAACATTGTAAAACTCATTCATTTGGTTTGAAGATCAAGTAAAAGAAATGCTGATGCAATTCAGAATTGGCTTTGATGATGTATAGAGAAATCAGGGAGGCCTGTGTACAAAAGAGATAAGTATTGCATTCTGCAGCAGGGTCATTAGTTACCTGAACAGCAGCAGACTATAAAGGCTAAATGACAGGAAGATTAAAAACTAGACATGAAATTGTATCATGTGCAGAAGTAAGACAATTGTTTTGAGTTAACACTGTTTGGATTAGAGTGCTTTTTTTCTTTTTCTTTTTGTCTATCTGTTTTGACTAAGCTGAATAGGAAAGAATTTGGAATTCTAAGTAGTAGTTCTTGTAGCAATCTCCCTTTACTTGGATATATTAGGATTTAAAATAACATCGAGGAAGAGATGCTTTGTGATAGTTGCAGAAGATGCTGGTAGGGTTTCATCGTGGCAGTTGTAGTCTGGCAGAACTGGAATTATTTTTCAGTTCCTGAAATTATTTTCCCGTTCTTCAAATTGACCCTCACTATAGCTACAGCAAATCCCATAGTGCTTGATTATGAAGTCACAGCCCAAATATATAAGAATGTGCTGTGGTAATGATCCACTACCCATTGAAAGGTTAATAGTTGAAACCAAAAATTTGAATCAGCCTTGGAAAGAGATTAACAAACAAAACAAATGACAAACTAGTGAATTTATAAATAGCAACATATCAGGATGGATTTGATTTAAATCATGGTTTTCTACATAACGCCTCATTTTGCTTTATATCTACAACCCAGATGAAGGTTTCATTTTTAAAAATACATTTTCCAGTTAGTTTTACAATTACATTAAAAATTAAGATAATATTTTAGCATCTAATCCCGTTCTGTTTCAGAACTGGTCCCCCGCCATTTCACAGTTCATATGCTGCGGTCCCTGTATATCGCGGGACTGCAGTATATGAAACGCAAGGCCTCCTGTGGTAAGCTGCTTGGGCCTGTTTGAGGCCTCCTGCACTTACCCCAGGCCTGGCGCTACCCTGTTGGAGGACCCAGATGTAGTTCCCAGTGAACCAGATGTGCCTTCCATATTGCTGGAAACCACTTCTGGTGTCTCCAACAGGTCCAGGAAGTCCATCGGAAACCCGTTTGGGCCAATGCCAGGCCTCAGGTAAGTGTAGGAGGCTCCAGAGAGGCCCCCCAGTCCCGACCTGAACCAGCATCCGCATATTGCGGATTTTCAATTATCTCAGGTCAGGTTCCTAACCCCCGCAGTAGGTGGGGGATTACTGTATTTGGTGAGCATCTTGAAACCTAACACTTAAGAGGTAAGGACTTGATTCTGAGTGTGTAGATTTTCAACACAATAATGGGATTGAAGTGCTTTTCTCAACTCCATTTGTATATTTTTAAACTGTCTGTCTGTCTATCAGTTTGTGCAAGTGTATGTGTATGCACATGGCCATATATATATATATTTCTATTAAGAAGAGGTATATTATTTGTGCAGGCACAATTACCGTTTTGCAGACCAAGATGAAGCATCTGTGAGGGTATGTTCTAGGTAGAAAAATACCCCAAATAAACAAAAATAGCCAGGCAACTATGCCATTGGGAATCTAATGAATGAATTCATGGAAACTATTTCACAATGAAAATCCGTTCAGCAATAATGTATATACAGCTTTACCTCGCAAGACGAATGTCCCATAAGACAAATGAAATTTCCGGGAATAGGCATTTTTCGCAAGATGACATTTTGCCTACCAGATGCCTTCCAAAAAATTCATCTTACCGGGCAGGCTTTCATGTAGCATTCGATCAGTGGGTGCTACACAGTCGAAAAAGCCAGGATCAAAGCCACCGCCACCCCACCTTGCCCAGGTCATTCATAGTCCCAGTTTACTCTCCAGCCACGCTGCTGTGGGCATCCCAAAAGCAGCGTGGCTAGAGAGTAAACTGGTGTTACAAATGAGTAGACAAACCACTGCCTTCCCTTCACCTGTCTTTGTGCCTGGAATAATTATTTTTCAATGCATTCCTATGGGAAACCGGGCCTCTTAAATTTTTTTTCATAAAATGAATTTACCCCTGGAACGAATTAAATTCATCTTAGGAGTCACCACTGTATACATTACTAATGCTCATTGGAAGTAATCACTTGATGCTTAGAATAAATAGACAAAACTTTTCCTTTTTCTTTTCTCTTCCCAGTGAACCGTTATTAGTTGTCACAAGATATGAGTAATGCAAACATATAATTGCATCCTGCAGGTGAACAAAGTTACTAAAAGAAATAAAATGATTCCGTATGAAAAAGTGTTGCATTATAGAATAAACAGCTCTCTCAAAGCTGGATTGTATATTTTTCAAGAAATTCCCAATACATCTTTTTTTCCATACTGGGCAAAATAATATGTTGCTGAGAATTCTGAATTAAAAAGCTACAGTGGTACCTTAGTTTACGAGCATAATCCATTCTGGAAGCATGCTCATAAACCCAAACACTTGTCTATCAAGGCAAATTTCCCCATAGGAAATAATGGAAACTTGCCTGATTCATTCTGGGCTCCCAGTTTCCATGATTTCTTATGGGGAAATTAGCTTTGGCTGGGAGCTGCAGTGGGTTCCAGAGCTCGCCCTGGTCCCAGTGCTGGCCAGAGTGCACTGCGAATGCCACACCAGGGCAGCAGTGGGCCTGGGATGTGCCGCGGATAGGTGGCATTGAGCCCAAGGGTGCTGTGGAGGCCGTGGATGGGTGATGCCAGTCCTGGGGGGCACTCCAGAGGCCATGGACGGGTGGCGCCGGTCCTGGGGCACGCTCTGGAGGCCCAGTGCAGGCCCACCACATGTCACTTCAAGTCAGTGCCAGGACTGGGCGGATGCCCTGGACACCCATTCCAGGCATTGCTGGACCCGCACAGACCCCAGAGACCACTTCTGGTCCTCTGGAAGTCACTTCTGGTTTTCCAAAAGTCACTTCCGATCTGTGCAAAGGCTTGGGAAGCCCAGCACAGGCCCACTTTGCAGTCCAAATGCCTATTCTGGGGCCCCATGCAGACTCACCGCACAGCCTGGAGCAAGCTCGAGAGGCTCATGTCAGGCAGCACAGGGCCCACACTGAGGTGAGCCTTGCTACCTGTCACAACCCACGGACTCACACACACAGAGGTAAGTTCAGGCTTTTACTGCAAACTCTGAGCCAAACCCCAGTGCAGCAAATCAGAAGTAAATCAGAGTCCAGGAAACCTGTAGCAAGGTCACGCCTATTCAGAGAACAAAGAAGAGTCTTAGATAAACAGTCCAAGGGTCAAAGCCAGAATGCCAGTGGTAGCTTACGGCAGGTACACAGAGAGAGACAAAGTTCAGAGCCAAGAGGGACGAGGTCCAGGGTCATACCAAGCAGAAACAAGGATCAAGCAGGAAAGCAGTAGCATGTCGTATCAACCTGTTGCTCCCACAATTTGCCTCAGTCCTGAATGCTTAATTTAAGTCTCCAGAGAGCAACATAACTTCCCCAGAAAAGAATGCTGTCAAAACTCAGGACTTCCTAAGTGTAGATGCCTATGGCTCAGATATAGCTTGTCTCTGCTTCCCCTGGTTGTAAGTCTTAGTTGCCTTCGACAAGCAGCCCTCTGTGGGGGTGGAGAATCCTCGGAAGATGCTGGAGGAACTGACAGCTCTGAAATTCCCTCTGGGGCTTCTTCAGGCATCAACTTGAGTCTCTGGAATAGGTTCTGGCAGAGGCCTGACACTACCAAACCAGAGGAAGGCTTGCAAACCAAGGTAAATTTTTTCTAACAATTTTGCCCGGTTTGCCATCCAAGGTACTCGTAAACCTAGGCACCACTGTATTTGTGCTTTTTACTTGAGATAATTGCTATTTAGACAAGTCCCGGTGATGGAATGTTTGAAAACACCTGTTGCACAAGGATTTATATCTCAGCTTCCAAAATTCAAATTGTCAGCACTTTTCACAAATCCCATTATTCATTAATAAATATTTTGATTGCAGTTTGAATAGAGGTTGAAATAGTCTTGGTTGTCTTGATTTTCTTTCCCTTGTTCTTTAAACAGGAACATACACTGTGCAATGTATGACTTTTGCATATTTGTCTCCTTCATTGCTTCTAGGATGCTGGGTGCATGTGGCATGCAGAAATGTCATCAGGAGGCACTGAAGAAAAATCGTGTGTCCCTAGCAAAGCAACTAGTACTGAAGGAACTGATGGAACACCTTATAGAGAAGGATATTATCACTGAAGAAATGATGGAAATGATACAGGTATTTTTATTCTGTCGAACATTGTTTATATTTCCAATGGTTCAAAAATATTTCTATCTGACAGATGAGAGAAATGCATACACAAACAGGTAGCACTATAACTAAATAAAACTATGGTGTTATAAGCTAACATGAAATTGTTCCAAGTTTTATAGCAAGTAAGGAATTAATAGAAAATGAATAGACATGAGGAATTCATATAGTTAAATTTGAGCTGTTATGACCTATGCTAGCATAAGTGAACATGAGAACATAGGAATTTTCTTTATGTTGAGTTGGATCCAACTTAAAAATAGTCAACTCTGATTGGCAGGAGGTGTTCAGGATGTTGGGTATGATTATTTTTTAGTTCTGTATAGTACCTTGAGATTTCTGGTGTCTCTACTGGTTGCCTCCTGCCCCAGTGTTAACAAATTGTAATCCTGTTTAAGTCCCAAAATGAGGCAAGAGCTATTGTGGACTAAGTAAATCCATATGCAATCAAGCATCTGTTGAATCAAGAATCCATTTTCTCTCATGGCTTCATAACTCTCAGTAAAAACCTTCTCAGTCAGGTGTTTGTATCACAAATCAACATCCATCTTAAACATCAAGAAGTAACCCCATTTGATAGCCAAAATTTTGCATAGCAAACACCACGTAAAGCTAATGTGGAAGGTGCATAGCTTCCAAGCACAGCATGTTACTTAAGATTCTGTCACTTGAGGGAATTCACCTCAAAAACTTATGCCAAACGTTTTAGCTATTCAAGTGGAATTTGGCCTATCATTTTCTTGTGTTGCTGGTATTCTGCTGTTCTATTATAAGACTAGAACGTTTGAGAGGAATAAAGTTTTTTCAGTCACCAACCTGTGGAAGCAGAAAGATTTTTAGTTTTATTTTTTCTTAAAAGCAAAATGTTCAATGCAAAACAAATTATCGTGTTAGTTTCTGTTTACATTATTACAACAGAGTGATACAGTAATCCCCATTTATCACAGTGGTTAGGGGTCTTAAACAACTGCAATATAGGAAAATCTGTTATATGGGGACACCTTGGTGGGCGGGGCTCCTACCCGCTCCAGAAACTGACCTGCCTGGTCGCACTGCTCGGTCACACCTTTCTGCATTCTCCTTATTTTTTAGAGTCTTTTTACCCCACCTTTCTTCCAGGATGTGCTGCAGGACAGTACTTGCCTGTCCCTTTCTACACCCTCGCTGTCCCTGTGGAAGGTGTCCTACTGGATCGTTCTGCCCATGGGCGCCTTTTTACCCACCTACGCACCCAACCCCTCTGCAAACTGTCATGCCAGGTCCTGCTGCTTGCCTGCACCTTTCTTCACCCTCCTCGCCTCTCTGGAAAGAGCGCTGCTAGGTCACTGCCCAAGGGCACCTTTCCATACATGTATGCATGCACACCTCTGAAAAGTGCCCTGCTGGGTACAGCTCTGTGTGTGTGTGTGTGTGTGTGTGTGTGTGTGTGTGCGTGTGTGTGTGTAGAGGCGCCCATGTGCAGAGTGACCCAGCAGGGCTCTTTCCAGAGGGGTGGGGAGGGTGAAGAAAGGGGTGGGCAAGCAGTAGGAACCCACACGTCAGTTTACAGAGGGCCGGGGAGGATGAAGAAAGGGCTTCTCTCTGTTTGACTCTGCTTCCTCTCTTCCTTGCACACCCCCAAGCCTCTTTCTGCCGCTCTCTCTCACACAAATCACACAGACACTGCACAGTCAGGAGGAGGAGTGTGTTTGTGCGCCCGTTGCTGGTGAAAACTGAAGCAACTGTTCCATCACTTCTGAGGTGTTTTTGCATGTTTTAATTCTTCCTGGCAGAGGAAGAGTTAAAACAAACAAGAAATCTTGGGAGGAATGGAAAGACATGGAGAACTTGCTTTCAAACTGCAGGCTACATGGAGAGAGAGAGAGAGAGAGGGGGGGGGGAAGGAGGGCACTTTTCAGAGGTGTGTGTGTGTGTGTAAAGGTGCCAGTGTGCAGAGTGACCCAGCAGGGCTCTTTTCAGAAAGGTGAGGAGGGTGTACAGTAGAAAGGGGCAGGCAAGCTGCAAGTTCCTGGAGGTGCGAGGAGGGTGTGCAAAGGCTCCTGTGAGAGGTGGCACCAGGCAGGACACTTTCTGGAGGTAAGGGGTGTTTGTTGAGTGGCGCAGGACCACGGCACCCCCTGCAGGTCGGTTCTACAGGTGAGGTGAAGGAGAAGGCGTGTGTGCGTGTGCCCAGCATTTCCATGATATACTGGGACTGCAATGTTTGAACTGCGATGTGACGGGGGACTATTGTACCAACTTTTTCTGCACATGAATGACCATAATAAAAATAATATAGAGCTCAGTTTTGAAGGCTGCTGTTTTTGATATAACACATCCTGTTAAGCTGATATAAATGTTTAATATTCCTGAAGAGAAATTTGATGTAAACCCTAAGGATTTATTATCTTTGGGAAGATTCTGTGGTTGCAGACTCCAGCCATATCACTTAGGGAAGGTGATGATGACACCTTTCAAGGTTCTACTAAACCAACTGTGTGCAGCTTCTCTAATTTAATATTCTTTCAATTTTGTATGTTTTCAGGCCAGGTCTGGCAGTTTTAGCCAGAACATTGAATTACTGAACCTACTTCCTAAGAGAGGGCCCAAAGCTTTCTCAGCTTTTTGTGAAGCTTTACAAGCAACTAAACAGCAGCACTTGGAGGAAATGCTACTGAGCTCTATTTCCAGCCATAGCAACGGGACTACGAAAGTAAGGAAAGATCGAATACACATTTGAGAACACATTTGGATTTGATGGTCTCCTCGCTGTTTTGTCAAGTGACTGGACAATTTCAGAATGCATAGAGATGGCCATGAACTGTGATTTGGTGCAGCGCCCCCCCCCAGGTGTTATGCTGGTGCTGAGTCCTTACCTCCCTCCACTTCCTCTGGGCCATTGTTCCTTTCACCGAAAGCAATTCACTCCCCTCCTCCATCTCCTTGCACAGTAACCCACTCAGAAGCAGTGGCATGGGCTCCCTGGCCCCATTTCTTTGTCTTAGTGGGCGACTGCTGGAGTTGGAAGAGGAACATAAGGACATAAGAAGAGCCATGCTGGATCAGGCCAAAGGCCCATCTAGTCTAGCTTCCTGTATCTCACAGTGGCCCCACCAGATGCATTTGGGAGCGCATGAGACTAGATATCTGTCTCCTGATACCACTCGACTGCATCTGGCCCTTGAAGTACCCTGGTTTAAAGCCTGGAGATTACACATCTCCGTCATGGTTTGTAACCTGTGATTGACTTTTCCTCCAGGAATCTGTCCTTTTGAAGGCATCCAGGACAGATGCCATCACCACACCCTGTGGCAGAGAGTTCCACAGACTAACAATGCGCTGGGTGAAAAAATATTTTCTTTTGTCTCTTCTTACTCTCCCATCCCAAAATTTGAGTGTATGTCCCCTAGTTCTGGTATTTTGTGAGAGGGAGAAGAGCTTCCCTCTATCCACTTGACTCATGCCTTGCATTATTTTGTACGTCTCAATCATATCCCCCCTCACGAGCCTTTTTTCCATACTAAAGAGGCCCAACTGTTTTAGCTTTTCCTCATAAGGTAGTTGCCCCAGCCCAGTAATCATTTTAGTTGCTCTCTTTTGCACCTTTTCCAGGAGGGAAGCATGCCACTGCCAGTGAGTGGGCGAATGCCCGGAGGAGCCAGGAGAGGGAAGTATGTGGCACCTGTATAGATTGTGCCCATCTCTCTACAAATTACATTGAGCCAGGTTTGCCCCTCGTATGTTCAGTTAGAAAGTCTGTATTCCAGTGTTAGTTTTTCAAGTGTTGTAAATCTTGCACCTTGTGATGTTTTCAAGTGAACAATTACTGCATCCTAGATTGATACTATCCTATTATATTGGATCATTTCTATTCTGCTCTTTTGATATTTTTTAGCTTTATAAATGCCAACTGGAATCCTATCATGTTTGCAGAAATGTGTATGGCATACAATAGATAATTGCAGCTAAATGGTGGTGAGGCAGGGTACACCTTGGTTAGACAATGTGGCTAGACACACAGTTGAAATCCTCCCTAGATATGTAAAATTTCTGGAAATGCTGAAGCTTGGAAAAAACCACGTTTTTTCTGATTTTTTTCCACCCTGGAAATTTTTTTTTTGAAAAATTGAAAAAATTATACATTAGCACTCCCCCTCCCCTTTTTCAGATTCAAAGTCAGTATGTTACTTTGTTGTTGTCGTTCAGTCGTTCAGTCGTGTCCGTCTCTTCATGACCCCATGGACCAGAGCTTACCAGGCCTTCCTATCTTCTACTGCTTCCCAGAGTTTGGTCAGATCCATATTGGTTGCATCGGTGACAACGTCCAACCATCTCATTCTCTGGCATCCTCTTTTCCTTTTGCCTTTCCCAACATCAGGGACTTTTCCAAGGAGGCCTTTCTCCTTATGAGGTGGCCAAAGTACTGGAGCCTCAGCTTCAAAATCTGTCCTTCTAGTGAACATTCAGAGTTGATTTCTTTCAGGATGGATAGGTTTGATCTCTTGCAATCCAGGGGACTCTCAAGACTCTCTTCCAGCACCACAGCTCAAAAACATCGATTCTGCAGCAATCAGCCTTCTTTATTAGAGATGGGCACAACCAGGAAATTTTTTTTTCGAGTTGTCATTTTTTGGGACGGGTCCGTTTCGGCTTGTTTCCGTTTGCGAAAATTTTCAAAAATTTGTCGTTTCGTTTGTCGTTTTTTTGTCTGTCGTTAGTACTGGTTTAGGGGGGGAGCGGGCTCCTGGAGGCACCTCTGTGGGGTGGGTACCTCCTCTGTCCCGCTATGAAGGGAAAGCGGGCTCATGGAGGCACCTCTGTGGGGTGGGTGCCTCCTCTCCTCACCCGCTACAAAAGGGCATGCATAGCCATATGGATATGCATACCAAGTTGCAGACTTGCTTGCAGCAGTGGACTGGCAGAGGCACCCCTCTTTGGGGTGCCTCCACTACAGCAGTCAGTCAGAATGATTGGCGGGCTCAGTGTGCACCCACTGTGTCTCACTAAGAAGGGAAGCGTACTTGCGTGTAGTGCAATGCGAGTACACAGATCTGGCTTTAGGGTTAGGGTTAGCGCAAGGGCTAGGCTTAGGGTTACAGGTAAGGTGAGGGTGAGTATTGGGGTGCACCTCTGGGTGCCTCTCTGACCCACTTATAAGGACAGTGTACTGGCGTATGGGTTAGGGTTAGGATTCGGGCTAGTGTTAGTGGGCTTTTTATGCCCCACTGGCACATCCCAGAAGTCTCTCTGGTCAAAACCTGGCCAAGTGGCCATGCGATTGGTGGAATGGCTCCAAAAATTTGCATGGTCCACTCCCATGGCCAGCCCATCATTGCGCAGGTGTAAAAACAATAAAATAAAATAAAATAAAAATGGAGAGGAGGACAGAGGAGACATTTTGTTGCAAGAAAAACCCACTGCTACTGTAAAAAATCTGGCAGTTTTAAAATAGCAATTTTCGCATGTTTCTGTGGTGCTTTGGTGTCTTTTTGGACCACGATTTCAAAAAAAAATTGCGGTCGCCCGCCCCATTTTGGATCCCCCCGCCCGCACCGCATGGCATGGCGAGTTGGCTAGACGACGAGGATGCCCTGAGCAGCCCAGGACAGGAGAGGGGGGGAGGCCGGGGACCCCCCCCCGAAACCACCCCTCTGGTAGGTGCACTCAGGCAGGCATATTTTCGCCTGCTTTTTTGGCCGGGAATCGGGGTTTTTAAAACTTTTTTTCTGTGCCGCTTGAATGGCGGCGGCCGGTGGCGGTGAGTCCGGCTGAGTCTTGCGACTTGAGACGACGAGGATGCCCCCCAGCCCCCACCAGAGCAGCCCAGGGCAGGAGGGGGGGAAGGCCGGGGCGACTTTGGCGGGACAACGAGGATGCCCGCCACTCCGCCAGAGCAGCCCAGGAAGGACAGGAGGAGAGGGGGGGAGGCCGGGGATCCCCCCCCCAGAAACCACCCCTCTGGTAGGTGCCCTCACTCAGGCAGGCATATTTTCGCCTGCTTTTTTGGCCGGGAATCAGGTTTTTTTTTACTTTTAAAAACTTTTTTTCTGTGCCGCTTGAATGGCGGTGAGGCGGCGACTTTGGCGGGACGAGGATGCCCGCCACTCCGCCAGAGCAGCCCAGGAAGGACAGGAGGAGAGGGGGGGAGGCCGGGGACCCCCCCCCAGAAACCACCCCTCTGGTAGGTGCCCTCACTCAGGCAGGCATATTTCCGCCTGCTTTTTTGGCTGGGAATCGGGGTTTTTTTTTTAACTTTTAAAAACGTTTTTTCTGTGTCGCTTGGCATCGCGCGATCGCCGCGATGCCAGGAACGACAACGACAAATCAGACCCAATTATTCGTTCGTCGGTTCGAGTTCGAGTTCTGGCGGAGTAATTGTCGTTTCCTTTTCCGTTACGTAACGGAAATGGAAACGGGAATTCCGCTAAGTCGTGCCCATGTCTACTCTTTATAGTCCAGCTCTCACTTCTATACATCACTACTGGAAAAACCATAGCTTCTGACCTTAGTTGGCAAGGTGTCTTTAGGATGCTACCTAGGTTTGCCATTGCTTTCCTCCCAAGAAGCAGTAATCTTTTAATTTCTTGCTGCAGTCACCATCTGCAGTGATCAAGGAACCCAAGAAAATAAACTCTGTCATTGCCTCCATTTCTTCCCCTTCTATTTGCCAGGAGGTGATGGGACTGGTGGCCATGATCTTAGTTTTTTTGATGTTGAGCTTCAGCCCATTTTTTCACTCTCCTCTTTCACCCTCATTAAGAGGTTCTTTAATTCCTCCTCACTTTCTGCAATTAGAGTAGTATCATCTGCATATCTGAGGTTGTTGATATTTCTTCCGGCAATCTTAATTCTGGCTTGTGATTCATCCAGACCTGCCTTTCGCATGATGTACTCTGCATATAAGTTAAAAAGGTAAGGTGACAGTATACAGCCTTGTCGTACTCCTTTCCCAATTTTAAACCAGTCAATTGTTCCATATCCCGTTCTGACGGTTGGTGCTTGTCCCACATATAGATTTCGTAGGAGACAGATAAGGTGGTCAGGCACTCCCATTCCTTTAAGGACTTGCCATAGTTTGTTGTGGTCCACACAGTCAAAGGCTTTGGCATAGTCAGTGAAGCAGAAGTAGATGTTTTTCTGGAACTCTCTGGCTTTCTCCATAATCCGGCGCATGTTGGCGATTTGATCTCTAGTTCCTCTGCCCTTTCGAAATCCAGCTTGCACTTCTGGAAGTTCTCTGTCCACATACTGCTGAAGTGTCCCTTACTTTAGGAACATAAAATATGTAAGCAGAAGGAGGTGTTCAAACCATGCTCCCCTTTGTTTGAACTGTCCTGTGAAGTCACCCTCTCCAGCGATCTGCGCCGCGGGTGCATGACAGCTAGGCCGGCTGTCATCCACTCGCGGCGGAGGGTGGTTGGGGGATGGCCGCGCTCTCACTTCCGCACGAAGAGGCAAGATCGCGGCTCCCGCCACTGCCAAACCGGTTCGGGTTCGAACAAATTTTATTTAAAAATTCATTCGAACCCAAACCCAAACCAAACCAAGGGTGAGCCCGAACCATGGGTGTTCTGGTTCATGCCCATCTCTATTAAAAGGCTTATAGCAGGGGAGGTCCCCTGCGATAGATATGATTCCACAAGATGGGGTTTATTGATAATGTTTATTGGTGGGCACCAGTGTTGGTAGCACTTCCTTCCTGGATTAACCAGGCAGCACAGATCCCTGCTGTTTGGGGCATGTCCATCATTATTCCAATATATTAAAACAATTTATTGAGTAAGTAGCCCATAAGCTAGCTTGGTGTCATGAACAAGCTGTATGCTAGGCAACTTTCCTTGACTACAGAAGGGCTTTTTCATCTTACTTCTCTGAAGAGCACCTTGTAATAAACTCTCAAAAATGTTTGTCAAGTAAAAGGGGCAGGTAAGTGGCTGCAATATTTGAGCAGGTCAAGATCTGTAAAAGTTCAGGTGTAGATTTTCAGACAACAGCTGTGGAGAGCCCACATTGCCCATGTCTGTGCACTGGGGAGAGCCTCTGGTGCCGCTGGTGGAGGTCGGTCATACCACACCCCAAGCAGAAGAGGTTGACGTTAGGAGGCGATACCTCTGTGCACATCCTTAAATAACTATTATTCCCATCTTGAGAGTTTAATTTTCAAAAGTGGGGCTCCTGTACACCATCTGTAAAGAGTGCTGTTATAAGGTGTAAAAGGTCCAATTTCTGTATGGTCCAGAGCTTCACATGTAAGGACCTCTAGAGGGAGTGCAGTCTAAATGAATGAGAATAGAGATGGGCACGACCAGAATTTTTTTTTTCCGAGTTGTCGTTTGTTGGGTCGTTTCCGTTTCGGGTCATTTCTGTTTTTTGCGGAATTTTTCAAAAATGTCGTTTCGTCGTGTCGTTTGTCATTACCACCGCGATTTCGCGCGATTTGACGTCCGGTGCCAGGTGTTTTTGCGGGGGCGGGGAGGTGCGGGTGGCGGTGGCGGGGGGGTCCATGGGCGGGCGGTGACAGTGGCAGGGGTTAGGGGCGGGTGTGCGGGCGCGGGTCCTGCAAATGACCCAGACAGGCGGAAAACACTTTAAACTGGGTGATGGACTTGCTGCACAAGACTGCATCCTATGCAATAAAGCAAACAATGTGGGCAGAAAGCAATACAGTGGTACCTTGTATAAAGGAATTAATTCGTTCCAAATGAAATTATGTTAAGCAAAATTTCCTTTATACAAATTCCCATAGGAATGCATTGAAAACAGAGTGATCCCATTTTTATGTTGTACAGATTTTCCCCACAGGCGATTATGTTAAGCAAATTTCCCCTAGCTCTGGAATTTTTTGTTGTTGTACAGATTTTATGTTATACAAGCTGTTTGTTATACAAGGTTCCACTGTATATTTCTTTTTTTTTCTCTTGGTCAATGCTGAACCGGCCGGCCACCCTACTTGGTCTGGCTGCCGTGCCTGTTATAGTTTTTTGTTGTTTTGTTTTGATGCTCTTATCCATCCCATCTCCCCTCCACCTCTCAGAGGCAGCAGGAGACACCGACATTCCGTTCCTCCCCAAATCTGGATGAGGGTCTACTCTCAATGGCCCCCCCATCTCCAAGGTCCTGGCTTCACACACTGTAAAGCCAAGCAATTAACCCAATGCAACCCTGGTTATCTAGCAGTTAGAGTCTGATATTAGGGTTAGGGTTAGGGTTAGGAATAGGTAGGGAATGGGTTACTGGGCTCTGGGTTGCTCTGACTTAAGTTTTACAGCCCAGAACCCACTAGGCTTTACAAGGAGGACTATGGGCGTCCACAAGGCCAGAGTAAGGGCGGCCACAAGGCCAGAGTATGAGACCACAGAGCCTGAGTACGGGAGGCCACAAGGCCAGAGTAAGGGCGGCAACAAGGCCAGAGTAAGGGCGGCAACAAGGCCAGAGTAAGGGCGCCAGCAAGGCCAGCATGGCAGATTTTTGCCTTATCACGGCTGTGTTAACAAATAAAATGTGTCCTTCTTAGTGGGTCACAGTGTCTTGTAGCCCAGAGGACAGAGTAGGGGAGCCCAAAAGGGCTGAGTCTGAGACCACAGGGCCCTGCGAAAGGGAGGCCAGCTTGACTATCCAAAGATGCTGAAACACCTGAGTACGCGAGTATAATGGCACTGTCTGTGACCGTCCTTCTCAGTTAGTCACATGCAGCCCAGACCCAGAGGACAGAGTAGGGCAGGCCAAAAGGCCTGACTGAGTATGAGACCACAGGGCCTGAGGAGTGGAGGCCACAAGGATAGCAAGGCAGACTTTTCCCTAGTCACGGCAGTTTTCCAGCACACAAGTAAAATGTCCTTCTCGGTGGGTCGCTGTGTTTTGCAGCCCAGAAGACAGAGTTGCGGAGGCCACATAGCCTGAGTCTGAGGCTGCCAAAAGGACAGCAAGGAAGAGTTCTGTCTGACTCTTCCTTCCCATGTGCTGATACGCTGGCAAGTAGCAAACTGCCAATAGGCAAGGGCAATGCCCTTCTTAATGAGTCACAGACTCACAGAGTATCCACCAAGAACCAACCCTGGAACTTTCTGGTAAACTGTTCTAATGGAGTGTGCTGGCACACAACTACTCTTCCCTTCTTAGTGAGCCACAGTCATGTATTGCAGCCCAGAGGAAAGAGTGGCGGAGACCCAAAGGCCTGAGTCTGAGGCCACAGGGCCCAGCGAAAGGGAGGTCACAAGGCCACAAAGTCCAAGCTGTGTGCCAGTATCCCAGCAAACTCCCAGCACGCAGGCAAAATGCTGTTCTTAGTGAGTCACAGTGTTTTGCAGCCCAGAGTGAAGAGTAGCGGAGGACACATCGCCTGAGTCTGAGGCCACAGGGCTGCGAACAGGAGGCCACAGGTTTTCAGCCCTTCTTTGTGAGTACCACCATGAACCACACATGGCACTTTCTGACAAACTCTTGGTGGTGCAGTACGTATGAACGCAAGTACAATTCCCTTCTTAGTGAGCCACAGTGTCTTGCAGCCCAGAGGAAAGAGTGGCGGAGGCCACAGAGCTTGAGTGAGTCTGAGTCTTAGACCACACAGGCTGCCAAAAGGACAGCAAGCCAGAATCTGAGTCTGACTCTTCCTTCCCAGTTGTGTGCTGGTAGACTTGCTAACTGCTGGCAATCTACTACCATGCCCTTCGCAGTCAGTCACAGTTCCCACACCTCCAAGAAACAAGCCTGGAACTTTCAGGCAGATCTTCTATATGGTGACAGAGTGCCACCAGCACGCCAATAAATTGTCCCTCTTAGTGAGTCACAGTGTCTTGCAGCCCAGAGGAAAGAGTGGCGGGGGCCACATAGCCTGAGTCTGAGGCCACAGGGCCTGAGCAGGGGAGGGGCATTGACAGCTCGAGTTACCAAAGGAGCTAGCTGACTGGCCCGAGTAAGGACTGCCCAAAGGCCAGCAAGGCAGCGTGCTGCCTCTTCAAAGCTCTGCTACAAACAGTTCGGCCCTTCTAAGTGAGTCACAGTGCTTTGCAGCCCAGAGGACAGAGTAGCGGAGAACCAAAGGCCTGAGTCTGAAGCCACAGGGCCTGAGTAGGGGAGGATCATTGCCAGCCAGCTCCAGTTCCCAAAATGGCTGAATGGCCTGAGTACGCCAGGAAAATGCCCTTCTTAGTGAGTCACAGTGTTCTGCAGCCCAGAGGACAGAGTAGGGCAGGCCAAAAGGCCTGACTGAGTATGAGACCACAGGGCCTGAGGAGTGGAGGCCACAAGGACAGCAAGGCAGACTTTTGCCTAGTCACGGCAGTTTTCCAGCACACAAGTACAATGTCCTTCTCAGTGGGTCACTGTGTTTTGCAGCCCAGGGGACAGATTGGCGGAGGCCACATAGCCTGAGTCCGAGGCCACAAGGCCTGAGTAGGCAAGGCCAAAAGGACCGCTCGATTATCTTTGAGCAGAAGAATGCCTGAATTCCCTTCTCAGTGACTCACATGCAGCCCAGAGGACAGAGTAGCGGAGACCCAAAGGCCTGAGTCTGAGGCCACAGGGCCCGAGTAGGGGAGGATCATTGCCAGCTCCAGTACCCAAAGTGGCTGAATGGCCTGAGTACACCAGTAAATTGTCCTTCTTAGTGACTCACAGTGTTTTGCAGGCCAGAGGACAGAGTGGCGGAGGCCATAGCATCCCCCCTAACCCTAACCCCCCCTCCCAGTATTCCTGATTGAGTTCCCCTCTCGGGTGATCATCACCAGCTCCAAAGGAGACCAGACCACAAACCCAGAGTCCTTCTTAGTGGGTCACAGACCAGCCCAGAGGACAAAGTCGGGGAGGCCAGAAGGCCAGACTAGAGGAGATTGAATGAGAAGCAGCTGGAAGGCATGCTCAAAGCCGGGAGTCTGACAGGCAGGCAGGTTGGCAGAGGGGCGGCCAGGCAGGGAAGCAGGCAGTCTGGCTTACAGGTATGTAGGCTAGGCAGGCTTGCAGGGTACCAGCCACCCAGGCTAGGAAAAGTGCCAGAAGGGAGGATTGTTTCTGCCTTGGTAGGCAGAGTTTCTATCTCCAGTCTCCACCCCAGGAGACCGAGTTTTGTCAACCAAGGAGACAGAGTGGAAGCCCAAAAGGCCTGAGTCTGAGACCACAGGGCCCGAGTAGGGGAGGCTCATTGCCAGCTCCAGTATAAAAAGGAGCTGAATGGCCTGAGTAAGCAACTAAAATGCCATTGTCCTTCTCAGTCAGTCACAGTGGTTTGCAGCCAATGGAACACAGTGACAGTAGCCCTTCCTCCACAGACTCACAGTCAGTGACTCAGAGTATCCACCAACAAGGATCAAGGCTGGAACTTTCCGACAATCTGTTACGTACACATACGCAGGTATGCTTCCGTTCTTAGTGAGCCACAGTTGGCAGCCCAGTGGAAAGAGTGGCGGAGGCCACATAGCCTGAGTCTGAGGCCACAGGGCCTGAGCAGGGGACGGTCATTGCCAGCTTGAGTTTCCCAAGGAGCTAGCTGACTGGCCCGAGTACGCCAGTAAGATGTTCTTCTTAGTGGGTCACAGTGTCGTGCAGCCCAGAGGACAGAGTGGTGGAGACCCAAAGGCCTGAGTCTTGAGGCTGCCAAAAGGACAGCAAGGAAGAGTTCTGTCTGACTCTTCCTTCCCATGTGCTGTTACGCTGGCAAGTAGCAAACTGCCAATAGGCAAGGGCAATGCCCTTCTTAATGAGTCACAGACTCACAGAGTATTCACCAAGAACCCACCCTGGAACTTCCTCCTGACAGGCTCTTCTATTTCTAAAAAACGGTTACAGTGCAGTACAGTATGCACACAGTACGCGCAAGTACATTCCACTCCAGCCCTTCTTAGTGAGTCAAAGTGTTCTGCAGCCCAGAGGACAGAGTAGCGGAGGCCAAAACATCCCCCCAACCCTAACCCTAACCCCACCACCAACTCTTCCTGATGAGTGTTCCCACAACTTCTCACATAACTCATCAACCACCACCTACAAGTGCAGCTTGTAAGTTTTCTTGTCCGGCAGTCTTTGTTCCAGGGTTTGGGCAGAAATGATTATAAAATGTTAAAGCTGTGTTAAGGAGTGCCTAGCTTGAACATCAGGTACAGGTACTGTGTTCAGGTTAGTTGTTCAGCTACATTATGTGAGTATTTCTGCATCTTATTTGCAGGAAAAGCAATCATTACAAACAAGTAACATAGTTAATGAGGTAAAAAAGGCAGAACAAGATCCATATACTTTAGCCAAGCCCAGCAGTGTGCTACAGTACTAGTACTGTAAGTTTTCATCCCTTCTTAGTGAGCCACAGTGGTTTGCAGCCCAGAGGAAGGAGTGGCTAGAGGAGGCCACATAGCCTGAGTCAGAGGCCACAGGGCCTGAGTAGGCGGGGCCACAAGGCCTGTAAAGAGAAAGCAGTACAGAGAAAGCTGTAAAGAGACCAGACACAACTCGAACTTGTTGTCGCCTTTTGTGTTGTACATTGTATTTGCTTGAGGAAAGAGTGGTGGAGGCCACATAGCCTGAGTCTGAGGCCTGAGTAAAGGAGGCCAAGAGGACAGCAAGCCAGCAGAAACTCTTCCTTACCAGCTGTGTGCTGGTACGCTGGCAAACTACCAGCACGCAAGTACATTTCCCTTCTTAGTGAGCCACAGTGTATTGCAGCCCAAAGGAAAGAGTGGCGAAGACCTAAAGGCCTGAGTCTGAGGCCACAGGGCCCGAGTAGGGGAGGATCATTGCCAGCTCCAGTACCCAAAGGAGCGGAATGGCCTGAGTACGCCAGTAAATTGTCCTTCTAAGTGAGTCACAGTGTTTTGCAGACCAGAGGACAGAGTGGCGGAGGCCATAGCGACGCGGCCTCAGGACATCTCCCATGTGGGAGAAGACACGCTCACTCTGGACACTGGTGGGTGGGATGGACAAGAGGTCCACTGCCAGAGTCGAAAGAGTGGGCCAGAGGTCTGCCTTTCTGGCCCAGTAGTGCAGTGGGTCCAAGGTGAGGGGTTGGAGGGGCTCAGCCATGTACTCCTTCACCATGGTAAGAGCGGGGTCCGGTTCTTCTTCCTCCCTTGCCTCCACTGAGGAGGAGACTGCCATGGCTAGGGCAGAGGCCAGGTAGTTGGCTGCTGGTACGGAACCTGGTCTCTGGGTGTACACTCCTGGAGTACAGAAGGAAGAGGATCCTTGCAAGGATCCTCTGGCTTCCGTGCGCCCTCGGGAATGCCTGGCCCTGACTGGAGAGAGCCCTGACTTGACGGCATAGCTCTGTCTTCCAGGAGTTTAGCTCGGCGGCGCTGCTCGCCAGGGAACCTTTGACGCGAGGGTCACACAGGCATGCCATCTGGTACACCTTTTCCCTCCTCAGTGGGCCAAGGCGGGTATCCACCCCGATCAGCAGCCTGTCTGCCAAGGCCCTGCTCTTTGGGAGAAGATTGGCTTCTTCCCGGATACTGGCCTCTGAGTGTTGGCGAAGGGCATTTACCAGGGGGAGTACGTGGCCCAGGCTGGCATTGTAGCTGCTGAGGACGTGGGTGGTCTCTTCAAAAGGCTGCAGGATATCCACCAACTGGGAGAGGGCGAGCCACTCGGTAGCACCAATGTCCAACTCCCTCCCCTCATGCAGGACTGGGGTGGTTGACATGACGTATTCCACCACTTGCCTCTGCTCCACCAGGCGCTTGACCATTTCGTAGGTGGAGTTCCACCGGGTGGTCACGTCCTGGATTAGGACGTGCTCTGGACGGCCCGTCTCCGCCTACCTCTCACGCATCATCCTGGATGCCTTGACGCTGCGAGAGAAGTGCCCGACGATTTTCCGACACTTGTCCAGCAAGGCCTTGGTCTCCCGGGTCCCCTCACCCCAGGAGTCCTTTGCTGCACCCAGGCCAATGGCATCGCCCACCACTAGATGCAGTTTGTGTGCTGCACACATGATGGCCAGGAACCTGCCCGATCAACCACGTTGGTCATGTTACGGCCCGCGTCAGTAACCATGAATCTGCGATTGACCTGCCCCTCCGTCCCCAATCCCCACTCTCGCATTGCTGCCTTGAGGACCTCTGCAATGTAGGCCCCTTTGGCATTGTCCTCCATGCTTTGTGCCTGGAGAAGCACCACCCTATACCCTCTTGGGGTGCTGCCTTGTGGCTCCCCCTGCAGCTGTTCTTGGGATGTCCTGGGCTCCAGGACCTCCTTGGGTTGCCACCAATGAGCCGTCAGAGAGAGGTATCCGTTGTGCCCACCGGTCCAGAGGTCGGAAGTGAAGTGGATCTTCCTCCCTCTGGCCGCCTGCAGCAGGGCCCGGATCCTATCCCTGACAGATTCATAAAGGGAGGGCATCACCCGCCTGCTGAAGGTACGCCGGGATGGAGGCTCGTACCATGGAGCCACGTGCTTCATCAGGTGCCTGAAGCCTGATGACTCCACAAAGGAGAGGGGCAACCCGTTCATGGCCACCATTTCACCCACCACTCGAGTGGTGGTCTCCTGTGCTTTGGCCCTATTTCGCTAGCTGACAAAACTCCCACACAGCGGCGCCACTTCCTGCAGAGTGGCCTGCCTCTTCCCACTCTCAGCAGCGGATCTGTCTTTTTCTTTCCCCATGCTTTCTTCCCCTCTCTTTTTCCCTGAGGAACCAGGGCCTGACAGTGTTCCAGGCAGAGTCCCAGGGTGCTTTCGCATGAGGTGGCTGCGCAACCCACTTGAGGAGAGGTGTTTGGGGTCATTCCCCCTGCGCAGGACCACCCCGCATTTCTTGCACACCGCCATCCTTGGATCTTCCGGGCTGTTCTCAAAATGCTCCCAGAGACACCCGCGTGGCTTACAGAAAGTACCGCCCCCTCTGTTATTGCCTGCCGCTGCTGTGGTGGTGGCGTGGCCTGTGCCCTGCCTGGAAAGTAGAGTACTACTGCTGTCACTGGTGGTACTCTGGGTGGAAAGAGTGCTGCTCCTTCCATCACTGCCTGGAGCCTGCCTTAAGTCTGTCCCTGCCAACAGGTTCTCAGAATCTGGCATGTTTAGATGCAAAGAGCCCGATTCTGATTCTGATGCCATTTCCGACTCAGAGCCCTCGTCTTCTTCCCGATAAAGGGTGGGGGTGTCAAGTAACGGTGATGTAGGGCATGGGATTTGGATCGCCTCATCCATGCTTCCCTCAGTGACAGAAGATGGCACGGTGCTGCTTGTGGAGGTGCTGCTCGGGGAGGGAGTAGCACCAGTATCACTATCTGCACTACTTCCTGTGCCTTCCCTCAGAAACGTGCCCCTATTTATCTTAGTAGGGGTCCCCCTCCCCTGCCCTCTGGCTGTGCCACCCCTCCTCATTTTTTCCTTTTCTCAAAGTATTAGAAAAATAGATTGTCTGATTCTATATTAAGTAAGAAGAAACTATTCGAAACAACTTATCCACCCACAACAAGGTTACTGTCTCACACACTGTGTGTGGTACAAGCACAGCGCACAGCACAGTGTAGTTTTCTGGTCGTTGCTCAGGCCAGGGAATGTATAATGTAATAGTAAACAAAACCACAAAGGAACAGTGGAGTAATAAGGATGGAATCCAAATAATAGGTCAGTTTAGTAGTTTTGTGACGGGCTGGCACAGTGTGTTGTACAGCAGTAAATGTAAAGGACAAGGGTAACCCACAAAGTGTACTGGAGCTGGAACCCCAAGCCTGGTCTCAGACCCAGAGGGGCAGTGCCCTGCCCAAGCTAAAGGTGTTCCTTGTAAACAAATGTACAATGATAAACAAAGTAAACAGTTTTGGAGTTGGATGGAACCCCGTCAAGTCTGTTAATAAGGCTTATATCAGAATGGGCCTGTGTTGCTGATGCTGAACTGCAGTGTCCTCACAAGGAGTTTAGGAAACAAACAATTAAGTAAAAGTAAAGTACATAAATAATATTGTAATGTATTTCTTTCTAAAATGTAATTGTAAAATATTCTCCACTAGATAGAGGTGCCCTTGGCTTGCCAACAAATGTGTTTGAGTGCACTGGTTGGGGAAATCTAAAATATAATATTAGTATATTTTTAAAATAAATCCACACCTCGCCTCCCAGTCAAACACTATCAGAAAAGAAATCCTCAGAAAGAG